>JASAUF010000160.1:10467500-11067500 GCA_030180095.1 Magnolia changhungtana
TGACCGCAAGTATCAAGTCTCAGATCACTATTCCAGATATTTATTTTGTAAAGGAAACATGTGTTTTCACACTCCTTCGCTCCGGACTCAAGCGAACAGCCGTGGGACACTGTTTGGGTCTGATTTTCGAGATGGTTGTAAAGCCCAGTGGGGCGGTCCTAAATCCTTAACCTCATATTATTCAGACTCCCGATGTGCGGTCCAGACCTGATACGGAGTTTCAATGTGTTCCCGAGAGCAGTCGGGTAATAAGTTTGATCCTAGATTTTAGGGTAACCTAGCGTCAATGATTCTACAAGTTTTGGGTCTTGTAGATCGTATTTAAAGCGATTCAAACGGATTTCATAGCTAATCTAGTTTAAAACTTAGTTAACTTTGTCAAATTTTTAAAGGATTTAATCCTAAGTGATTTCTGTCTGAGGTGGTATTTAGTCCTTTGTAGTTTTTATATAGAGTGATCCAAGTTGTACTACTTAGATAGTTTAAGATAGTGTCTAGGGTGAAAGTACTTAGGAAAAATTAAAAGATCAAGGTGGTAAATGGTGGTATTTATGAAGGAAATGGGTTCAAAAGCAGTTTTAGACTTTGGGATTGAGTTCTGACAGTTTAATAAGGTGTCAGGAGCGATCCATTGCCTAAGGAAGTCTAATTTCAGGTTGAAAAAAATTCGGGCTGGTACAAATACTGCAGTCTTCCCCAAGGGCGTCGATATTGACAAACCCTCACAGGAAGACTCTATCGAAAAACTGGTCGATCGGAAGAAATCATCGGCCATAAAGGAATGTGTTGCACTAGAATCAAACAATACATGTGCAATGCATGCAGAAACAGGGAGAGTACCCTCGACGACCCCTCCTGATGTCTGAGGGTCCTACTAGGTGGCATAAAATCTGCCCTAGGCCTGCTGGGAAGGTGCAAGTCTCCTCTAAGGTCTCTTCTATTATTGTTGCCACTGTGGCGGTCTGATCTGCTACCTTTGCTACTGTGGGGAAGGTTCTGGAGGCTAGTGTTGTGGTCGCTACTACTGCTGTGAGGGCTATCGTGGATGCTGATACGGTGTCCTCGGCTGCTGCTGCGGTGGATGGGGACACTCATGCCTACGATGTCCTGTCCTACCGCATCCAAAGTAGGTACTTAAAAACGGTCCCGGAGGTGGTGTTGGGGTATCACTGGTGCTCAGAATGCTGGGTGGGTTGTGCGTCGTTGCTGTGGACGATGTTGTTGCTGCTGGGAACCACCAGAGGGCACCTTCCTCTTCTGATCTCCTCTCTGGTCACGAGCCCTTTGCAAACCGGTCCAATTTACCTTGTAGATCTGTGCCCTCTCCACAATCTGCTCAAATGTTGGAAGCATGTGTCCGACCACACGGCTCTTAAGGGCAAGATGTAAGTCATTCTCAAAACGGCAGGCCTTCTGCCCCTCATCATTAACAAGATTCGTCGTGAATCTCGATAGAGTGATAAAATGTGCCTCATACTGGGACACAGTCATGTCCCCTTGGACCAGAGTCTCAAACTCTAATGCGTGATGGTACCGCACATGCTCAGGAAAGAACTTCCGATCAAACCGGTCTACAAAGTTCTCCCAAGTTCATACAAAATCGGCCGCTACCGCTCGGGCGATAGATGCCCACCAATGTTGTGCCTCACCATGGAGGAGAAATACGACTAACGGGACTCGCTGCTGGGTCGCACATTTCATTATGTCAAATATCTTCTCCACCTCGGAGCACCATATCTCTACTATAGTAGGGTTTGGCTCGCCCCGAAAATGTGGGGGATCGTGTTGTTAGAAGTCTTTGAGAAGGGTGCTGGCCTCACTGGTGTAACAATGGGACGCATGCTCTGCCCCTGAAGAATAGCGGTCATAGCCTATAGCATCTGCTGCAGCTAGGCAGAACTAACAGGTATGGTCAGATCTGCACCAGTCTCAGGTAGAGGAGTGGCATCCTCATACTGGAAAATAAGAATATTCGGTGGTGGAGCAGGAGTAGTAGGTGGTAGAGTGGGAGTCGTAGGTGGTGGAGCGGGATTCGCTCGGGTTGTTCTTCTGGGCGGCATGTACTACAAGAAGGAACAAGGGCCTATTAGCCTTGAGAATTCTCAAAGGCATAAACGTTAAGGGTCTATGTCGAAAAATCGCTAAGCTATTCGGACTCAGAACCTATTCATCCTAAGTTTATAGTAGATATGTGATGTAATCCTTAGGTATTCCCAAGTTATGCTCCGATACTAATTTCTGTCATGCCCCAAACTTGAAGAACGAGCTCACAGAATTCCCGATCGCTGAATCCGAAGCTGATAGCCTCCGTTGTGCCCCATTCTCTGCTCTCGGTACTCATGCGCCAGATTTCGATCCCGGGATCCTACAAGGAGGATTTTCAGTATGATTTTTTTTGTAATGGAGCATAACCACAAGCATAACCAAGTCACAAAACAGCATCACCACATGTCCACTATATCAAAAACTTTAAGTACAAGTGGGAAGGAAAATATAGGTTGATCAAAAACTCTAAAATAATCCGCTGCGTGCTCCTGCCTCAGCGTTGTTACGATCCAATGACATCTGCACGCAATGGTCGTGCATATGCATACAAAAGCTTAGAGGGTGGTGTAAGTGTATGTGCAATGCAAGTGCCAAGTATACAATATCAGAGTAATGCGGAAATATGCGGGTAAGTCCATGAATGCTATCAACCATACCAAGGCCAAGCAATGCGAAGCCTATGTAGCCAAATGTCATATGTGAGATGTAAAGCAAGCATGACAGTCCTCATCAAGCACACATATCAGTACAATTTCTCTCTGGGATACCACCGGGGTCTAGTACACTCCACACTAACTACCACCTCCCTAGCCGCACAGTCCAGCGAGTGGAAGAGATCACACTATCTGCCTGACTAGTATTCTACCAATACCTACCCAGCTTGTCAATAGCGGACTCATTTGTGAGTTGGTCAAACTCAGCCTAGCTTATAACCCCCTCACTCGGGGGGATAAGGCCACGCCCCCTTCCAACTAACCACGACATAGTAGGAGATACGGCCCACTGGTATTCGGCACTAGGGCACTCGTGTATCCACGTGGTCTAGATGTTGGAGCATCTCCTGGTACTAAAAAGGTTCTGGGACTTTCACCCAAGGACATTCTAAGTGCCCACAATGCTAGAACCAACTATTTCTGGTATTCGATACGGCCATCCATGATGTGCCTATGGAGTCATGGCCCTAATGTCGCTAGGGCGTACAATGATCTTGTCACACATATGTGAGATGCATGAGTCACACTATCCAGTCATGCAGCGATCTCTTGTATACCACGCGCTCATGTGGGTAACTCTTATTAATGAGTCCCATAGATAATTTGGCCAATCGCATATGCAATGATCAGTCACTACTCATATCAAGCATACATATGATGCGTATAGGTATGAGTCATGGAGTTACACTAAGTATGTTATAAGGTGATAAACTATCCTTACAACGAGGATGGGCTTAGATGGGCTACACACCACAAGTATGGGGCTATCAATGGGCCCTAGGGAGATTTATAATGTGGACATTAAACCAACATTATTCTTACAATGTGGATGTCAAACCATCATTGCTCCTAAGGCATAGCCCGCCATAAACATCATTACATAGACCATGGTATAATCACATTACAATGTACTTGTGTACATCCCATTGGGCCTCGACCCATGGGCTTAAATATATCAAATAGGCCACATCACATGGGCCTCATATATGTCAAGGTGGGCCTCAACAACAGGCCACAAATACATCAATATGGTCTCATCACATGGGCCTTATATATATCAAGGTGGGCCTCAACAACAGGCATCTTTCATCACATTAGGCTTAATCAAATGGGCCGAATCAATGGGCCGAGTCAAATGGGACGAGTTAAATGGGCCGAACACAATTCATCTAATTTTAGAAATTAATATAGAGTATTATATAAAAATGGACCATAACAAAAGATGAACTGGACCGTACCATATTTAACTGTGGTGATAATGATTTCCATACTTAAATTCTAGTGGGCCCTAGCATAGTGTTTATTTCCCATCCAGCCTATTCATAAGGTCACAAAGGCCTAGATCTAGAGAAAAACAAATATCGTATTGGTCCAAACATTGTAGCCCAAGGGTTTTAATGGTGGACGTTCAAACCCACTATTTTCTATAATGTGGTCCACTTGATCCTAGATCTGTGTTATTATTACCCTCAAGCGTTAAGACAAGCTTGCCAAATGGTGGACGGTTTGGATGTAACACATGCATCATGGTGGGTCCCATAAGGATGGAAAACATAAATAAAGTAGATACCTCATGGTGGGGGTCCACACTGATAAAAAGAGTGAATACAATACATACATCAGCGAGTCTCACATGGGGCCCACCATAACGTTCGTTTTCTACCCAATCTGTTGGTAAGGTAACGCAGACCCAGATGAAGAGGAAAACAAATTTCATAATGGTTCAAAACTTCTGTTACCTAAAAAGGGTTTCAATGGTAGACATTTAATCACATTGTTCCCTATGATGTGGGCCACCTGAGCACCACATACGGCTGATTTTGGGGTGGCCCACGGTCCCAGAAGGAGGAGCACCACATGCACGGCGTTGATGTTCAAAGCACATTACGATGGGTCCCATGGATAGGAACTCCTGCCTCCAGCGTCAAACGCAGCAGGATGCTGCTGCAGAAGCCAGCAGCAACAGCGCCTACTACCTTGTTTATTATTATTAAAAAAAACTAATTTTTCTGTGGTTTTTCCTAGGTGGGGTCCACAACAGTAAAATCCAATCCAACCATTAGTTTCTATGGCCCAAGACAGACCCATCAAGCCCAATATTCGACATATTTTGGGGTACAGAAACATCAAGGTGGATTTTAATAGTAGAAACGTTGTTTTCTATGCTATGGCCTACCAGATAGTCGAATTTGCTTCATTTTTCGTCTTAACGCCTAAAATGGAATGGGGAATGGAATGGATGGCGTGGATAAGGTTCATACATCAAGGTGGGGGCTGTATCAGTGGCCCACCGAAAAAGCCAAAGGAAATCAAACTGACACATTTTTTTTCTTTGTTGCTATTAGTATACCCAGTATCTATTCACACTTCACTACTCGTCCAGCGTCCAGGGATGGTGGATGGTATAAATATAACTCATCCAGGTGGGTCCCACATGGACGTGGCCCACCTGATTTAGATCAACCTGATACTTATGTCTTCCCATCATCATTAACGTAGGACGCACGTTGCCTGGATTGTGTAAATCTTACACGTCCATCAAGTGGGTCCCACGAAGATGGACAACATTGATAAAATACACACATCATGGGGCCATGAACAAAGGGAAAGAGAGAGAGAGAGAGAGAAAGAGAGAGATCGAGTGATGGAGGGACCCCGACACTATGGGCCCTCCCTTCCATACATCATAACATTCATCAAATGGGTCCCAATACATGTGGGCCCACCAAATCAAAGATCAACGGTGGAGATCCTTTCTCTATAAAAATGTAAGGTCTAGATAACCCTATTTATGCAAGGAAAATAAACATCATGATGGGGTTTATGGAGAATGACCCGATCATGAGAATCAAGGTGGGCCATCGGCCACATATAGGGTCTAAAGTAAGATCCATACCATCAATCAGTAAGCCCCACTTGGCCCATCATCAAAAGAATGAAATCTAAGCCTATAGAAACACCCACTGTTTGATCTTCTTAGTCCGATGGAATGCCGAGCTCTTTGTGTCCCTCTTTAATGGAAGATGATGAGAAATGAAGGGCTGGGATGGTGGATCTTGGGATGGGAAGTGGGCCACATAACTCACTCTTTTCTCTATGGGATACGACTTACGGTCATGCGCAAACATCGATTATAGGTAGCGGGTTGCCGGAATTCGACGGGAAGGAACACGGGAGTCAACGGAATAATACGGACTAGGATACAGGCCTTACAGTTGGTCTTTCGACCAATCGAACTGACCTTTGGACCAGTCAAGTGAACAATTTTTGCAATTATAAATAGAGCACGATTTTTAGAGTTATTCATTCAATTTAAGCAAAATCAAGATACCACTCTGTGAGATAAGTTAGTGATATTCTTAAGTTATTTAGTGCTTATTTAATATTCTCTTTAATTAGCTTTTTGTATTTAATTTTGTATTCTATATTCCAATCTTATTTGAAGAAGGGATTGAAGTTTTCCCCTTTCTTGGAATAAAAATCAAATCAATCTACCCTAAGGTGATATAATTTAAAAAATTATTTAAAACTTAGAACCTTTTCATAAGTGAGTGTGGACATGGAACATCAACGTTGAACTTCTACTCTGAATTGGTTCTACCGGGCTGCATCAAAGGAGAATATCCAAATAAGTATTTTATATTTTAGTAAATCTATTCTTTTAGTTTCTCTGAGATTGTGCCAGGAAAAATCTCTTTATTATTGGTTTGCTTGAGGTGATCCAGAAAACTTAGAGTGTGGGGATTTTGAATTGTGCAAGCCAACTTGAAAGACACAACTGTGAAGGTTTTAGGTGAACCTTGAAAAACCTATTTCATTGTGAACTCCGATATCTATTGTGTGAGGATATTGGGAGTGGAGTAGTTGTGTGGCTGTTTTTCTAAACAGTTGGTGTACACACAAGCGAACCACTATAATTTCTGGTCTTCTGGTGATTGATTGATTGTGACATTGTATGAATGTCGTAATTTCCTTTTATGCATTTGTGGAAGAAGGTTGTAATCTTTTTATACAAGTGTGGGAATGTTGTAATTGCTTAGTTTAATTCTTTGCTATTTTAATTCTTTATTTCTCTGTATCAGTTTGAGATTTTGATACACAGTCTTTTCTAGGAATCAGGTTATCCTACCATAAACCGTTGGTTTTTGGTGTAAGGTTGTCCTTAGAACATCATCTGTATTAACCTCTCAATACTTATACATTTGAGGTTGTTTTTCATTTCTGCTTTATGTGATTGTTTAATGCTATCTTTATTTGTTTAAATTTTGCATTTAATTTTTAATTTAACATAGTCCTATTCATCCCCCCCCCCCCCCCCCTTCTAGGACTTTAGCTTGGCCTTTTCAATCTTCAGTATGTGCATTCTTCATTTTTAGTTTCATTAGATCCACTCTTGGATTTGGTGATTTTTGAGCGTTAAATCCATGCTTTTAACGTCCTTTTCAATCCAAGCTCTTAAATTCACATTGTAACACAAGCATGATTAAAATAGAACATTAAGCATTATCATGTTCAAAAAACCAAGTAATAGATGAGGTTCAATATGCAATATTTAACCCTCAACAATGCACACCTAAAAAAACCCTAGCCCCTTGATAAAATCACTTCTCAAACATGAATAAGTGAAGAAAATCCCCTCGCATTGTAAACCCTTACCCTTAGAAGAAAACACTTGTATTATCAAGTCGTAATCACAATTATTCTTAAATACCCTTATTTACACTAAACTGCGTAACGCCATTGGTCAGACCACAAAAATGTTCGTTGGACCGACCTGGACTAACAGATCTCTTGATCTTTTGTTGTCTCCTGGCTAAAAGTCCCCACGCTATCAGTTGGACCGACAGTTTACCGTTTCTTATCCCAAACTGTGTAGAATTCAAAGCATCCGCACAATAATCTCCACATTGACTTGTATTTTGCCAAGTCACCCTAAAGATCTCCCATACAGACC
Source organism: Magnolia changhungtana (assembly GCA_030180095.1). Lineage (NCBI taxonomy): Eukaryota > Viridiplantae > Streptophyta > Magnoliopsida > Magnoliales > Magnoliaceae > Magnolia > Magnolia changhungtana. Next base: position 10,475,214 of record JASAUF010000160.1, read on the forward strand.
TCCACTTTAAGGCAGATTGCTCCATGCATTCTCCACATAGAACGCAACTCCTTCTGCACCCATTGAACAAGGGTACCCAATCTCATCAATGGCTGATGAGATTGATTAGGCCCAAGTAGTGCTTAAACTTGTTTGTAGTCACCAGCTTTATCAACATGTCTGCGACATTCTCGTCCTATGAATCTTCTCAAACTGAATATCTCTTGAAGTAATGAGTTTCGATATCTAATGGAACCTCATGTCCATGTGTTTGGTTCTCGCATGATACACCCGAGTCAACGCTAGATGGATTACACTTTGACTATCACAATGCAACCGAATTACCTCCTACTTCAACCTGAATTCTCCTATTAAAACCATCAACCATAATGCCTCATTTTGATGCCTATGTTATAGTCATGTATTCCGCCTTGGTTGTAGACAATGCTATAGTAGATTGTAATGCAGATTTCCAACATATCGGTCCGCTTGATAATGTGAAAACATATCGAATAATGGACATCATGTTGTCCCAATCTCCTGCATAATCTGAATTCATGTAACGTATAACTCCACCTGAAGCTTCATGTCCCTCAAACATGATCCCAATGTTGATTGTGTTGTTGAGATATCCGAGAATCCACTTAACTGCATTTCAATGCTCTTTTCCCATATTCACCATATATATGCTGACCACACTAAATGCTTGTAGATATCCATCCTTGTGTAAACCATCACATACATGAGACTCCCCACTACACTTGCATATGACACCCATGACATGTCTAAAACCTCATCTTCTATGCTTGGACATGACCTGGATGAAAACTTAAAGTGACATTCTAGAGGCATGCTAACTGGATTAACATCTTTGTTATGGAACTTGTCTAATACTTTCTGCACATATCCCCTCTAATACAGCCACAACTTCCCATATTCTATATCTTTATGAATCTCAATATCTAGGATTTTCTTCACAATGCCTAGATCATTTATGTTGAACTCCTTGCTTAACAGAGACTGAAGTAAGAGTACCTCCTTCTCGTCCTTCACAATAATCAACATATAACATTAATAACATGTAGGACCTGTCCTCAAGCACCTTGTAATAAATGCAGAATTGTACGTACATCTACTTTAACAAATTTCCACTAAATAGGAATTGAACCTCTTGTAAATTGCTTCAACCCATACAATGACCTTCTTCACCACATAGACGTGATCTTCATTACTAAGCTCCTCAAATCCTTCCAACTGCTTCATGTAAATAACTTCATCCAAATTCCCATGAAGGAATGTCATATTCACATTAAGCTACTCTAATTTCAAATTGGATTTCGCTAACATGTCCAGTAACACCCCAATTGATGTATGTTTCATGACTAGAGAAAAAACTATATTGTAGTCTACTCATTCTCTTTGCGAGTTTCCCTTTGCTACAAGTTGTGCCTTGAATTTTTTACCATCTTTCTCTATTCATGTTTCATTCCTTTCGAACACCCACTTGCACCCTATAGCCATTTGACCTTTTGAAAGTTTCACCAACTCCCATGTCTGATTCTTATATAGAGATTCCATCTCCTTTGTCATGGTCGACATTCACTTGTCGTCATCCTTTTTAAACGTAGACTCTTAAAAGGTGGAGGGAACTCCAGTACTTATGAACAATGTGAAAGAAACCATGTCCTTAAACCATGTCAAAATGGAGCTCTAATGGTTCTCTGTCCCTGTTCTTGGTTATACTTTCCTTGGTATCTTGTTGATTGTTTTGGTTAAATTCTTGTTCTTGTTAAATTTTACATTTAGTAACTAGCTCAACTGGCTCCACCTGCACTAACAATCTCCTTATTGTTTTTCACATCATTACAGTGTCTTTGTTGCTCTTTAACATCGATGCCTCATCGAATATGGCATCTCTGTTAATGGCAACCTTTTAAGAAACTATATCCCAATGATGGTAACCCTTAACACTTTTCTCCTAATTGATAAAGATACACTTTATTGATTTTGGATCCAATTTCTTCCTTTGTCCACTCTACTAGTGGATGTATACTGGACACTCGAAGATCCATAATCCCGAGTAATCAATGTCCTTACCTATTGAGACTTCCTCTACAACATTGGAGTCCAGTATTGTAGATGGTGACTGATTCACAATATAATATGCCATGTTACCGCTTCTATCTACAAGTTTTTATGCAACCCTGCATATAACCACATACTTCCTGCCCTCTCAAATATAGTTTTGTTCATACTCTCTACCACCTTGTTCTGTCGTGGGCTTCCTGGAGTTGAGAAGTGCCTTTTGATGCCATATTCCTTTCAAAATTACATAAATTCCACCTCTTTATACTCCTTACCATTATCTGTCCTGAGATACTTAATTGTTTCCTAGTTTGTTTTTCTACTTCCTCATTTCATTCCTTTAACTAGGTGAATACCTCAGAATTATGCTTTAAGAAGTACACCCGAACCTTCCTCGAGTAATCATTTGTGAAGCTCATGAAGTATCATGCTCTTCCCTTAAAAGGTACTCTCACTGGCCTCTAGACATCAGAATGCATGTAGTCGAGCACCTCGCTGTCATTATGTGTAGTAATCTTAAACCTTACCCTGCATTGCCTCCCATAGATGTAATGCTCACAAAAATTCAACTTGCACGCCTTAACTCCCTTTAATAGTTCCATCATGCCCCTTTCCCTTAGATGCCCTAACCGCATATGCCATATATTAGTGTCATCTGTGTTGGATTCCGCATGTGAGGTGGTAGCAGCCTCACCTATAATTTTGTTCCCAACCAACTTGTACAAAATTTTCATCTTATGTCCCTTCATTAAGACCATTGCACCTATGGTGACCTCAATTACACCACCAGATGTGGTGAATGTGCACTCGTTTGTATGTAGAATGCTCAAGGATATCTAAGTATCTAATTCTTCTTTGGATCTAATACTTGCATGATATAACCTAGAGTTTGTACGACTCCATCAAACATCCTTACCTTGATAGTCCCTATTCTGATATCCTTACATGGCGCGTCATTCCCTATTAGAACACTCCCACCATCATCGGACTTGTAGGAATCAAACCAAGTCCTATCCAAGCACATATGATACGAACATCCCAAATTGAGTATTCAAGGAAAGTTTGGTGCATCTAAAACTCATTATGATTTTCGAGGGATCGTGAACGCAATAGTGGAAAAGAGAGTTAGGCGAGAAACCTTTTTTAAAGTAATTCTTAATCTCCCCTAGCTTTCTCAAACATGTCCTTTGTTCCCAAATTAGATGGGCAGAGTAGGGGTGCGACATAGATACCTTTGAGGTCCATGGTACTGTTTGCTCAAAATAATCTAATTTATGATTTTCAACAGATCATTGTAAGACTTGATTCCAGATATCAAGCACATCAAAACTTAAGTGGTCCATGTTGATGCAGTTTTTCAGAAGACTTTCCCCGGTTGACCCTTCTGGACTTGCATAAGGAAAAAGGAACGAACAAAGGAGACCCTAGCTAGTGCAAGGGACCCTCTGATGCTTAAGTCAGGCATCTAGGTCTTTAAAGGAGTATGATCTCTTGAAAAAGAGTCACCAGTCAAATGTTATGGTGAACCTTTCAAAGGTTAGAGATGCATCTATTTATAGGGATGGGATGTAAGCGTTGTCAGGAATCTTTTCCTGATATTTTGGAGAGGAATCCATTCGGATCCTAGATGTTGATGTATACATAGATTTTATCTCAATCCCAAAGCTCTTGGGATTTGATCTTATATCCCGAAGATCTTAAGAGAGATCTTCGAACCATTGGAGATATTTCTGGAATGCTTGATCCATGTATAGATTGTAATGGGCAACTACTTTGCCAAGCTATAGCCGAGCTATTACCAAGCTATAGCCAAGCTATGTTGCTGATCCAGGGTCACGTTCTGGCAGATCTATTGCCGACCTATGGGCTTGGTCGGCCCCTAGCCATATGAGTGATCTTGTAATTGCACTCTCTTTGAGGGTCCTTACAGCTACGTTGACCTCCTTAAAGAACAGCCTGTTCTTAGACCTAGAAGCCCTTATTCGCTCAAATTTTGAGGCCCGTGCTATTTGGTAGAGTTGGTCCATTCCATAAGTCGACCTATCTGACTTAGCTATTTTTACACCCAACAGTAAGCCCCCCTTACTCTTCAAGCTAATCACAAAGAAGGTTGATGAGTAAGTCAGACTAAATTTAGGTTGGGTTATATAGTCATTAATGCCAGGTATGGAGGCTAGCATGGTGCGCGAGGCGTGTCATTAATGGACACTACATGTCATTTTGAGGTTCGAGGTCACGTGGGGCGTCAGGCCATCATTTCGGTGACATTCAAATGGGGATGCGACACATGGCTCTATATTCGATAGTGTGGTCGAGCAGCGTGTGGGGTCGTGCCATGTGTCTATCGGGGGAAAGTTTAAGGGATGTCGTACAATTGACGCCACATGACCACCCTATATAAGGGAAGCCCTAATGTATGGTCATTCATTTGCAATTTTCATCTTCTTCCCAGTCGTCTTCTTCCAAATGCCTCAAAGGGATTCTAGCACCTATGATCACCGGCATTTTAGGAAGACTCCCTTCTTTGGTGAGCTTCTAATCACCCGTTTCCCCCTCCTTTTTTTTCTCTTTTAAGGAATGCAATGTCTGATTTTGTTAGTTCACAGGAGGGGGTTCTGGTGGTGACGGTGGGTTCGGTAACTTTTGGGTTATATTAAATCCACCGTCTCCGTGGAGGATGGTGGAGAATGTTGATTTCCAGGCATCCTGGACCATAGAATCATCACCAACAGAAAGGCCGCTGGACACAGAGCCTAATTCTATTGTTGGAGATGACCCTGAAGGGTTTGACGAGGACGAGATTGGGGGTCTGATGATATTGCGATTTAGACCACTACTATAGTAAAAGTATGGAATTGGTGAAAGTGTCCTAGAGGGGGGGGGGGGGGGGGTGAATAGCACTTTACAAAAATTATACTAATTTAAAAACTAATTTCCTAATCTTTAACTAATTTGCAATTAATCAAGATATGACAATCTTAACTCTAAAGGCGTCCAAGTCAAGTAAAGGAACTGAACAATAGAGCACTCAAGTTATACAATTTAAATGACTAGTTTATGTAAGATTGTGTATATGAGTGTGTGGGATGTGATTCCTATCAATCCTAAACATTCATGTAATCAGGCATCATATTTAAACATATAAGTGTTGAGGCACACAAAATTTTTTGTTGCACGGCGTTCTAAGCAAGTTTTTGTTAAAGATGGGTTGTGAGGCGCACTAAGAAAGTCTTTGTTGAAGATGGGTTGTGCAGCACACAACAGAAAATAATTGTGGAAGTTAGGTTGTGTGGTATGCAATTCAGATTATTGAAGAAGTAATGAATATGCGACGCACCACGGAAAACTTTTTTAAAGAGGGGTAATGCGCAAGATGTCATTGTGCAGTGCATAACCGTCAAGAATGCATAATAGGTATGACCGCACAATGAGCATATGAGCACAATGGGTCTGTTCACACATGTGGAAGGCTATAAATATCCCATTACCTCCATGAATGATTCATTGGAGCACTAATAAGGCAGAGAGAGAGAAATCCATACCTCGGGAAGAACACAAGTATCAGGTGAGGATCAGATTGTGCGGCACACAATCTGTATCAGCGTGCAACTGACGGGTGCACAATCAAGTGGAGCGTGGACAACGGGGGTGCGCACAATCAAGTGGACCACAGACAATAAGGGTGGGCACAACCAGCAGCGCACAACCAAATAGTGCACAACCAAAGGCGTACAACCAGGGGCACATAACCTGTGTGGCACACAACTTGTTAGGGCACCAGTACAGTAATGTTTCTATAGTTGAAGATCATGATGCAACTTGAAACACTAAAGAAATTGACATAAAATATTTGTTATTTCCGTTATGTAAAGGCTCTACTTTGGAATCAAAGGAGATAAAGGATGTAAATGAACTTGTACTATGATAATAAAGTGATTGTTCTCTTTATTTTCTTTTGTTAACCATTGATAAATATGAATTCCCCCAAATGCATTTATTTCTTGTCGAAACAAAATGGCGACTCTATTGGGGACTTCTTTTATTATTCAATACTAACTTAAGAATTATACTGAGAACTCTCACCACTGCTTGGTGTCGTCAAGACACCAAAATGGCGACACTCAACGGGAACATCCTCCCTTTCATCTCCAAAGTAGAGTATAATTTTATGCAAGTACTGATTCATGTCTTCTTAAACTTAGAACTCACATTCAAATCAATCAATGGTGATTGCTCAGAAAACGACTATCTTCTACTTCACAGCGACAAGATTTGTTATCAAGTATGTGCCAGTCAAACATATGGAGCCACCAACAATTGCTGCAGTCATTACAACCTCGCCGATAGCACAAGAGGAGGGAAACAGATGGATCATTGTTTTACGCTGGAGAACAAAAACCCTGAATGCCACGACCGGTGAAACAACTTCATCGATGAGAAGAATCAGGGGGCCGGTAATGCGAAATGCAGGCAAAAGGCTTCCTGAACTTGCCCCTTCGGTAATATATCCCAAAACCCACTTCCCCGCTATCAATGCATGATTTCTCAGCTCTGCCTGCAAGAGGCATTCGGTGGACAAAGGAACAGAAAGGCAAGTCATTGTTGACAAGCTCACTAGTTCTTGTGTCACCTCGATCAACCGATTATTTTGGAAGTACAAAGAAATTAGATGAAACTCCCCTTTCGCCGACCCCCATTGCATTGATACATTCTTATTCAACCCCGACCACTGCTTTGTCAGTGAGTGAAGAAGCCACTGTGTATATGGCTGGAAGAAACCGAGGGTCGTCGCCGACTACAGAGGATCGTATGGCTAAGATGGCTCAAGCTTAGAACACGCTGATGGAAGAATGTAGAAATCTTAGGGAGGCCCTGGTCACCCTTGCGCATAATGTAGCTCAGATGATGGCTCCCCCAATGGCAGGCAATGCAAATGAGCGCAAACAGTGCCCCGAAGGATCATAACCACTGAGAGCAGGATCACTTGGATCCACCCTCGTAATAAGAGTGACTCAAGAAGAAGTATGACAAGTTGTCGAAGATGCCGTTAGGACAGAAAGGGAGCATGAGAATACCGGAAGGTTCAGGTGTCGGACACCATACCCAAGAGAGGTAAAAGATATCCCGTTCCCGAACAATTTCAAGCACCTCAATTTCCAGAAATTCAATGGTGACGGATCACCAAAAGAACATTTGATGCACTTTATTACCAGCATGGGGAACTTCTCTACAGTCCCCCAATATTGCCTTTAACTGTTTGGGTCTTCTCGGACGGGTAAGGTGTTCAGATGGTATTCAAGTTTAGTGCCAAGATCAATGAGAACGTGGGAGCAGATGCAAGATGCGTTCATGTCAAACTTCTTTTCGTCAGAACGTGATGTTAGTATCACGGAGTTGGCTTCAGTATGACAAAGGGAAGGAGAACTTGTAGAAAAGTTTATAGACTGATCAAAGACCTTATCAGCTTCTTGTAGGCAATTGTTGAGGAGAAGAAGTAGGTGAAGATGTGCCTGAATTCCATGGAGACAGGAATAACATTCGGTCTCACTAGTGCTAACATCAGAACCTTTTGTGACTTGGCTATGAAGGCACATGCCCTGGAACTAATGACTAGGAAAATGCGGTATTTGGTTATGAGACAACCAGAAGAGGACATCAGAAACTGATTACAAATGTAGTTAATCCAGAGAAGAAAAGCCATGATACAAGAGAAATGGGAGGCAAGAAAATAGAAAAGAAAGAAGAATCGAATCATCCCAGAGGAAGATTATATGACAAGAGACCCAAATCACTGAATTCTCACGAGGGTTTTGCATTCAAGAAAGAAGACTTCATCCCTATGATGAATCAGTTGCTGAAGGCTGGTACAATCGAATTGCCTCCATCGAAGCACCCTGAAGAATCATAAAAGATAAAGGAAAGAGACTTCTGTCATTATCATCGTCTAGTAGGGCATCCGATAGAAAATTGTTACATGTTAAAATGCATAATACAGAGAATGATAAACAGGGGGGAGATAATAATTGGAAAGGAAAAGGAACGAGATAGAAGAGCAACAATAAATGTGCTTACTGTGCGAGAAAGTCCTCATAGAAGATCAATAGAGCATCAGAAAGTAGGGAAAGTTGTAATAACCACATTATGGTCAGGGAAGAAAGTCATTACCCAACCAAATCCAAAGGATGAAAAACCAAAGACAGAAACAAACAAGAAGTACTCCAGCAGCAACAATGGAAAGAAAGAAGAAAGGAAAGAAACAGGGAAGGTGACTTATAACAATGTAAGTTGTAAGACCCGTATCCTAGACCGTACCGTTCCATGGACTTCCGCGGTCTTCCCGGTCGAATTCCAGCAACCTTCAACCCTTAACCGATATTTGTGCGTAACCCTGATTCACACGTTATCAACCCGAGTCGACTCATCCCGATACGTGTACCCTTGCGACCGCGCCGTTGTCGCCATTTCGTTGATGTTACTCGCCCACCGAGGTCATACCCGGGCTAGGAGATGTGAGCCTGCATTCAGTTTGAGGAAAACGCCGCTCGTTGCAAAACCCAAGAGAATCTCTACGACTTGTCATATCAATCAATCCCATTATGTCAAGTACATGTCAAGTACACATCACCTTTCACCCTTCTCCAAGCAACCCCCCCAAAGTAAAAAAGTTTCTTATAAGCCCATACTTTTCTTACACCAAGCAACCCCAAAGTCAAAAAGTCTCTTACACACCCATCACTCACCACATCCATCACCCATCACTCCTCTCTCTTTACAACCCTCTATCTCCTTCATTTTCAAATCACATTCTAAGCAACCCAAAAACCTTCATACGTCTAAGCTCTTCCACTCCAAGAGAGCCACAAGTGTGGCCCACCTTTCCTACCCTTTCATCTCCCATCTCAACCATCTAAACCTCATCTCCTCCATTAGAATCAAAGCTAAGGTAGCCTAGGGTGCAAGAAGGGGCCCACTTATAGCGGGACCCACATTGATGTAGGCTTCGTATCCAAGAGGGGCCCATAGTGGCGGGGCCCCTCCATACTCACCAATCTCTCTCTCTCTCTCTATCTCTTGCATTGTGGACCCCACTATCATGTATGATCCACACCGTCCCATCCGTAGGGCCCACATTGTTGACCACCATTGGTGTGCCTAGATGTAGTAGAAACACAAATATCGTCTTGATCCAAAAGTTAGGTGGGCCACATCCACGTGGGATCCACCCTAGCACTTGTGTTATAACCACACTGTCCAGCGTCCCTGGGATGCTGGACGCATGTTTCAGAGAAGGTGGACTATCTGGGGTGTGCAACAGAGGAGTGTGTGTTGACGGTAGGGTCTATGAGACCCACTTCCGTCCTCCGCCCATTTAAACGGGACATCATGATGTATGTGCTCTATCCAAACCGTCCATTGCACCTGGGCAGTGGGACCCTGTCCTAGTGGGGCCCATTTCCACGCCAGATCCATATCTCAACTGGCAAACTGAGTGAAAGATACCCTGTTACAGCACTGAGGGTGGCTGCTAGTGAAGTGTGTGTGCTGGTGGTGGTGTCCGTGGGACCCACCCTATTCACACCGTCCATTCATGTGGTGAGCCACACCGTGCAGCGTGTGGGGACATCCATCATCCCTGGACGGTGGGACCCACCCCATGTGTCGGGCCACCTTACTGTGTGCACCCGTCTAGGCCGTCCATGGCCTGGACGTTAGATATAGGAAATATATATTATATTATGTATATTATATATTATATTATATTATATATGATATATTATATTATATAATATATATATATGGTATAATGCTGCTGTGGTGGGTCCTGCATGGGACCCACCTCTAGTTGTTTCAGAACAAAAAATGGGGAAAAGCTGCATGTGCAGGAGCTGGGTTTTTTAAAAAATATATAGTATATGATGGTGGGGTCTGTGGGATCCACCTCTTTTTTTCTTCTTAAGGCGATCTTTGGACGTCTTTGCTGACTATGCATCGCTCTCTTGTCGACAGAACTTGACCCTTGAGCCCCACATGATGTACATGTCTTATTACACCGTCCATGGTTTGGATGGTGGGGCCCACCATGATGCATGTGTTGCATCCATACCATCCAACCATTTATGAGATCATTTTATGACATCGGAAAATGAGTGAATCGGATCTAAAGTTCAAGTGGACCCCACTATTTAAATAGTGGACCGTGACATCCACCGTTCAAACTCCTATGAACCATGGTAGTTTCCAATTAAATTGATATTTGTTGTCACTTCATCTATCTCTATACTAACTTATGAATGGGTTGGATCTCAAAAATACATAAGGGTGGGCCCATTTGCTCGTCCCATCGATTCGGCCCATTAGATCGGCCCATTCGATCGGCCCATTTGATTAGGCCCATTAAATCAGCCCATTTGATCAGCCCATTTGATTGGCCCGGTGTGATGTATGTGAGGTCCATGATGTAAGGGTTATGGTCTCATACTCCTTTGGTTGTCAAATTTTGATGTGTCAAAACATCTATCTGTGTCTTGTGCTGGTATGATGATTTTTATTCAAGACACTGCTTAAATACTCCAAGATGCTACAAGTTGAAGCACAAGATGTTAAAGTACAAAAAGCTACAAGTTGAAGCTCAAGATGTCAAAGCTCATGATGTTAAAGTTCAAGATTTCAAGCCTGATATTGTTCAAGATTTCAAGCCTGATATTGTTCAAGATTTCAAGCCTGATATTGGTTCAAACAATCTACATTCGTTGAATGGTTGAAGTTCAATGTCCATTCGACTTGATTCAGGTTTGAATGACCTTAGGTTGACCCTTTAAGTAGGTCATTTTGGATACATAAATCAAATGTTTATTTAACATAAGTTTGGTCTATTCCAAGACCAGTCCTAGCTCTTGTTCGACCAGTCCTAGCATTGGTTCGACTAGTCCAAGAAATTCCACGATCAGTCCTAATTAGTTGAAGATTTTTCAGAATTTTTGGTACGCCCACGACCGATCTGGAGGTCCTTCGACCGGTCGTAGGTTGGCTTCGACTTCGTCCACGATCGAGTCGTGGAGCTACGACTGAAAATCCAAGAACTTATTTCATGGTCCTACGACCAGTCGTAGGTATCTACGACCAGTCGTAGGTGACCCACGACCAGTCGTAGGGTACTCACGACCAGTCGTGGAACGGCTTTCAAAGATCGCGCTCAATTTTTCAAAAATCTGTTATAGAGCTATGACCAGTCTAGATTTCTAAGACCAGTCGTAGGAACGATTTTTCTTCTATAAATTGAACACGAAATTGAGTTTTTACATCCTCAACTCCATTCCATTTCAAGAATTTTCAAGTAATCACTCGAGATAAGTCTGTGTTTATTTTAAGCTAAATTGTGCTTATTTAATATTCCTTTTTGCTAGCTTATTTAATTTGATTTTGTTTCTCTATTCCAATCTTATTTGAAAAGAGGAATTATCTTATTCCTTCTTCTTGGAATCAAAATCAAATATAGCTACGCCCAACAAGTTAAAATCTAAAATCTATTAGAATTTAGAACCTTGAATGTGAGTATTGGAAATTGAACTTTGATATTCATTCATCTACTCCGATTGGTTCTACCGGGCTACTAAAGGAGAAATTCAGGTATTTTACATTTCTGTAAAATTCATTTATTTTTGGTTTTGTTTGAGGTTAAGCCAGAAAAATCTCATTGTATTGGTTTTGTTTGAGATTGAGCTAGAAAAATCTCATTGTATTGGTTGTCTGAGGAAAACCAGAAAACTCAGAAAAAGGGGTTTTTGAATTGTGTAAGCCCAAGTGAAAAAGACACAATTGTAAAGGTTTTTGGTGAACCTGAGAAAACCTATTTGATAGTGAACGCTAATATCCCCTGTGTGAGGATATTAGGAGTGGAGTAAGCATTATATGTGGCTGTTGTAAAACAGGTTGGTGTACACACAGGCGAACCACTATAACTCTTTGTCTTGTGGATTGAATGCTTGCTTAATTTTCATATCTTTTTTCATTCGATTGTGTGGAATGTACAAGTGGATGTGAATGTTGTAACTATTTACATTTTCAAGCAAGTGTGGGGATTGTTGTAATAATTTAGATCTTTATACGTATTTATTTTCAATTCCTTGCTATTTCATTTACTTATATTAACATTGAGTTCTTGATTCAAAAGAGGTTCTAGAAATAAGGTTGTCCTACCATAAGCCCTTGTTTATTATGGTGTAAGGTTGTCCTTAGAAGCTGAATTTGTATCAATCTCTCAATAATTATTTATCAAGGTGATTTATATTTAGCATTGTGAATTGATTCATTATTGTAAGGGTATTGATTTACTTTAGTTCCATTTGATTTATTTATAAATTTGGCATAGTCCTATTCCCCCCCCCCCCCTCTAGGACTTATAGCTTGGCCTTTTCAAGTGGTATCGAGCCTAATAGCTCATTTTTGTTGCTTTTTATTTGGATTTATTTCGAGCTAACGATCTAAGCTATATAAAAAGATGTCAAATTTTGATAGCCTTTCGTTACTAGGCCTCCACCTTTTGATGGCTCCAACTATGCCTATTGGAAAGCAGAATGAGAATCTTCCTCGGATCAATGGATGAAAGTGTGTGGCTAGCCACGATGGTGAATGGAATCCTCCTACCATGGAAGTGCTGGTGTTGATGGTTCAAAATCTATGAAAATTACACCATATTTCCAATGGACCACACTTGAAAAATGAGAGTAGTGCTAATGCTAAAGCACTAAATGCAATCACTTGCGCACTATCATAGGATGAGTTCAAAAGAATCATATCTGTGATATCGCATGAAAGCAAGCCTGGGATATTTTAGAAATGACACACGAAGGTACATCAATTGTCAAGAAATCTAAAGTCCAACTCCTCACAACTAAATTTGAAGAAATTCATATGGAGGAAAATGAAATGTTTATGGACTTTTACACTAGATTGAATGACATTGTAAACTCTATGTGGGGTCTTGGCGAAAAGATCTCGAGAAAGTAAAGTGTGTGCAAAAATACTACGCTCTCTTCTGAACGGTTCAATTCAAAGGTAACCGCAATCCAGGAACTTCGTGATACGGACAATATGAAGGTAGAAGAATTAGTTGGTTCTTTGCAAACCTATGAATTAAGTTTTAAAGCTCCTAAAGGTAAGTCTATTGCTTTGAAGTCATCTAAAAGTATTACTCAAGAAAATTGATTGAGAAAAGTCGAAGATGATATGGCCCTTTGGCGAAAAAGTTTTATAAGATTTTCAAAAGTAAGAAAAGAGTCGACTTTCAAAAGGCAAATGAAAAGAAACGTTCTAAACCTAAGTCTAAAACTTGGAAATCATTGAAAGATAGTCAATGTTACAATCATCAAGAATATGGGCATTTAGCAAACAAATGTCCTAAAAGGACAGATCCAAAAGGAAGGGTATGTTGGCTACTTGGGATGAATCGTCGATTCTGAAGCCTCTTGAATCGAAAAATTGACAGAAACCGAAGTCAGGCGATGAACTTAAGGCCCTTATGACTCTAGCCAAGTTTACCTTTTCGGATCACGATGATTCAACAAGTGAAGAAAATTTGGATAGTGATCATGAAAATGATGAAGATCTTCAAGATGCTTACAATGCCTTATATAAGGAAAGTTGTAAAATTGTTTGTCAAACTTAAACTTCAAAAAGAAAAGTTTTTTAAACTTAAAGAATGTTTTGAAACCCTTGTTTTAGAAAAATCTCAAATTTCAGATTGTTTTGAAAAATCAAAGTGTGATTTAGAATTCAAAACCTCCCTAATTGAAAATTTGAAATCTGAAAATGAGAAACTTAAAAATGAAGTATCTTCTCTTTTGAGTTTGAAGGACACATGGAGATATGCCCAAGGTGATCCAAAATTAGAGAAATTATTATCCGGATCAAGAAAATGTGGTGATCGATCCGGGTTGGGCTTTGATAAAAACATATCTCCTAAACAGAAGAATGCTCCGTCCATTTTTGTGAAAGGAGAGACTTCTAACTCAAAAGGAAAAGGTACTAATCAAGTTTTTTCTAAAAATACTAAAACCTTTCAAAAACACAAAAGCAGCTATATAAATTTCAAAAATCAGATTCGAAACCCGCTAGCTGAAAAAATTATTGATTTACTTAAGGAGCTATTAAAATCTAACTCAGTAGGTCACTCTTATAACTATAAACAAAAGAAGACCAATTATTCTCCTAAACCCAAAACAGTACTGAAATGGGTTCCCAAGGTTACTTGTTTGGTTGCTCACACTGCTTTCAAAGCTACAAGCCATTCAAAATGGTACCTAGGCAGTGGATGCTCCGGACATATAATGAGCGACAAAGCTCTATTCACGATCTTAAAGATATGGTGATGGGTCGGTCACATTTGGTGATGGTAGCAGCTGCAAGATAATTGGCAAAGTACGGTCCAACTCTATAACCTTCCCTTATTTAAAAATGTGTTATATGTTGAAGGTTTAAAACACAACTGTTGAGCATATCTCAAATATGCGATAACAACCATAATGTTAAATTTTCTAATCAAGGTTGTGAGATTACAAATGAAAAGGGTTCGTAATATTAGCGGTCGCAGAACTTCGAAAAGCTGCTATATAGTAAGCAATGGTAGCGCATCTAATCAAACGTGCTACATGGTCCATACCAATGAGACAGATTTATGGCATAAACGCCTTGGACATGTACACTACGAAATTTATACTGATTGAGCAAAAGTGAACTAATTAAAGGTCTACCTAAAATGCAAAAAGTAGATAAGATCTGTGGTGAATGCCGGTATGGTAAACAAACTAGGAGCTCTCACAAAAGGTGAACTCAATAACACCACAAGACCACTCGAGCTTCTCCATATGGATCTAATAGGACCAACAAGAACGGAAAGTCGAGGTGGCAAAAGTACATCTTAGTTATTGTAGATGATTATACAAGATACACTTGGGTTTCATTCTTGAGAGATAAATCGAAACCCTTGATGAAGTGAAAAAGATTATAAAGCAGATTCAAGCTGAAAAATGTTCTCAAGTCAACAAGATCCGTAGTGATCATGGTTCCGAATTCGAAAATAGCGGTTTTGAGAAATTTTGTAGCGATCAGGGAATATCGCATGAATTCTCTGCACCTAAGACTCCTCAACAAAATGGAATTGTCGAGAGGAAGAATAGAGTGCTTCAAGAAATGGGAAATGTTATGTTAAATAGCATGAAGCTTCCTAAGAATCTCTGGGCTGAAGCGGTGAATACAGCCTGCTACATTATTAACCGTGTTTATATTTGTAAATCTAATAATAAAACGGCTTATGAAATGTGGTTTGAGAAAAAGCCTTCTGTCAAATATTTTCGAGTTTTTGGCGACAAGTGCTATATTTTGCGTGACAAGTGAAAATTTGGGAAAATTCGACACTAAAAGTGATGAAGGGATCTTTTTAGGTTATTCTTTAAATAGTCGTGCTTATCGTGTTCTAAACAATAGGACCGGTGTGATTCAAGAGTCAATAAATGTTGTGATTGACGATCTTTTGAAGACACTGTCCTAGTTTAGATAATGATGAAATTCTTATACTTGAAAAACAAGAAATTTCATCAAGTGAAACTAATCTGAATTAAGAATTTGTTAAAGATCATCCAACCTCTCAAATACTTGGAAACCCTCTCACTTGTGGTGTGCTTTTCGTAGACAATTAGAGGACATATGTAACTACGTATGCTTTACATCCCAGATTGAACCGGGTAACGTAAAAGAAGCACTTTCTGATGAAAATTGGATTCTTGCGATGCAAGAAGAACTTAATCAGTTGTCAGAAATGATGTCTGGCAACTTGTTCCTAGACCTAAAGATAAACATATTATTGGAACAAAATGGATTTTCAAAAACAAATCTGATGAGCTTGGAAATATTATTCGAAATAAAGCAAGACTAGTTGTACAGGGATATACACAAATTGAAGGAATTGACTATAATGAAACATTTGCCCCTGTAGCTCGTCTTGAGTCAATCAGACTTTTTATCTCCATTGCATGTTTTAGGAAAATTAAAATTTATCAAATGGATGTAAAGAGTGCCTTTCTGAATGGTGATTTACATGAAGAGGTATATGTTGAACAACCTACAGGGTTTGAAGATCCTAAATTTCTTGATCATGTGTATCGTCTTAAGAAAGCTCTCTATGGTGCGAAACAAGCTCCCCAGGCATGGTACAGAAAAACCGACTAAGTTTTTTTGAGTCATAATTTTCGGATGGGGTGTGTTGATAAGACGCTCTTTGTTAAGAAACATAACGATGATATTCTAATAGTTCAAATATATGTTGATGATATTATTTATGGATCAACTGTACTAACATATTTGTTGAGTTTGCGAGATTTGATGAAGTCTAAATTTGAAATGAGCATGGTTGGAGAATTAAACTATTTCCTAGGATTGCAAGTAAAACAACAACAACTGATGGAATTTTTATTTCTCAAACCAAATATGCTCGAGTTTAATTAAGAAATTTGGATTTGAGAAAGGTAAAAATTTTGATACTCCTATGAGTACAAGCGTAAGACTCTCAAAAGACTCTACGGGTAATGATGTGGATCTAAATTGTATCGTAGTTTGATTGGTAGTTTACTTTATCTAAGCGCTAGTAGACAGATATTGCTTTGAGTGTTGGTATTTGTGCTCGTTATCAATCAAATCCTAAAGAATCTCACTTAATCACATTAAGCGGATTATGCGTTATGTTGCAAGTTCTACTAAATTGGGTCTCTGGTATCCACATGAGACTAATGTTCAATTAGCTACTGAGTACTGAGATCTTGTGAAATTTGGAAACATAGACGATAGGAAATCAACCAGTGGTGGTTGTTTCTACATTGGAAATTGTCTTGTCTCTTGGTTTAGCAAGAAGCAAAGTTCTATATCGCTATCAAGCTACTTGAAATTTGAATACATTCTTCTTTGAAATGCATGTACTCAACTTGTTTGGATGAAACGAATGTTAAGCGATTATGGAATTACTCAAGATTCTATGATTTTATTTTGTGATAATTCAAGGCAATAAATATCTCTAAAAATCATTCAAAGCATTCACGTACTAAGCATATTGACATTAGATTTCATTACATTCGTGAATTAGTGGAAGAAAAATTAATATATTTGGATTACATTCCAACCGAGATTCAACTTGCGGACATTTTCACTAAACCGCTCGACAAAAGCAGGTTTAATAAATTAAAGTTTGATCTCGGTATGTGCAATTTAAATTGAGTTTGCATGATTTTGTGTATCATAATGTACATAAGTTTGATGTTTTATTTGCTTAAATTTGAAATTATTTAAAAAAAAATAAGAAAAAAAAATTGCAAATTTTGTCGTACTCGACCTGTCGTGAGAATACACGACCGGTCGAACACGTACACGACCTGTCGTAAAGCACGGGATTTCACTTAAAATTGGGGATTTTTGTCTTCTTCTTCATTTTTTCATTTCTCTCCAACGCTTCTAGCTACGGCTGCCCCAACCCATCTTCATTGTTCTTCAAGGTTAGTGATTCTTTTACATTTCTTTTGTAGATTCTTGCTTTTAGTGATTCAAAACTCATGTTTGTGGAATCTATTTGATCATTCATTGCAGGATTTGGGGTTTTATCTTGAAAAATTTGTTCTATCTAAAACTCATTTCTTCTATCTTGCATCTTGTTGTTTCCTTGAATTCCTTCTTTAAAAATGGATGCTAGAGGTAAAAAGAAAACTACTCGAGGTCCATCTTCTTCTAGATCAACTTCTATTGTTCAACGTCATCTTCGCTCTCCTGAAAATGATCCTACTGATGCTCGAGATTTGCGTATGCGTAATGTAATTGTTGAACGTCATGTTAATGTCAATCACATTGCTTCTTTTGGTATTCCTTCTTTGTTGGAATCTGTGGGATGGGATAACATCTTACATTGGGGTGGAGGCAGTATGCAGTCCATTGCCCAATCCATGTTTGCATGTATCTGTGATTTTCTCTTGAGAATTTAACTTTTAAAGTTGATACTCAAGAAGGCTTGTTTGTTGTAGATCGACATTTGATTGCGAGATATTATGGAAATACCTATCAATGATGAAAGCATTCCAATTAATATTTTACATGATAGTCTCTCGAACCGAACAACGAATGCTTACTAGAGATTTATGTAATATGGATGTTCATTGGACTCATAAAGGTCATGTACTTCCCTCAAGGTATTTGTTACCCATACTGAGTACTTCATAAGATATTCATTTCAAATCTTTATCCACGTTTCGGTAATAAACCGAACTCACCACTTTTATGGTTCGTGTTTTGCATTCTGTTGTCTCTCGGTGCTAAAATATGTCTTCCTTCTTTAATCTGTCATTCCATTATTCTCGTCAGGCGTCACCATCCTGGACATAGTGATATACCCTTTGGTTATTTACTGACTATGTTAGCAAATCATATGCTCATAGCTATGCCTACTAGAGAAAAACCCATCCATCATCTGCCTTTTAATAATTCCAATCTTAATAAGATGACTTTAGATTTGGCAAGAGGCCAAGTGGATGTTGGTAGCAGTGGTGGTGAAGCAGGTAATGCTGAAGCTAGTGATCTTCCTGAAGACGTGAATATGGATGACTTATTTGAAGAACTTGAGTCAGACTCGGCTGATGATCCTGATTTTCAGCCTTCTGATTTTGATGAAAGATTGAATTCTCTTCAAGAGCAGGTGGCTAAAATTCGTGTTACTCAAGACACACAATTTTCTTATATGCGTAAATATATGAGGCGGATTGCTAAGGGTTTACACAAAATTGATCCATCTAATCCTGCACCCTCTTCTGGTTCTGACTGAATTTTTTTTCTGGTTTGTAATATTTACTGATATTAGCTTGCATCTCAAAACCTTTTTGTTGGTTATGGACAATTTTCTCTTGCTACAACTACTAATTTCATTACTGTTCTTCTTCCTTTGTCATTTTGTGACAAAAAGGGGGAGAAGTTTGGTGAACTATGTCATTTTGATGTTAAACTTATCTATGTGCTTCTATTACTCAGGGGGAGTTAAACTTCTCAAGAGTATGGGAAAATGATTATTGCTTATCATGTCTAAACATTGCTTATCATGTCTATATACATCTGTGCATCTGTGCATGTTTCTCACCTCTTTTGTCTCTTGAAAATATTATTACTTGGGTGTTTTGTCACAAATTTGACAAAGGGGGAGATTGTAAGGGTTATGGTCTCATACTCCTTTGGTTGTCAAATTTTGATGTGTCAAAACATCTATCTGTGTCTTGTGCTGGTATGATGATTTTTATTCAAGACACTACTTAAATACTCCAAGATGCTACAAGTTGAAGCACAAGATGTTAAAGTACAAAAAGCTACAAGTTGAAGCTCAAGATGTCAAAGCTCATGATGTTAAAGTTCAAGATTTCAAGCCTGATATTGTTCAAGATTTCAAGCCTGATATTGTTCAAGATTTCAAGCCTGATATTGGTTCAAACAATCTACATTCGTTGAATGGTTGAAGTTCAATGTCCATTCGACTTGATTCAGGTTTGAATGACCTTAGGTTGACCCTTTAAGTAGGTCATTTTGGATACATAAATCAAATGTTTATTTAACATAAGTTTGGTCTATTCCAAGACCGGTCCCTAGCTCTTGTTCGACCAGTCCTAGCATTGGTTCGACTAGTCCAAGAAATTCCACGATCAGTCCTAATTAGTTGAAGATTTTTCAGAATTTTTGGTACGCCCACGACCAGTCCTGGAGGTCCTTCGACCGGTCGTAGGTTGGCTTCGACTCGTCCACGATCAGTCGTGGAGCTACGACTGAAAATCCAGCAACTTATTTCATGGTCCTACGACCAGTCGTAGGTATCTACGACGATCGTAGGTGACCCACGACCAGTCGTAGGGTACTCACGACCAGTCGTGGAACGGCTTTCAAAGATCGCGCTCAATTTTTCAAAAATCTGTTAGAGCTACGACCAGTCCTAGATTTCTAAGACCAGTCGTAGGAACGATTTTTTCTTCTATAAATTGAACACGAAATTCAGAGTTTTTACATCCTCAACTCCATTCCATTTCAAGAATTTTCAAGTAATCACTCTGAGATAAGTCTGTGTTTATTTTAAGCTAAATAGTGCTTATTTAATATTCCTTTTTGCTAGCTTATTTAATTTGATTTTGTTTCTCTATTCCAATCTTATTTGAAAAGAGGAATTATCTTATTCCTTCTTCTTGGAATCAAAATCAAATATAGCTACGCCCAACAAGTTAAAATCTAAAATCTATTAGAATTTAGAACCTTGAATGTGAGTATTGGAAATTGAACTTTGATATTCATTCATCTACTCGATTGGTTCTACCGGCCGCTAAAGGAGAAATTCAGGTATTTTACATTTCTGTAAAATTCATTTATTTTTGGTTTTGTTTGAGGTTAAGCCAGAAAAATCTCATTGTATTGGTTTTGTTTGAGATTGAGCCAGAAAAATCTCATTGTATTGGTTGTCTGAGGAAAACCAGAAAACTCAGAAAAAGGGGTTTTTGAATTGTGTAAGCCCAAGTGAAAAAGACACAATTGTAAAGGTTTTTGGTGAACTTGAGAAAACCTATTTGATAGTGAACGCTAATATCCCTTGTGTGAGGATATTAGGAGTGGAGTAGCATTCTGTGTGGCTGTTGTAAAACAGTTGGTGTACACACAGGCGAACCACTATAACTCTTTGTCTTGTGGATTGAATGCTTGCTTAATTTTCATATCTTTTATCATTCGATTGTGTGGAATGTACAAGTGGATGTGAATGTTGTAACTATTTACATTTTCAAGCAAGTGTGGGGATTGTTGTAATAATTTAGATCTTTACTTCTGTATTTATTTTCAATTCCTTGCTATTTCATTTACTTATATTAACATTGAGTTCTTGATTCAAAAGAGGTTCTAGAAATAAGGTTGTCCTACCATAAGCCCTTGTTTATTATGGTGTAAGGTTGTCCTTAGAACTGAATTTGTATCAATCTCTCAATAATTATTTATCAAGGTGATTTATATTTAGCATTGTGAATTGATTCATTATTGTAAGGGTATTGATTTACTTTAGTTCCGCTGATTTATTTATAAATTTGGCATAGTCCTATTCACCCCCCCCCTCTAGGACTTATAGCTTGGCCTTTTCACATGAGCGAGGCCCAATGTAATATATGTATGTGGTTGTTACATTATTATGACTTCCTTATGTGGGCCACTCCTTGGGAGCAATGTTGGTTTGACGTCCACATTGATGGGCAATGATGGTTAAACGTCCTCATTGTGACCTTCCCTTAGGCCTTGTTAGGCCCATCCTCTTCATGGGCTAACCTAAATAAGTGAGCCCCATTCGCTGTAGGTGAATGACTTCATAACTACGGCCGACGCCGATTATCGACCCTGATTATTGATGCCGATTACCGATGTTGATTATCGGTGTCGATTGCCATGGCCGACGCCAGTTATCGATACTGATTATGAGTATGTGACGAAAAATACATGTTCATACTCATCATCTGCATGCTTAAGATGAGATGAGTGATTGATCATAGCACATGCGTTTGAGCAGATTGTTTATGGGCTTCCTGATAAGCGGAGTTGCCCTACATGAGTGCGTAATACGCGCAAGATTGCTGCATGACTGGATTGCGTGATTCATGCATCTTGCATCGTGTGACATGTGTATTGTACGCCCTAGTAACATCAGGGCCATAGCCGCCACATGCATATCGACGTTGGCAGGATTGGATACCCGAAATCTTGTTCTATATGGGGTGTTATAGATATCCCTGGGTGAAAGTCCCTAAACCCTTATGGTACCAAGAGATTGCTCCAACGTCTAGACTGAGTGGGTGTATGAGCGCCGAGTGCCGATTACCAGAAGGCTACACTTTTCACTGTGTCATGGTCGGTTGGAAGGGGGTGCGGCCTTACTCACCTAAGTGGAGGGGGCAAAGCTAGGCTGAGTTTTACCAGATCAAGGAATGGGTCCGTTATCGATGAGCCGAGCCCGATATTGGCAGGCGAGTAGTGAGGTCTCTTCCACTTACCTTATTGCACGCAATTGGGCGGCAATCTAGTTTAGAGTGTACTAGATCCTGATGATATTCCAGATTTGAGCTGTATTGATATGTGGACTTAGACGAGGATTTATATGCTTGAGTTACACATTGTATCGCATGGCCTTGGTATGGCCAACATCATTTATGCCTTGCATCACATAGCCTTGGTACGGCTAATAGTATTCATGGATTCCATAGCATGTTCCACATTACTCTAATACTGTATAACTGTATTACTACCTTGCGCACACACTTTCACCACCCTCTAAGCTTTCTATAAGCTTATACACGACCGTTGTGTACAGGTGACGTTGGAGTGCAGTAGCGCTGAGGCAGGAGCGCTTTTGCAGATCATCTTGGAGCTTTTTTTTGTCCATTCTCATTGTATTTCCCTTTATGCTCACTGTACTTATAAAGTTTTTTATCATAGTGGAAATGTGATGGAGTTTTTGGTTGTTGATTGTGGGCTATGCCTTTGGTTATACTTATTACAAATTAAACTGATATTAGAAATCCTCCTCGTAGCATCCCAGGATCGGAACCTAGCGAATGGGCACCGAGAGCCGAGAATGGGGTTCTACGAAGGTTGTTGGCACCGAATTCGGCGATCGAGAATTTTGTGAGTCCGGTTTTCGAGTTTGGGGCGTGACATAAGCCACCTGAAAAGCATACCAGCTTGGTTGAGTGTTTATGACACTTTAAGATTATCAGAAGACTCTCGGCAAAATTTGATTAAGGCCTTGTCTGACAATGACATTAGGAGGCATTGTTGACAGAGATGGAGAAGGAAGAAAATAGAGAGCAGAAAGATTATATGCCGGTTGTCTCCTTTTCTGATGATGGCCTGACTTCTGATAGGGAACACAATAGGTCGTTGATGATTATAGGACATATTCGTAGAAAGCAGGTCAAGCGGATAATTCTCGAGAATGGGTCTGCGGTGAATCTATTACAACTGACAGTGCTAATGAATTGGGATATCGCTAATCTAATCTACGTCTTGGTGGAATGATGATACAAAGCTTTAATCAAGAGCGACAACGTGCACTCGATAAAATCACAATAACGCTGGAAATAGGAGAGTTAACCATAAATGTCTTTTGCCATGTTATAAATGTAGTAAAGATGTATAAACTCCTTCTGAGAAGACCATGGATGCATTAGTATGGCATCATACCTTCCACCCTACACTAGTGTTTCAAATATTGTAAAGAAGGAGTGTAGTACAAATTGCTAGCTGACGCAAGGCCCTATACAGAAGTTGAGGCCTCCTTTGTGGATGTCAGTTATTATGATGGATTCTCCAGTGAAGAAGAAAAGAGGAATGATGAAAATGAGGCCTCAGGGAATGCTTATATGGAAATAGGAAAGGAAGGAAAGATAAAATTGTTACGGGCGACGAAGACCGGAAAGAAATTCCATTTCGTGCCAAAACATCTGCAACAACCGAGACAACAACCATTAACATTATTGTCATCGGAACAGTTGATAATTTTACAGTCAAATTACACGGTACCGTTATCGTATGCTGAAAGAACTAAACCATTTCCAGTTGTCCCGAAGAGATTTTACGTCTAGTTCAGCACGAAGCACCCAGAGCCAATTGAATTTTATGCACCTTCAGAAGCAAAGATAGAAGAAGTGGCCAATAATGACATGAATACCAGGAGGTAGAGGTCTGAAGATTTTAAAAAGTACATCCCAGCCAGTAAAAAGATTATGAAGAATATGGGTTTTGATTATGAAGATCCGACCGGCCTAAACTACAGGAAGGGGACTCAAGTCTTGATAGGAGTCACTCTGAAATAGCAGGAAAATTTTCAAGGACTGTGGGCAGAGTCTTCGGTAAATATGATTACAATTGATCAGGTAGGGGAAATAGATTCTGAGATGGTCAAGAACCCTGAAATAGCCCGAAAGAAGATGGAAGATAGGGGACAACTAACAATCGACAGCTTGCAGGACATAAATCTGGGTACAGAAGAAGAACCACGGAATATGTTTATAAGCACCAGCCTCCTCGTTTAGGAATTCGATCAGTATGTTCAACTCTTGAAAGAGAATAAAGATGTCTTCGCTTAGACATATGCGGAAATGTCGGGCCTAAAACCGTCATTAGAGATGCACCAATTGAACATACCTAAAGATAAGAAGCCGATAAAACAAGCACAAAGGTGATTTCACTCGAATCTAATCCCCTTAATAAAAGAAGAAATAAATAAGTTGATAAAAGTTGGGTTCATTAGGGAAGTTAAATATCCTAAATGGATATCAAATATCGTCCCAGTGAAAAAGTATAATGGGAAGATCAGGGTATGTGTTGACTTCAGGGACTTAAATGAAGCTTGTCCGAAAGATGAGTTTCCGCCACCGATAACTGAACTGCTAATCGATAGTACAACAGAATACAATGTCATGTCCTTCATGGACGGGTACACAGGTTACAACCAAATAAGAATGGCTCTTAAAGACGAAGAAGCAATAACATTCAGAACTACATTAGGAATTTATTGCTATAAAGTTATGTCGTTCGATCTCAAGAACGTGGGTGCAACGTATCAAAGGGCAATGCAGAATATATTCTAAGACATGATGCATAAACATGTTGAGTGTTATGTGGATGATTTAGTGGTTAGATCAAACGACCACGAAGGGCACCGCGACATCTGGCTTCAATCTTCCGTCGACTCAGAAAAAATAGCTAAAGATGAATCCAGTTAAATGTGCCTTTGGAGTATCGTCAGGGAAATTTCTCGATTTTGTTGTGAGACACAGGGGAATCGAAATTGATCTAGGAAAAATTAAGGCCATTTAGGATATGTCGCCCCTAAAAATGTTGAAGGAATTAAAAAGCCTGCAAGGGAAACTGGCGTATATTCACCATTTCATACAAACCTAGTAGGAAGGTGCCAGCCATTTTCTCATCTAATGAAGAAAGGAACGGAGTTTATATGGGACAAGTCTTGTCAAAATGCATTCGATTTGATAAAGGAATTGTTGAAAGAACCTCCGGTGTTAGCGGCTCCTGTGAAGGGTAACCTCTTATTCTGTACATATCTGCAGCTGAAAATTCATTCGGAGCCTTGTTGGCACAAACGAATGAAGAGGGGAAAGAAAAAATGCTTTCTTATCTGAGTTTAACTCTAATAGGCACAAAATGCAATTATTCTCCTATCAAAAAAGTATGTTTGGCATTAATATTCGCAGTTCAGGAACGAAGACATTATTTCCTGTCCCATGACATAATTTTGATATCTCGAGTAGACCCTATCAAGTTCCTAATGACGAGGCCGATATTATTAGGAAGATTGGTGAAATGGACATTGTTACTGTCAGAATATATGATTACTTACGAGTCGACGAAAGCAGTTAAGGGGCAAGTAGTGGCGAATTTTTTGGCAGCTCACCCAGTGACAGACAATGAAATTATTGCCGATGAATTTCCTGATGAACAAGTCATGATGATTGAATCGCCCAGTTCTTGGTAGATGTTTTTCGATGGTGCATCTGGAGCAACAAGAACAGGGGTGGGAGGGATATTATCACTCCTCAAGGCGATTTATTTCCTTATTCTCTTACATTGGGTACTGTATGCACAAAAAATGAAGTTGAGTATAATGCTCTCATCATTTGAATGGAGATAACTTGCGAAATGAAGATCAAGACGCTGTAAATTTTTGGTGATTCCAAGTTGATTATAAATCAATTAATAACCGAGTTTGAAACAAGAAAGAAGGAGCTTCTACCATACTGTCGAAAAGCGCATCAATTGCTAAAACAATTCCATCACGTCGAAATCCAGCATGTGCCGCGATGCCAGAATGCAAAAGCAGACGCTTTGGCCAGTTTAGTAGCAACTGTCTTGTCCAAATTGGAGCCCCCTGCAGGTAACAATAGAAGAAAGAAGATTCTTGCCCTCGTCAGAGATCATCAACGAAGTCATTGAAGCGTTCCCTATATCATGTATGGAGGTGACAATAGACGATTGACATCAGCCTTTTGTATATTATCTCAAATATGGTATCCTGCTAGAAGACCAAGTGTTGAAACAACAAATTAAACAGAGATCGAAAAGATTCATCATGAGCAATGAAGTGTTGTACAGAAGATCTTACACTGAAATTTTGTTATGATGTCTGGATGAATAAGAAGCAGTTCAAGTATTGCAAGAGGCTCATTTTGGGGAATGTGGAGCGCAACAGACTAGGAAAAATTTATTCAATCAAGTGCATTGGATGGGATATTATTGGCCCACAATGTTTAAAGATGCTATAGATTATGTGAAGCGATGACACAAATATCAGATTCATGGGGACATCATACACATACCTCCCAAAGACCTTCATCAAACGGCTGCTTCTTGGCCCTTTGCTGCATGAGGACTTGATGTTATTGGTCCTATAAATCCACCGTCGTCCAGAGAAAAACAGTATATATTGGCAACAACAGACTATTTTTCTAAATTGACAGAGGCAATTACATTGCAAAATGTTAAAGAGAAGGATGTTATCAATTTCATCCATCACATGATAATTTATTGTCATGGTATCCCAAAGAAAATCATCACTGATAATGGTACTCCTTTCAAGAATAGTGGTATGGAAAAATTATGTCTCAAATTAGTATTCATCATTTGTTTTTGACGCCTTACTACCCATCGAGCAATAGATTAGTAGAGGCATTCAACAAAATGATTGTGAAAATACTAAAGAAGACAGTGACCGGGAATAAGCGTGACTAGGACGAAAAGTTACAAGAAGCTCTGTGAGCCTAAAGGACTACTCACCGAACGATAACGAAAGCTACACCATATTCGTTAGTCTATGGTGTTGAGGCTATCATTCCGATCGAAACACAAGTCGCCTCACTCAGAGTAGCAGTACACTAGTCAATTACAGATGATCAAAATGCAAAAATAAGGTTGATAGAATTAGACTTGCTCGATGAAAAATGATTAGTTGCACAGCAGCGATTGCAATTGTATCAGGCGAAGATTTCTGCAGCATTTGATAAGAAGGTTAAACATCAGTCTTTTAAGAAAGAGGATCTAGTTTTGATGCTGAAAAGGCCAATAATGGTCACCCGTAGAACAGGGGGGCAAGTTCGATCCTAAATGGGATGGGCCATACGTCATAACCGAAGTATATTGGGGCATACAGAGTTACAGATCAAGATGGAAGAGGCATCGGTATGGTCAATGCTCGCTTTATCAAGAAATATCGTCCCTGAAAAAGAAGTGGTTTTGATCCAGAAGATTATCAAAATAATTCTTCTAGATCAAAAGGGGGCAATAATGAGTGCAATGATGAAACAACCTTAAATGGTGAAGCTTTGTATTCTTTCTTTCATATAAGAATAAAAGTCAAAATTTCAAGCATAAGCATCAACGACTATCGATGAAACAAACCAGCAGCCATCCCTACCGACACTGACAGTCTATCAAAATTGTTATCATCGCTAAGCGAATTCAATATGAAGATTAATGTCGTAATAGCAAGCAACAATGATGTATCAATTATTGATTCACCACTCAGAGCAGCGGGATAGCCTATATAGCCAAGCACATATCAACTTTTATGGAAGAAGTGGCAGCTCATCATTTAAGGCAACCTATCCAAGCCCTATATGGCCAACTACGCATAAGACCTATATATTAATCGGGCAGCAGTGTGGAGCCAGTGGCCTAAAAAAGCCCGTACAGGCCACATCACATGCATACCCATGCGGGCAGCGGACGGAGCGAGCTACTAAAAGCCTTAAAAGGCTAAAAAGTCTTCAACGACTAGTCACACATGAGACCAATGCCATTTGTATAGCTTCCGACAGTGTCACAGACGAGGTTGAAAATACCCTCCCGTAAATGGGTCCGATCTTGCAAATGAAGAAAAATGGGGAACAGAATAAGACCCCCCAAATCCCTGGCTTGATTCTAATAACAACTCATAAGGACAAGGACCATAATATATATATATATATATCCCCTCATTGATGGAATGACGACCTTGGATTTGGTATCAAAGGTAGCCTTGCATGCCCCGTGAACTCTAAAGAGTTACTGTGACCAACCTTGTGCATAAATCCTACTGAGTTCACGGCTCTGGTAGCTTCACTGGGGCCCTCTGATGGATCGCGGTTTGTGAACTCCCCGGCTGTGATAAGCCCGGCGAACTCTAAAGAGTTAAAGAGGCTATTTATGTGAGACCTGACTCCAACTACTTATGAGGCTAAAAAACTGTGGTTGCTTCACTATAAAATTGCGATGAAGACCGCTTTAGTTGAAGTCGAGATATGCCAATATGTCCTAAAGGGGGTGAATAGGACTTTTTAAAATTTTTACGGCTTTACCCAAAAATCCTATTTCACTAATCCTATAAATATGCAATTATCAAGATTACTCAAATGTAACTCTACTGGCTTCCAAGCTTTATAGAGGATCCAATCACAAGCTATTCAAGAGATAATAATATCTAACTTAGTTTATGATGGATATGACTGTGTATCTGTGTGAGGTGTGATTAGATATATAAATATGAATGCATTGACATAAATCACACACACAGAAGTAAAGCAATCACAAACACAATCATTTTTATAGTGGTTCGATTACTTATCTACTCCACTCCCGGTAATCGCACTCAACCCTTGAGTGTACTGGATTTCACTAAGGAGGTTTCACAGCGGTTCACCTCTAACTTAAGGTTTTAAATAAGGTTCACCTTCAACCTTTACAACCTATACTAACACTGACTGTTTATGCTCTCACGAGCAAGGGTCAACACAACGCACCCACTTTTAGGCACACTAGACAAGGATCTTCCATAAGACCCTACTGGAGGTTTCTACACGTTTCACCTCAAACTCGAGGTTTCAAAGCGGTTGACCTCAAACCTAAGGTTTTGCTGGTTTATCTTTAACCAGATGTTTACGCTCTCCACAGAGCAAGGGTCCACACAACACACCCACCACGTACACTCCCACTAGGCCTCCTTGAGGACATCAAAGGGTGAGAACCACTTAAGACCCAATCCTATAAAGGAATGATCACAAGTGTCCCCTTGGACTCTGAAACTTACAAATAAGTTGATGAATCCGGATAAGCACAATGTCGAAGATCTCCTCCTCCTTGTTGATGAAGAGTCTTCTGTTCCCTTGATCCACAACACAAAAGATGTACCAATATATGGTGACAGGTTGGGTCAAGGTTATGATGGAATCCAACTCTCTGAAGGTTTTCCTATAAGGAAGATAGAGTAGTTCCAATCATCTAGGCATTGAAGGCATCACAGCTTAATGATTTGCCATTAAGGTAGTAGCTGGAGGATCCTTGAATGCAGAAATTCATTCCCCAATCCACTCTATTGAATATCAATGGTAAGGATGGATTGGAGGATGCACTTCCTTGAGAGAAAGGGCTTTGGGTATATGATATAAGGTTAAACACTTAAAAGCTCTCTCTACTTTCTCTCCCAGCAACAATAGACAAGTCCTCTATATATAGGCAAAAGGTTCTAACGGATATAAAATGGTCACATTTATGACTGAGTTCGATATCATCGAGTAGGTTCGATATTATCGAATGTATACTCTCGATAGCATCGATGGTCTACTCGATGAGTCGAACTCAAAGTCATATGCTTTTAAAACCTTCTGCCAGCTGGTCGAGGAATCAAAATAGTTGTCGATTTCATCAGATTTCGAACTCCGATTCCATCGATGATAGGTTCGATTCATCGACACTTAAAAAATGAGAGAGACTTGAAATATTTCAGGTTTTTAAGAAATGATCGAGGGTCAGTCAATGTCATCAGAATTTGCATATCAATGATATCAAAGGTAGTGTTGATGCATCGATAAATCCTATAGATTTACCAGTAAGCTCGCTAGACAGTTTATGTCCAGTATCTATGGGATCGACTCGGCCTCGATATCATCGACATATGAATATCGATTTCCTCGAATGGCCCTCGATCAACATTAAAAACAACCTGAAATATCTGCTGAAGAAATGCGCGGTCTTTATCAATATTATCGATGGTCTTCCGATCTTATCGATATTTGATTTTAGATCATATCGGAAGGACCATCGATATATCGAAGGAATTTAAAATTTTCTATAAAAAACAGGGGCATCGGAAATCTGCCTGTCGATGATATCGAGTCGACTTCGATAGACTCGAGATTTGAATATCGATGATATCGATAGGTGTATCGATACATCGATAATTCGTCTAGATATGTTATGAGGTTACTGGACATTTTTGGTCCTCTTTTCGATGGTATCGATGGAGCATCGAAGACTCGACAACACAGGCCATTCATATTGAGGGTGTTTCGATAAATCGACAAGGCAAGAAAAACTTAGAGATTTTCCTGTTTTGAAAAAAGGTTTTCTCACCTTAAAACCATATGATTTTCTAACATATTTTAAAGGGTTTTATTCACCTAGTGTTTTGGGACATGGGATGTGAGGCTTTAAATTTACCTGTGGCGAGCTTGCACACATCTGATTGAGGTAGACGGTTGAATTGATCTTCCTATCAGGCTTTATAGACAATCTGACTCAACACTCACGTAACTTGACAAACCAGGGCACTTTTAATCTCCCCCTTTGTCAATTACATGACGAAATCCCTGAAACACCCTGAAACACTCTAGACAGACACACCCTAAATTGTGTGTATATGCTTTTACACAATTTTACAGTTTCTAGCCCATGTACACAACCAGTAGCTGCTCCCCCTGACTTGTAAACTCTAACTCCCCCTGCTTGTTGTAGCTACTCCTCTTAAACACCTACACAACCATTCAAGCAGATACACAATTTTCTGTTTGGGGTGTTTGTAAATGTTGTCGCCCTTTTTGTCAGTCATTGACAAATATATATCAAGTGATATTGACTAAAGAGTGAATTACTTGGGAGAACCAACTAGACAGAAGCAGATCAATTGATGTATAATAATTAACTCAGTTTAAATAGTCATCAATTTCATAACGTATGGATGCATAGTAGATCAGATAAAACAGTGATATAGCAGATAAAATAATCAGTAAAGCATAGTACATGCATACCATATCAGAAACTTGATAAGCTAGGGGAACTCAAGATAGAATCATGGGAGTAAAGATAAGAATTATACTCAGCCATTACCAAAATGAAGCCAAAATATCCAACTATCTAAAATAAACTACACAAGATTGGTAGCAAATTAACAGTTATCCCAACACAAACAAATCAAGCCCATGTCAGGGCACCCATAAGTAAGTACCAGTATCAATCCCACATCGGGGTATATACACACAACACAGAGAAACATCAGTCTATCCAAGTTAGAAAAACTGTCACACATACTTAGGAAAGCGTAGAACAGCTAAAAAGATATTAATGTTCATACGTAGCATTAAGAATGGTGTGTGTGACAGTATGCAAGAATCAGCACTATGGAGCTAAGTGGGATGACATCGTGTCATCCTGTCGACAAGTCATTAGATCAACCAACCGTTCCACACTCTGTTGTATTCCATGAACTAGTCACTTTAAGACTGTCAGCAGTTCACGCACAGAGTGGATATCTCTCTAAATCATTCCAATCCTATCTAGCTTATAGCGTTTGACATGCTCAGGCATTGACATTGATGGTGCTGGATCATGTCCGGAGGCTTCATCTCCGGCCATCCCAGTTTCTTCTGAGCGAGGGACACCACCACCTTCAGCTTCTCCTTCTCGAATGCCTTCTTCTACGTCCTCAGCGTACTCATGAAACCTCAGGTCCATTTTGCGAATATTCTTTATATTGAAGACTTGAAGTGGGAATACCGGATCAGTGGTAGATGAAAAACCAATGGTGTTACATATCCTACTTATGATCCAGGGATATGGGAGATGAAGATCTCTGGAGGTATGAACAACATTGACCAACTGACTGATAAGCTGAGTTGAGAGGCACATCCTTGTCCCATTTGCAATAGAATAAACTTTTAAGACCATGAATCCAATGAGATCGGATCTGTTTGTACTTCTTGGATATATGCTTGTGGTAAAGATACCATGCAGAATTCGAAATCGGGGATCCATGTACCTAGCTTTCAACGCATTCCCTTGATGCTAAGGAATGTCTCAACCATTACATAGATACTTAGTTACCATGGATTGAACATCATGATAGTCGAGGTCCAATTGAGGGAGGCCTTCTGGAGCCATTTCCAGATTGAGAATGTTAGTCATGGTGGCGGGAGTGATCAACACATCATCATTACTATTCAGAGGGACCATAATTGAAGGAGGATCTGATACAGGTGAGTGACACACAACAAAGAAGTTTCGTCTCTGTTCAAGCTGGCACGACCCCCCAAAGACTAGAATAAGCAGCCACCCAATCGCAGCAAATAAGGGTTCCAGATTGTAAGGTGCTAAGCAACCCCTGTCTACCTCTCTTTCATGGATCAGTTTCTTACCGGTGTATTTTGCAGGTCATTGGCTAGTCGAATGAGGTGGTGCCAGTTGAGAAGGTGCAGGAAATTTGGTCTGGGACCCACCACGTGAAGTCTGTCGTGATCTTTGCCGTATGGGGATCCCACTGTCTGGGGCCCTCACCCTTTCTTTTGAGGTGAGAACTTTTTGTCAGGTAGTTCTTGAAGACTCCCCCGGATCGGATGCTACTCCTTTGTCCTTTCCCATGTGGACAAGTGGGTTTGGAAAAAAATGACAAACACATCTGACAAACCAAGAAAAATACCTGAAAAGGGATGACATAAATGGGTATTACCTGATTTGAGGAGTGATTCGAGTAGCCTGACGTGGCTTCCAATAGTTTGGTCGAGAGAATCGAGCAGAGAAGATGAACGAAAACCCTTGAAAAATAAACCCCCTTTTTCGCTTCGCTGACTTATATCAGGCGGCATCTGTCGATTTTATCGACCATTATTTTAATGATATCGAGAAGTTGCTAATCAATTCTATCAAGACTGTCACCAATGTCATTCATGGTCACTTGACTATTCATATTCTTTAGGGACATCGATGATATCGATCCCTGATCGATTAATCGAGAATGAGATATTGACTCCAAGCTTTGCTCATTCATTTTCAAACTGACAGTCATCAAGGATGGAAGGTTCCATCCTTGAGTTTACAAAAGAACCATATCCAAAAATAAAATAAAATTGTACAATCTTCGTACAACTCAAAATTTATAAACATAATAATGTTTATATATATAAGTTTGAGGTGAAGAACCTCAGATGTATCATTGACAACTCAACAGGAACATTTTCTCATTTTAGCACAGGTTCAGATTCTGATGCATGATCTGAACTAATTCTTCCTTACCCATTTTACTTTGTTAATCAATTTGGGTGGTGATGCAAGGGCATTTCTTTTATCCATATTCCTAAGAGGACTTCTGAAGTTTTGTATTTCTCTAGTTAACAATTTGTTAACATGATTCTGACCAGAGCTAGGTTGAGTCCTCCTAGGTGTTATGCATTCAAACTTATAATGACCAGAATCACCACACACATGACATACTGGAGTTGTTCTGGTTTTGCTTCCAAAAGTAGCAGATTTTTTAGTTCTAGGTGTTGCATTTCAATTCTTTGGCTTTAATTTTTCATATCCTAGGCCGCTTTTATCCTTTCCAGGTCTTCCCATTCCTAACAGTTTTTCTAGTTTTCGCCACTCTGGGAAAACTTGTAGTTTGTCTTAGCCATCTTCTTAGATTCTTCTAGATCAAACAAGAGTGTGTGATTTTCATTACAAAGAAGTCTATTCTTATTTTCTAGCAGTTCAACCTGTTTGTTCAGTTTATCAGACTCGTTTTCAAGAAAGGTATTAATTCGTTCAAGTCTATCATTATCCATATGATACTGCTACAGATCATTTATTAATTGTGTGTTGATTTCCAATGTTTTATCCAAATCTTTCTGCAGCAACTTACTTTTGTTCTCCACTATTCTGAGTCTTTTAAGAATATTGATGCTATGAATATAGATTGATTATAAGCATCTCGCAGTTTATCTTTCTCGATTTCTTCTTCTTCTTCTCTAGTTTCCTCATTATCAGATGGAAACGATTTTGTGGCTTGCTATTCTCTCTCGTTTTCAGATTTTGTGGGAAAGATTGGAGCAGTGGAGACCATGAGAAATTTCAAGGATTTCTGGTCACCATCGCTCTATGAGTCACTGGATTCTGAATTTGACTCAGTATCATCCCACATGGTAGCCATTACCTTGCCCTTAGTTTTTCTGTTTGGACATTCGGTTGATAGGTGTCCATACTCCTGATAGGTATAACATTGTGGTTCTTTGGTTCTTCTACCAAATTTGCCTGTAGAAGGTTTGTGTTCACCTTTCTTCCTCTGGAAGGCTGACCACGACTTTTTTGAAAGAATCTTCTGAATCTTTGTGCCAATAAAGCCACTTCCCCATCTTCATCCTCTTTTTCTCTTTCACTATCCTCATGTTTTGTTTTCTTTGAAGTTTTTAGGATAGTGTTTTTGGATTTTTGGGATTGTTTGAAGTGTAGTTCAAAAGTTTGTAGGGAACCTACCA
Organism: Magnolia changhungtana; assembly: GCA_030180095.1. Taxonomy (NCBI): domain Eukaryota; kingdom Viridiplantae; phylum Streptophyta; class Magnoliopsida; order Magnoliales; family Magnoliaceae; genus Magnolia; species Magnolia changhungtana. The sequence continues at coordinate 10,509,914 of JASAUF010000160.1, forward strand.
GTTCTTTTACTTTCATCTAGTCAATATTCCTACACTCTTCAATCATTGTTACTTTGGGATTAAACTGTTCCAGTAGGGATCTTAAGATTTTCCTACATATTTTAGGTACAGAAAATTTTTCTCCCAATCCACCCATGGAGTTATAGATGATATTTAACTTGGTGAAAAACTCCATAAACGTCTCATGCTCTTCCATTCTGAGACTTTCGAACTGTGAGGTCAGGAGTTGAATTTTTGACCTCTTCACAATGCTTGTGCCTTCATGGGTTGTTTCCAATATATCCATGCTTCCTTGGATGTCCCACACATACTGATTTGATTGAATATATCCTGGGACACAGCACAGTAGATAACATTCATAACTTTAGATTTAAATGTTTGTCTTTCTTTGTCGAATGTTGTCCACTTTTCTTTGGATTTGGGTTTTGTGATGGTTGTGTCACTGTCAAGTACAATTTGTTCAGTAGGTGGCACATATCCACTTTCAACTATATCCCAAACATCATGGTTTAAAGATCTTATAAAGTAATGCATTATAGCCTTCCAGTATGCATAGTTTGAGCCGTCAAATACTGGAAGTCTAGTGACTGATGAGCCCTCTCCTTTGACCATATACCCAACTTCAGTCAAATCACTCTTTAGGCGGTGAAGCCCTTAAAAAGAGACCTACTTTGATACCAATTGAAATTACGGTGAAGACCGCTTTAGTTGAAGTCAGGATATGCCAATATGTCCTAGAGGGGGTGAATAGGACTTTTTAAAGTTTTTCACGGCTTTACTTAAAAATTCTATTTCACTAATCTTATAAATATGCAATTATCAGGATTACTCAAATGTAACTCTACTGGCTTCCAAGCCTGGTAGAGGATCCAATCACAAACTATTCAAGAGATAGCAATATGTAACTTAGTTTATGATGAAAACAACTGTGTATGTGTGTGAGGTGTGATCAGATATATAAATATGAATGCATTGACATAAATCACACACACACAGAAGAAAAGCAATCACAAACACAGTCATTTTATAGTGGTTCGACTACTTCTTTACTCCACTCCCAGTAATCGCACTCAACCCTTGAGTGTACCGGATTTCACTAAGGAGGTTTCACAACGGTTCACCTCTAACCTAAGGTTTTAAATCAGGTTCACCTTCAACCTTTGCAACTTACACTGAGGTTGACTGTTTATACTCTCACGAGCAAGGGTCAACATAACGCACCCACTTTTAGGCACACTGGCCAAGGATCTTCCATAAGACCCTACTAGAGATTTCTACACAGTTCACCTCAAACCCGAGGTTTCATAGCGATTGACCTCAAACCTAAGGTTTTGCTGGTTCACCTTCAACCAGATGTTTTTTCTCTCCATAGAGCAAGGGTCCACACAACTCACCCACCACGTACACTCCTGATAGAGTCCTCCTTGAGGACTTCAAAGGGTGAGAACCACTTAAGACCCAATCTTATAAAGAAATGATTGTAAGTGTCCTCTTGGACTCTAGATACTTACAAATAAGTTGATGAGTCCGGATAAGCACAATACCGAAGATCTCCTCCTCCTTGTTGACGAAGAGTCTTCTACCCCCTTGATCCACAACACAAAAGATGCACCGATATATGGTGACGGGTTGGGTCAAGGTTATGATGGAATCCTACTCTCTAGAGGTTTTCCTATAAGGAAGATAGAGTAGTTCCAATCATCTAGGCATTCAAGGCATCCCAACTTAATAATTTGTCATTAAGGTAATAGCTGAAGGATCCTTGAACGCGGAAGTTCATTCCCCAATCCACTTTATTGAATATCAATGGTAAGGGTGGGTTGGAGGATGAACTTCCCTGAGAGAAAGGGCTTTGGGTATATGATCTAAGGTTAAATACTCAAAAGCTCTCTTTACTTTCTCTCCTAGCAACAATAGACAAGTCCTCTGTATATAGGCAAAAGGTTCCAACAGATATAAAATGGTCACATTTATGACTAAGTTAAATATCTTCGAGTAGTTCGATATCATCGAACGTATACTCTCGATAGCATCGATGGTCTGCTCGATGACTCGAAGTCAAATCATACGCTTTTGAAACCTTTTACCAGCTGGTCGATGAATCGAAACAGTTTTCGATGTCATCAGATTTCGAACTTCAATTCCATCGATGATAGCTTCGATCCATCAACACTTGAAAAATGAGAGAGACTTGACTTGAAATATTTCAGGTTTTTAAGAAATGATCAAGGGTCAGCCGATGTCATCGAAATTTGCATATCGATGATATCGAAGGCAGTGTCGATGCATTGATAAATCCAATAGATTTACCAGTAAGCTCGCTGGATAGTTTATGTCCAGTATCGATGCGATTAACTCGACCTCAATATCATCGACATATGAATGTCGATTTCCTCGAATGGCCCCCGGCCAATGTTAAAAATAACCTAAAATATTTGCAGGAAGAAATGCGCACCCTCGATCGATATCATCGATGGTCTTCCGATCTTATTGATATTTGATTTTAGATCATATCGGAAGGACCATCGATATATCGAAGGAATTTAAAATTTTCTATAAAAAACAGGGGTACCGAAAATATGCCTGTCGATGATATCGAGTCGACTTCGATAGACTCGATATTTGAATATCGATGATATCGATAGGTGTATCGATACATTGATAATTCGTCCAGATATGTTATGAGGTTACTGGATATTTTTTGTCCTCTTTTCGATGGTATCGATGGAGCATCGAGGACTCGATAGCACAGGTCGGTCATATCGAGGGTGTTTTGATAAAATCCACTAGGCAATAAAAACTTAGAGATTTTCCTATTTTGAAAAAAAGTTTTCTCACCTTAAAACTCTATGATTTTATAACTTATTTTTAAGGGTTTTATTCACCTGGTGTTTTGGGACATGGGATGTGAGGCTTTAAATTTACCTGTGGCGAGCTTGCACACATCTGGTTGAGCAGACGCTTGAATTGATCTTCTTATCAGGCTCTGTAGACAATCTGACTCAACACTCATGTAACTTGAAAAACCAGTTTACTTTCACACTACTCAAGAGCTTAAACTGTGTGTTAGTCTAACTTTAAATCAAGATTAGCTCCACCCATTAGAATAAGCATCATATAGGGGATATGTTGCACTAACAATTATGATAGATTGTCAACATATCACACAATAGATTAAAGCATGATTATATGGATTAGCAGAGGAAATGTTATATCAATACATGCTAAAAGTAATTGTTATGTTAATATTTCTGAAGGTAAGTCTGTTTTAAACAAAATATTGAGATTTATTTGCAAATATTATAAGGCAAAAGATGTTAGGTACTAAAGTAAATTTTTACAATTCCCATGGCATGCCCAATGCTGTCATATACCTCTGTAAATCTTCTTTCAACTGAACCTCTGCTGTAGCTTGGGCTTGTTCAGGTTCAAGAATTATCTTAGCCTGATAAGGGACATTGGCCAGTTCTTGCTCCATATAGGTGGCCTCCTCCCTATTTCTCATTTGTTCAGCCCTTTCACTCTCAACAATACAGGCATTAGCTTCAAGTTCTTCCTGAATTCTGCAAATATTTGATTCCTCTTCTTATTTCTTCAATTTGAGCATAGTTATCTCCTTTTGCAAAAAAGCGATATGATTTTCAATGATCACTTTGTTCTTATCAGAGGCTTTTAGTCTATCATAAAGATACTGATGCTCAGTATTATAATTTGATATTAAATCATCAGTTCAAGAAATTTTCTCCTTGAGCGACATTAGTTTTCTTTAACGGTCCAAAATAGCTGAATCAATGACTATGCTTCATGATGATTCCAACTTATTTATGGAGTTACAGAACTGTGATAAGAAATAATGCAGAGGAAGAACATTGATATGAGTCAATCTGCCAGAATGTTCAAGAACTGCCGGAGCGCTATTTAAGAAAGGCCATTGTGTGGGATATTTGAAGGCACTTATGATGACAGAAATAACGTTCTTGAAGAATACAAGTATAAGAGTCGATATTTTCTCCAGAGAAATTTTGTCAGAAACCATGGCTATGAAATTGGAGTCTGCAGACATGATTATAGCTGGAAAAGTAGGAAAAGAAGAAACTACATGGTTAGAAATATTGGAGTTGAATGTATAGGAATCGAAAGAGTAAAAAAAAGAAAGAAAAAAACAGGAAAAGAGAGAGAGAGAGAGAAGGGGAAAATAAAGGGATGGAAGCCTACCTTCCCTAGGGGCAACTTGAGAACTGGTGGGGACGAGAAATGCCTCTACCTCAAAAGACATTAGTATATCTGTGGTGGCTACCGTAATATTGAGGGATAGTTCACAAAGTTGTTGGAGTTCAAACATCAATCGGATCAGAAAAGAATTCCAAGCTTCGAGCTACCGGTTGAATGGGAGAAGGATGTGCACGAGAAATTTATCAACATGAATAGGAGCATTAGAAATTACAATAACGACTGGCAGAGCTTGTACAATATTCTGGCTCACTTCTACGCTTTGAGGAGAGAATAAATTCTCCACTGCTACCTAGGTATCTGCATGGGGAGCCTCTACCTCTCTAAACTCTGAAACATTTACTATGGTAGGAAGAACAATGGGGCCTTGGGTGATCCCTTTAGCGATTTCTACTATACAAGGTGAATATGAGGCATCGAAGGAAATAAAGATATTGGTGCCAGGAGAACAACTGGACCCCCCATAATCAAGTTGTTCTTCATCGAAAGAAGCCTCTCTCGCTGGAGAAGGAATGTCCAAGTGATCTGGCTGGACGACAGTAGGTGGAGCATTAGTGTGAATTTTGTCTTCTTTGCTTATATCCACTTCCATGTCCTCTTCCTGACTATTCTCCACTAAGATGTTCCCCTCATCTATTAAACTAGTGGAGGAAGAAGTGCTCGAGGTCTAGGTGGTCATTAAGTACTCCAATGAACTGTCATCTTCAGAAACCATTTATTTGCCTTTGCAAACAATCTTTACAGGGAAGCCTAAGGCGAGTACCTCAAGAAGGGGAAGGACTGGGTAGAGGTAGGGCAACTAGTGAATAGGATTTGGCTCTGAAGAGAGTCATGGGAGAAGTTGTGATCGCAGTTTGACCGACACCAGGCAAGGTCATGGTCGTAGTTAAAGCCACAATGGGCGGAACCGCAGTTGCAGTCTGGATTACTGCTTCTTTGGTGGGCGAAGGGAGGATAGTGTCTGTAGTTTCAAATTCATGAGAATGAGCAGTATGCTTTCCTGACCGTTTTATGTGATCTAGAGGAGACCCGAAGGCAATCCATCCCTCCAATGTGTTAGGAGGTTTTAATTCCTTGATCGGTTCTTCTACGGAGATCCTGCGTCAAAATTGTCCCTCAGATGCTGCATGATCCTTCTCAACAAAATATCTGATTCCCCATTCTGGCCTGTAATTTCTTAGTCTTAAAGGAGGGATCTAGATGGGATGACTGACTGAATAACAAGTGCGTACTAAATGGTACTGGTGAGCCCACCAGCGCATCTAAGCGTACGAAGCTTGTACTCGGTGATTGTATCTAGGATGAATGAAGCGGGAACCAAAATTTCTAGCTAAGAGTTGTTTCCATATTAGGGCCAATTGTATGGACCAACTCTATAGCTTCGCATTATATGGGTTACTTCTTCACATGCCGGGGGTACTGTTTGGTCATAGCCGAACTGCCTAGCGAACCTACTAGGGTAGTACGGTTCTCTCCAAAACTTGACTCCCTCGCGCAAGGGAAGGCTGCATGATTGGATACAGATTAGAAAGGATCTCTCGATTGGCTCCAGATCATTATTATCTTTGACCTCTCTATCTTCTGTATGATGTGTCTGATAGAATGGAAAAAAGTCGATGGATTCCATGCTTTTGATTTTGTCAACCACCCAATCATATGTCCTCTTTATCATTTTCCTCCTGAGATAATAATATAGGGGAAGATGTTTAGGGTTGACGTAAGCCTTCTCAGGATCGCCATAAGTCCATGGGAAATATTCTCCAAACTAACTAAAAAAGTAATGCCATGGAATAAAAGAAGATGAAGCTCCAACTGTCGGGCTTGAGCAATGCGCTGAGACATTTCCAAAAGCACAATATAAAGAGCATAGAATGGGAAGTGCTATGGAATACTTCTTCTTGCCTTCCGCTATGTTTATAATGACGACAAATAAGGTAGGATGAACTGAATATGACTGCTTTGAGCTAGGCACGACAATCAAACTCAACCAATAGGCAAGGAAGGCGGCTAGTTCAGTTTCAGGGCTGAAGGCAGCAAAACCTTTTATTTTTTGACGAGTGGCTTATATTTATGGAGAATGGCTACTAGAAAATTTGAAAATACAAGATGAAAATATAAGAAGGCATGTGTATGAAAAAAATAAGAGAAAATGAGTGTCAAAGTTGTATACCGCAAATATCTTGTGAAGTGAGCAAGCCATTGCACCTGAGATATCTTGTGGATGTCTAGGGATTGAGACATCTCTTTAAAGAGTTCAATGGTGGAGGTAGATATATGTGGAGTTCTTCCATGTCTGACATAAGCAAACTCTGCATTTGTGGGGATAAACTCATCAAGAAAGGCACCTGTGATAGGGAGACAGGTCATCCAGTGAAGATCCCACAAAGTGATGCTTATTTCACCTACTAGTAAATGGAATGAACTCATTGCAGAGGACTAGTGCTTTAAGAATCCTTTGTAGATCATGGTGTCCATGTGGAAGAAGTCTAAAGTGGCTTCTATAGCCATATAGAGGTTGGCTGTGAGAAGGACTTCTTTGTACTTATGAAGGATAGCCATGACCCATGAGTTACAAAATTGGCGATGAGAGGAAAGGCCGCGTGTCCTGAATTCTTCTCTTCCCTATATAGAATCTCAGTCACGAAAGCGTTGTTGAATAGTCTCGCAATAATGAGTAGGATACAGGGTATGCAAGTTGTAGGAGGGAATGAGAAAACGCATGTACGATATCTGGCCGATCCTCTGTACCATGCATTTTTCCATCAGATAACCTTCTATAATTTGTGGCTCCTTTATCACCCAATTTGCCACGAATCGTAATCGGTTTTGCATCATGTGATTTGTGGGTTCACTCTGAATTATGGAAAGGTGGCAATGCAGATGCAGAGGGATAATGATAGTTTCATCTTTATAAGGGTTCCGAAATTTGATTGCGTCTGCCTGAGATCTGAATGTCCCAAACGTTCTGATAACATTTTTTATTGTGCTCCTTTTTCTTTTCTTGAAAAATTTCGTCTTTACTCTTCTGCTTTTTGCTCTTCAAAATGGAGGGAGGAGGTGAAGATTTGGAAGGAGTGGGGCAAAAATCATCAGTGTGGAAGTTGGCAACAAATTTTAACCAGTTCTCCCAGTCAGACTCATGGCCCTCCATTGGTGGTCCTTCCAAGTCTCTCATTAATACAACATTGCGAATAGAATTGGGAAGATGTTGGATTCGATCGGTAAAATTAATAATCGGCGGGTCTGGTACCTTGAAGAGAGAAGAATAGTCTTCAGTAGGTTTAGACCTTTTTTGAGGTTGGTCTTCTGACGATTGAGGATTCGAAGACTCAGCGGCATATTCGTCAGGTGAAGAATGTGATCTTCTGGAATGAGCCATAATATAGACAAGTAAAAGTCAGGGAGTTGTGCACAGAGAGGAGTTGTGCGTTGAAGGAGTTGTGCACAAAGAGAGTTGTGTACTAAAGGAGTTATGCGTAGAGAGGAGTTGTGCACTGAAGGAGTTGTGTGTTGAAGAGGTTGTACATAGGAAGGAGTTATGCGCAAAGATGAGTTGTGCGCAAAGATGAGTTGTGTGCAAAATTAGTTGTGCATGGATACGCGTTGTACAGAAAGAGTGAAAAAATGCGCAGAAGGGTATTTGGTGAGGGGTTCTAAATGAAGAATAAGGTATAAGTCCAGTATTTATAGGTTAGTGACCATTGTTCGTGATCAGTTGTACGGCGCACAACGCTGGTTGGCGCAAAATAGCTATCAGAAGGTTATGCATGGGGAGTTTAGTTGTGTGCATAAGGGAAGAATAAAGTGGTATTTTTTTATCCCACATTTCCTCTTTGAAGGATGAAAATGTAGGATCAAGGGGGCATCTGTTGAGGCACACAAAATTTGTGTTGTGCGGCGCACTATGCAAGTCTTTGTTGAAGATGGGTTGTGAGGTGCCCTAAGCAAGTCTTTGTTGAAGATGGTTTGTGTGGTGCACTAAGCAAATCTTTGTTGAAGATGGGTTGTGCGGCGCACAACAGAAATAATTGTGGAAGTTAGGTTGTGTGGTATATAATTGGGATTATTGAAGAAGTAATGAATATGCGACACACCAAGGAAGTCTTTATTGAAGAGGGGTTGTGCAAGATGTCATTGTGTGCCGCACAATCGTCAAGAACACATAATAGGTATGACCGCACAATGAGCATATGCTCACAATGGGTCTATTCACACATGCGGAAGGCTATAAATATCCCATTACCTCCATTAATGATTCATTAGAGCATTAACAAGGTAGAGAGAGAGAAATCTTGACCTTAGGAAGAACTCGGGTATCAGGAGAGGATCAGATTGTGCGTCACACAATCATATCAGCACACAATTGGCGAGCGCACAATCAAGTGGAGTGTGCACAACAAGGGTGCGCACAATTAAGTGGAGCACGCCCAATGGAGGTGGGCACAACCAGTAGCGCACAACCAATAGCGCACAAGTAAAGGCGCACAACCTGGGCCACATAACCTGTGTGACACACGACTTGTCAGGGCGCCAGTACAACAATGTTTCTATAGTTGAAGATCATGATGTAACTTGAAACGCTATGGAAATCGACATAAAATATTTGTTATTTGTGTTATGTAAAGGCTCTACCTTGGAATTAAAGGAGATAAAGGATGTAAACGAACTTGTACTATGATAATAAAGTGATTGTTCTCTTTATTTTCTTTTGTTAACTATTAATTAATATGAATTCCCCAAAATTAAATGCATTTGTTTCCTATCAAAACACCAAGATAAGCATAATCAAATGAGTGTTCAAATAGCGATCCCAAACACGATCAATAATAGTGGTTCGACTACACGCCTACTCCACTCTTAGCAAACACACTCAACTCATGAATGTACCGAATTTCACTAACAGAGGTTTCAAATCAGGTTCACCTCATACCTTTACAACCTACACAAGGTTGACACTAGGACCTGCACAAGGTTCCTAAAGATGCCTATACAAGGCAAACCGTCCTATATAAGGAGTCAATAGTTTATGCCCTACACAAGAGGAAAGGTTCTAATAAGAACCTAGGTTTAAGCCGCACAGGCCAAGGTTCTACATAAGAACCCAGGTTTAGGCCACACAGGCCAAGGTTCTACACAAGAACCTAAACGTATTCTCCCGTCGGAGGCCTCTACTAAGGTCTTGGTAAATTTGAGCTACAACCTGAGACCCATTCCTACACAGGGAACGATCTTCAGAATCTCTGGACTCTAGTGACTTACTTGTAAGTAGGTGAGCCCCATTCAACACATGATGAAGATGATCTCCCTTGATGATGGAGAGTCTTTAGCTCCCTTGAACCGCAACACTTGTAAATGCTCCAATATAAGTAGTTGGGGTTGGGTCATGGTATTTGGTGGAATTTACTCTAATGAATGTGGATATTTAAGGGACAGAGAGATTTCAGGGTTTGTGTATTCAAGAGATTCCAGCATAATGATTTCCATTAAGTAAGTTGTTGGAGGATCCTTGAATGGTGAAGTTCATTCTCCAATCCAATCTATTGAATATTCAATGATTGCATTTAAGAAAGGATTGAAGGATGAACTCCCATGAGAAAAAGGTTTATGATGTTGGGTAAGTAATAACTCGCTCAGAGCTCACTCTCTTTCTCAATCCTACCACAAGAACCAAGCTTCAGTATATAAAGGCAAAAAGTCCCAACGGTAATAAACTTGCCAGAATTTGTCTGTGTTCGATGTCATCGAACTTAGTTTGATGTCATCGAGTGCCAGATTGATGATAATGGATTTTTTGTTCAAAGTTTGCTGGACAATTTCTTACCCTTATTCGATGTCATCGAACGTGATTCGATGTCATTGAATCAAGTTCGATTCCTCAAAATTTTAAGTGCTTTTTCTCCAGAGCTTGCAGGACATTTTCTCGTCCTTTTTCAATGTCATCAAACGTGATTCGATGTCATCAAAATTTCGATCTCGATATCATCGAATCAAGTTCGATTCCTCAAAATTTTAAGAGATTTTCCTTTTGAGCTCGCTAGACATTTTCTTGTTCTGTTTCGATGTCATCAAACGTGATTCGATGTCATTAAAATTTAAATCTCGATGTCATCGAGACTAGTTCAAGTCATCAAGCATTTCCAGGTGATTTTACAAGAAGCTTGCTGGACATAAGTTTTCAATTCTTCGATGTCATCGAATTACAATCGATGTCATCGAACAAGCATGTTCAATGTCATTGAAGGCATGCTCGATGAATCAAATTTTCAGTCCATAGATCTTATGTGGTTGCTGCACATTTGAGAGTCTTTTTTCGATGTCATCGAGTCATGTTCGATCTCATCGAACAAGTATGTTTGATTTCATCGAGACATGTTCCATGACTCGAAGTGACATTGTAGAAAACTGATTTGATTTACATATTTGTAACTTAGTTTTGAAACATAAGTTCTTTTGTTATTCTTTGAATTTTAGTGGGGATTTTCTACCGAAGGTGTTTTGGTCATGGGATGTGAGGTATAGTTTACCTTTGACGTTCCTCATCTATCCACTTTGTTGAGGCAGCAACTTGTAATTTCTTCACATGGGGCTCACTGGACTGACTGACTCAACCATCACATTAATTGACAAACAAAGACACTTTTAATCTCCCCCTTTGCTAGAACAACAAACTAAATTGTGTGTACAGATTTGTACACAATTTCACAGATTTGTGTTCTAAAGACTGAACAATTACACACTTGTATTGCTTGAGCTGCAGCTCCCCCTATCATCTTGCATCACCATTCATTTTAACCATACATCGATAGGAACATAAAGGTGGGATTGTTCTTCCCCTTTTTATTAGTCATTAGAAAAGGGTTGGTAGTCATGAAAAGAGCATTGTATGACTGAAGTTGAAGCATTGAAATTGTGTAAGAGAATCAATATAGAGGAAGCTGAATTATAATGCCAGAAGCAGACAAATATATATATATATGATGAAAAAAAAGTTAGTCATCTAAACGGAAATTTAGCAATCATCGCATACACACACACATACTTAAGGCATCCAAAAAGATATTTATGCCCTAAGCACAACCAATCAACACATGTATATGATGAAAAAAAATATGTTACGGAGCAGGGGCTGCATCATGAGGAACTGTATTGTCACGGCGGCAAGTTAGCAAATCCACAATGTGTTGAGCCATGCACTGTAGGGCTTCTACTATCTGCTCAAGTCCTGAGAGCCTCTCCTTCATGCATGCCATACGCTCCTCCTATCGATCAAACCAGTCCTCAAGTCGCACCTTCCCGCGAAGAGTTGCACCAACCTGATCCTGCTGTTGTTTAGGGCGTTGCACATGCATTGAGTTAGGAGTCGATGGAATAACTGGCGGCAGTCGTACCTCATCTTCAGTAGGAGCTATTGCCTCTCCTATTTTTGTCTGGGCTTGAGGCTCATTCCCTTCTTGTTCACCCATAATTAGGTGATATTTTAGATCCATCCATTTGATGTTCAGTTTGGTGAAATGTTGTAAAGGGCGCTCGGGATCATTGGTGGTAGGCAAGCCCAGCTCTTGACTCATAACACAGATGAGATGTGGAAATGGGAGATGAGTTGGTCTTGAACTATGGACAACTACGGCGAGTTGGTGGATAATTAAGGACGGAAGACATAACTTAACTCCGGATGCAACACTATATAGAACTAGAAGCATAAAGGGAGTAAGGTCAACCCGATTTGTTCCACGCGGTTAGACATTCGTGAAGAAGATGCCATGGAGGACCCAATATTTAAGAAGGATGTACATGGTTCTGAGAGCATTCCCTTGGTGCCGGGAACGTCTCTACCATAGCACATGAATTTGGTCATTAAAGAATATATAGTAGGGTCATCAATGTCCAAATTTTACAGACCTATTGGAGATGTTGTGAGGCCAAACCAATTAGCAATAATGTCAGGTGTGATGACAAAGGTGGACTGTCCTACAGTAATGGACATAGATTGTGGGTCCATAGCAGAGGTATGACAGTGTGCAAGGAACCCATAGACCTATTCATCCTGACTGACACCACCAAAATTCAACAAAGGGGTCCAATCTACTGCAGCAAGAAGAGGTTCAATCTCAAAGGGCTGGATGCACTCAACATTGACCCATCGCTCATGAACAAGCTGCCTCCTTGAATATTTGGCAAATAAAGCATTACTAGGAGGAGCAATGGGAGGAGCACCGCTGTGGGCAGTTTGTCGAGTAGGGTTACCACGTCATGAGGAAGGGGAACCCCGATCCGATGACGTCGTAGGTGCTTTGGCCCACTCTTTTGGTGCCAAGGTCTTTTATCTTGAGCGTTGAGACGATTCCCCTTCTGCAGGGGCCTTCCCTATTTTCTTAGGCATAAATTAAAGAAGAAAATCCTAGAATAATTGTAGATGTCAAAAGAGAGACCCAATTCCAAAAAAAAAAAAAAAAAAACTTAAGGAAGATGAGGATGAGGAGATTTATCGAGGGGGGATTTACCAAGATGGTAAGGATTTACTAAGATATGTTAATGAAGGTGTTGATTTGAGCTTTGCTTGCACACCAAGAGCTTTGCTTACACACCAAGATTCTGTCGGACAAAGAGGAAGAGGGAGGAGACACCTCAAAATGTTTTAGGTAAAATCAGATTTTTCATGCGTGCCGTTTATATACTTTTAAGCATCTTCGATGTCATTGATCCTAGTTCGATGTCATCGAAGTTCAAATTTTGATGACATCGACCAGATTGTTCGATGACATCAAAATCGTGTTTGACGCTTCAGTTCCTTCATATACTTCGATGATATCGAAGTAGGTTCGATGAAATCGATCATAGTTTGATGACATCAAATGTTCCATCGAACCAATGAATATTAGGGCCTGTTTGGACGGGTGGATTCGAACGGTAATAGACGACTTAGGATGGATTGTGGACTCGAATCTTGCTCCATACGATGGACGACGCATTTGGGATACGCGAGAGGATATGAACAAAGCCTGTTGCGAGGGATTCTTCGTGGGATTAGGTAATCCCTTCGGATTGGGGACTCTGGAGGTGGATTGCATCTCGAGCCCATCCCAGTCCCTCCACATGCAGTTGTTCGTTGGGACTACGGCATGGGATTGGGGAGCCAGGGCGGGAGTGATGGCGGGAGAAAGGGCAGGAGTGATGGCGGGAGGTGATTTTTTGTGGCCAAACGGGGCTATAAATCCAGGTATTGTGTGGATTGCGATGGCCATGAGTTCCTCCATCATCGTTGTCATCGCCGTCTGATAGTTGGGCTGAGGGTAGAGGTACATCTTCTTCCTCCCTCTCGAAATCCTCATCCATGTCAAACCCTCATGTGCGGCCCGTAAGATGGCCCTCCGATATGCATGGCTAGTGTCTGCTTTATGCCACGGCTTCTGGTTAGGGGATTTTTACTGTTCAATTTCAACTATGGATTTTTACTATTTTTCTCCTTTAATCTTGCTTTGGTCACTGAATAAATAGGATTTTCTCAAATTTCATTGTTAATATTATTGGATTTTGAGCGTTTTCGACGTGTTGCTTTCTCAATCCATTTACTCCACAAAAAAATGGGGCTGTTAGGTAATCTGCAATCGTTTTCCTGTGTTTACACCGATTCTGCATTAATCCTGCGGTGGTTAGCGCAAAATTTTTGGAAATTTCATTTTGACGCTGCTCATGGCTTTGGGATTTTGGGGGTTTTGGACTATTGATGTCTCAAACAATGAATTAGCATGAAAATGGGATTAGACAGATTTTTCAGTCCATGGAGTCTACATTATCCTCCATGTCCATCAATAAATTTATCTATAGCCTATAGCATTTTCAGTTCTTCAATACTATTGGATTCCAACTACATATACACAATTGGATTCCTTCAACTACATAGTGTCTTTTGATACCTAATGCTTTGAGTTTTTTTTTTTTTTTTTTTTTTTACTAACTCGCAACTTGGTATTACTGAATAGAAGGCCATTGATCTTCAACCTTGCATTTGATAAGGATCTCTGGTATGGTCCTTTCAACTATCTTTCTTTATTTCTATCTGATTAATTGCATTTGCTATTCATGTCTGATTCTGTTAATGGATGTTAATGTACGGGTATTGTGCTGAACTTTCGCTTTAATTTCATTATGGACTTGTTTAGAATAGTTGGGCTTTGCATATATGTAACGACCTGAAAATTTCCGTACATTGGGTCGAGTACCACCTCGACCAGAAATCACGTAGGATTAAATCCTTTAGAAATTTAACAAAGTTAACTAAGTATTAAACTCAATTAGCCATGAAATCCATTGGGATCGCTTTAAATACGATCTGCAAGACCCAAAACTTGCAGAACAAGTGACGCTAGGTTACCCTAAAGTTTAGAATCAAACTCATTTCCCGGCTGCTCTCGGAAATGAAACGAAACTTCGTATTAAGTCTAGATCGTACATCGGAAGTCCGATTAACACGAAGCTAAGGAACTAGGACCGCCTCACTGGACTTAACAATCATCTAAAAAATCAGCTCCATCCGATGTTCCACGGTCATTCGTTTCGATTAGGAGCGAGGGAGTGTGAAAAACACTATTCCCATGCCAAAATAAATATCTGAAATAGTGATCTGGCATCCTTCGTTGACGCGTCAGTATTAAGCAACCTGACCGTCAGAATCAGACCAAATTACAACCTCGGATTAAGAAAAATTTCAGGAACATTTACATGTACTTAGAATTTCTGATCGTGGCCCACTGACCGTCGAACTGAAAGTGGTCCGCCACGTGCGATCTGGGAATCCGATCGAGTCAAAAACGTAATCCCACGTAGATCCATAGATGGTGAGCTTAAGTCTGACGTTTGGTTCAAGGAGGGCCACCAGAACTTCCCTTTTGAGCTGGAAAAGCGACGAATATCCTATATTAGCAGTACCCCTTGAACCTGAGTCTCATTTCGTAATGTTTTTGGCTATAAAAGGAGCTTAGAACAGCCCCTCTCACAGCCATACGAATTTTGGAGAAAAACCCTAGGGGGAGAGAGAGAAAAGAGAGAGAAAGACTTGGAGTTTGTTGCCGATTTCCCTCCTCCTGCTTTGGCTTGTTACACGGCCTACACCGCCCTATTCTAGGTGCTTTCCCGGTGGTATCCATCTCATTTGAAGGTAAGAAACCCTAACCCTAGGTCTGATTTGAAGTGGGATCGATGTGGGTTGTGTAACGACTAACCGATTCTGCTCTTTAGGCTAGAAATCTCCCGTATACGGAAGTTCTTCTACCCTTACTGATTCATTTCGTTTCCAAAGGCAAAGGTGAGGACTTTAAGCATATAAGTTACGGTTTTCAACGTTTTCAATGTCAGATAATGGTAGATTCATGATCTGCTTGCAATTGCACATGTATAAAGTGCTTTCCGTTTCCTGTTTCGATTAACGTTGTAGAAATTGGAATTTCACATACTCTAAGTATACGTAGAAATACCGTATACGTATTTTTTTTTGGGAAAATGTTTGACATATTTATTTAATGTATTATTATATGATATATGGATAAAATACTAATTTGGTGAAAGGAATTGCTGAAATACATGTTCATGTGTAAATGCTACGTATATTGAAATTGTATATTTTAGAAATATCGTATACGTATTTCTTTTGGAATAATGTTTGACATGTTTATTTAATATATGATTATACAATAAATGAATAAAATACCAGTTTGGCGAAAGGAATCGCCGCAATCTATGTTCGCTTGTAAACACTATGTATGTGGAAATTGCGTATTCTAGAAATATCGCATATGTATAAATTTTAGAAATGTAATTGTCATGATTATTTGTCGTATGAATATGGTATGCGCGGATAAAATAACCGCTTGACGAAAGAATAGCCCTAATGCGCATTTGCTAACATACGTCGTGTATGTTGGAATAGTGTATTCTAAGTGTTCGCGTAGATGCTTGTGTGTATAAATGTTTGAGTGTTAGTGCCTTAGAGAGGTGCTGATATGGGATTCCCGACTCCCTTACAGACATGTAGGATCCCCTCCACGCGGTGGTTCGCTATAACCACTCACTGCGATGTGTATGTAATCGTATCCTTATGTGTATAGTGCTTTACAACATGCTTTACAACATGCTTTACTTCATGTTATACTTCATGCTTTACTTCATGCTTTATAACATGCCTGCTAACATGCTTGTATTGATTGTTTATCATGCTTTACTCCACATGTTATTGATGAAAACTGTTTGAGTTTGGGACTATGTCTATAGTCCAAACATTCGGTACCAGACTTACGGTTGTGGCTGAGATTCATATCGCCACAACGGACGTGACTGGCGAACCCGAGTCGTACTTCGGTTGGCGATAGTGGTTGGCCACACGGAGTGCTTTTGCGCTCCATATCGCTCAACTTGTGGTGCGCTCGAGCTAGTCAGGCTCGTCAAGCAAACGGAGTGTATTTGTATGTTCACCATGTTTGGTCGCTACTGCTTGAACCTAGGGTACCAAACTTACCAGTGGCGATCCCGTTAACCATGGTACCTCGATCCGCTAAGACGCATGAGCCGGGCATGGTGGTATGGGACACCGTGGTCAAGCTGTCGGCCTACGCTGGGGTCATGTGCCTCCCCGTAGTGACCATTGCGCAACTAAACTCGTGAGCCGATTATGGTGGTATGAGACACTATATTATTTTGTCGATACTACGGCAAGAGCCGAGTATGGTGAGACACCGTGCTCGTCTTTGACGGCGACGAGTCCTCCGTAGTATCTTCGAGTATACTCCAAGTGTCTGTGATTGGCGACGAGTCTTTCACAGTAACTAGAGTATGAGTTGAGCCGAGTACGGTGAGACCTGTACTCGAGCTGACGGCTAGTGATTGAGCCAAGTACGGTGAGATATGTACTTGAGTTGACGGCCAGCAATTGAGCCGCATACGGTGAGATCTGTATCCGCGCTGACGGGTGACGAGCCCTTTGCGATGCCTTCACTACGCTTCTCAAACCATAATATCGTATGAGATTAGCTAGGATTGACGACCCTAGAATGGATCATGTTTGGAAATGATACAAGGGAGGTACCATAGTTTCCCAATACTGCTGGTTGAAATGGATTAATAAAAACTTGGTAATCATGAGCATCATCACACCGCATGTGCTTTGTAGATGTGGCGCACTGAGGGAGTTAGCATTCGCGAACGTAAGATGATGTCGCTTGAGGGTGGTTTGGCAAGGGCATACAGCATCATGTCATATCATTTTTGCACTTAACAAGAGTAATTAGAAATGTTTGATTTGTACTGCGTTATCATTACTGCTTGATTGATTTGATAACATGTTAACCTATGCTTTATTGTTCCACTGAGTTAGCTACTCACTCCCACGTTACAGGATGGTGTTTGCAACACCCACCAGACTCTGTCGCAGGTGTAGATGGCGCCTCTGTTCAGGAGTTGGAGCTCGACTTCGAGGAGGATCAGGAGGAGTTCTCCTTTATGCAGTACTCGACGGCTATGCTTAGGAAATACGGTGCATCGTGGGATTCTGGGGCCTCTTTTGAGGATTGTATTTTGATTTTGACTTAGAAACAATACGTGTATATTGGTACTCAGTTAGTACTCATACTACGAAGTTCACAAAATTTTGATACTTTACATATTTTGAATATAAAATTTCGATCTTCCGCTTGCCTTTGTACAATTGAAGCTGGAGTATGAATTCTTGTTTTGGTATAATCTCATTCATGTTTATTGCGCTAACTCAGACAACATTTAACCATCATTGTGTATGTTGCATAAGTGATGCGTTGGAACTCGGGAGTTGAGTTCATACTCGACCCCCGAATTTCAGGGCGTTACAAGTTGGTATCAAAGCATGATTTTGATTAAACCGGACCTGAGTTATGTCCCCACTACGTACGCTGACGTGTTACAACTTAGGAGGGTGCGCAAAAATATAGCAACAGTCTTAGGGTCTCCCGATTTCGCCGTACGGCGAAGTTCATTGCAAATAGACAGTTTGATCGAATTCGTACTCGATCCTGACCGCACTTATGGACCCCAAGTTGCCTCTAGACCGTCTATTGACGTGTCTAGATCCTTATCCACCCAATCCAGTTGCTAAGAAGGTCAGAAATATCAGTCCAGATCAGAAATTCCTCAGAACCACCCGTTCGGGAGCTAAACTGAGTCGGGGGCCCCTCCACGTAAATCCACTAACCTCTCAGACTGAACCAGGGTGCATTTGGCACCCTGGACATGTGGCAAACAAGGCCTCACTGCGGCGGGGCGGTTCCGGCCAAGTCCGACAGCGGCGGCGCCGCGGCACCGGCGGCGGACCGCGGTCCGGTCGCTTTTCCGACGAAACTCCAAGCGTGGGATCGGTCGGCCTGACCCCCTCTAACCCCTGGCACGTGCCAAATTGCAAATAGGTTGGGTTTTAAAGGGTTGGAGCACCCTTCTTGCTCATTTCACCTCCTTTTCAAGCACCTTCACCTCCATTTCTGATTTTTCTAAAAACTCATCCCTCCAAACCTTCAAATCTTCCATTTTCTTCCATAACTCACACACCCCAACCTTCCACAACAGCCCTAGCTTCCTCCTTTCCCCATTTTCTCAAGTTGGAGCTCTCATACCCCTCCTTGGAGCTCAAAAATTGGGTAATCTCCTAACCCATTCCATTTTCTTTTGTTCCTTCTTCATTTCCTACCTCTAGAGCTTCTTCCACACCTATTAGATTGTTGATTGTGGAAGATAAAAGAGATCAGCCCCTTGTTCCCCCATTTTGGAAATTTTCCATGGCCCTCCTTGGTGTGGTGGCTACCATTTTCTCCATTTCCTCCATCCTATCTTTCATGGGAAAGAGGAAAACCGCGGCCGATGACGCCGGCCCAAGTAGGCCAGCCCATTCCCTAAGAAGATCCGATGTTGGGGCCGACACAAGCACCGTGCGGGAGTTTAGGTCGAAGCGAGACCTGGATCCTGACCACCCCGCCAGAAATGCTTATCCGATAGGCATGGAATATGGGCGCTTCGCGGGCCGCAAGGTTGTGTTTGAAGCTCATGTGGATGAAAGGATGTTTGGCCTACACCCGATGATGGACCACTTGGTGGATATCGGATGGAATTCCATTTTTGAAGGCGAGTCCCCCGCATGTGAGAACACGGTTCGCGCTTTCTACGCTCACATCGTGGACTCATCAGTAGAGCCTCTTCAGTTTACTGTCTCTGTGAGGGGCATAAGGCGCACAATCACTGTGGATGAGGTGGTTCGAATCACGAAGATCCCGCTTGGTCAAGTGCATCCTAGTGATGACTTCTCTAGAAGTGCGCGGGAAAGGGATCGTCACACGCGATTTCTCTATGGTCGCCGGGTTACTTGGAAGCGAGGAAATTGTATTGCGACGACAAAGATGACCGAAGACTTCCATTTACTCCATCACATTTTCACATACAATGTATACCCACGGTGGGGTAACCGCACGGAATGTACTAGGGTGATGGTGGACTTTTTGTATAAGATGGGACGCGGGGACAACATATGCCTGCCTACATTCATCCTATCCCAGATAGTTCATGTTGTTCGTTCTGCCAGGAACGACCTTTCGCTCCCATTTGGCCGCCTGATCTGTAGGATGGCTCGTGATATAGGCTACAGATTGAATATGGAGGATCTTGCACCAGTCCGAGTCATAAGTGAAGCGACACTCAGGAATATGAAGATCGGCCCCCAACAGCGGCAAGGCAGCCCGACTCGACGAGTCACGGAGATGAGTCGGATAGCGCCGGTGAGGAGAGTGTTGACCTCAGTGAGAGTGATGAGGAGCGCAGTGATGACATACAGGAGGAAAAACCTGAGGCTCAGGACACCGAGGAGAGTTCACCCCCTACGGATCAGGAGCAGGGTGTGGATCGAGATGTTTTTGATGCGCGATTGGCCCGTCTTGAGGAGGGGTAAGCCGCCCTGCAACAAGAAGTTGGACAAGTTCGAGCTGAAATTGGTCAAGTTCGAACCAGGCTTGAAGAGAATGAAGCCTACATGAAGAAGAGTTTCAAGAAGATGTCCCGTACGTTGAAGGCCATCCTGTGCTGTGCGCAGGATAAGAATGCTCCTCCTCCCCCGCCTACTTCGGATGCTTAGTCATCCATGTTGTTGTGTGTTGTGTTTGCTTTTGTTACCGCGATAGGCGGTTTATGCTTTCATGTAGATGTAGTAGATAGTAACATGTTTTGGGTGTTTGATGTAGTGGATGTAATGGCTATGATGTGAATTCTGTCGTGATTCATGTAACTCTGTATTCCATGTATTATGACAATTTTGGGTAAATGAAAAGCATATAACCTCTTTTGTTTGATGATGTGTGGAATGTTTAAGTGCTTTATGGAGTGTATTATCTTTGTATCTCACAAAATGTGCACTTATGTTGTATAGGGCATGCCGCTGACAAGATACGTGAGCACGGCACATCTCCGTCGGCGGCTCTATGGACCGGACTCTTCGGTAGTAGCGGTCTTGCGGACCGTGGGTTAGGTTCTGATCAGCCTCCTACTGGTCCTATCAGTGGGCAGCCACCTTATACGCCCCCGGTCCGTGAGCAGTATCGACCGTCTTCTTCTGCGCAGCATGACTCTCAGGCTGCTTTGTCGACTGATAGGTTTGAGCAACTGATGATGATGATGCATCAGCAGCAAATGCAGCAGCAGCAGCACCACCAGCAGCTTATGGCCACTATCGCTGAGGCCTTGTCCCGTGGTGGTAGTGCGACTCCACCTACGACATCTGCACACCCTGATGAGCATTCTGGGCCTCCTGCTCAGGTTGAGGATGTGCCTCTGCCCCCACCCGTCGCACCCCCTACTGGTGAGGTCAGTACTCGTGGTTTACTCGAGCGATTTCAGCGCTTGAGGCCTCCCTCATTTATGGGTTCTCACAGACCCGAGGAGGCAGAGTTCTGGCTTGACCGCATCTCTAAGATGCTTCGGATGCTACATTGCTCGAGGCCGGAAGCGGTGGAGCGGCCGCATTCATGTTTGAGAGGGAGGCCGGTTTATGGTGGGACAAAGTGTCTTTGCGCACCGTCGCGATAGATTTCGTGTGGACTGGGAGGCCTTTGAGTCTCGGTTCCACGAAGTACTACCGCGAGACGTATCGGCATGAGCGGGAGGAAGAGTTTCTGCGCCTCAGGCAGGGAGGCATGACGATCACGGAGTACGAGCACCGCTTCACGGAGTTGGGCCGCTTTGTCCCGACTATACTTGTGGATGAGCAGATGCGGATGCGTCGTTTCTCCTTGGGTTTGCGACCGGAGATTCGGTCGAGGATATACTGCCACAGTATTCCTACATATGCGGCGTTGGTCCACATGTCTATGACGGCCGAGCAGGATGTGGACCGTTTGGCCAGATCACGTGGTACTATGATTGCGAGACCGCGACAGGATTTACAGAGCAGGCCTATCTTAGGCAAGAGGCCTCGGGCTGATTCTCCCCCCAGGGCCTCAGCGCCAGTTATTCCTATGAGACGCCCGTTGGTGACCTGCACGTTTTGCGGAAAACCTGGACACCCTTCTGAGAGCTGCTTCTCGCGCATGAGGGCTAGCGGATTTGCGCCACCGCAGAGATTGGGTCGCCCTTATCCACAGGCCATATCAGCTCCGCCACTACAGACCGTTCCTGCACATCCTTCTTTCCGACCTCCCGCGCCGTCTTTCAGGCCGCCACAGCGACCCTTGGCTCCTCAGCCGAATCGCCAGTAGCAGGCTCGCTTTCATACGCTTGTGGCTAAGGCACCCGAGACGTCGGTTTCAGCTCCGACGGCTTTCGAGGGTACGGCTTTTATTCATGGCACTCCTATTTCTTTATTGGTAGATACTGGGTCCACCACTTCTATTGTTTCATGTGGGGCGGTGAAACGCCTATCTTTGCATACGATTCCCACTAAGGGAATGAGACTCACTACGGCTACCGGGACCTGTTCGGATGTCACACGATTATGCGAGGGTTGCTCGGTAGTTTTGGGTAGCAGCACAGTGCTCGTCGACCTCATTGTTGCTCCACTATGGCACTACGACGTTATCCTTGGTATGGATTGGCTCACCAGGATGAGGGCGAAGATAAATTGTGATACTCGGATCGTGACGGCCTATGGACCTGACGGTACAGCTTTCACGTTCCCAGTGCAGGTCAGTTGGCCCTGTCGAGTTGATTGTTATACTGCTTTACTTGTGCCGATTGATGGTCCGACAGTAGATGGTACGCATGTGGTTCGAGAATTTGCAGGCGTGTTTGAGACTATCCCTGGTTTACCTCCTCGGCGTGAGATTGATTTCACGATTGACCTTACGCCTGGTGCGACGCCCATCTCGTTGCCGACTTATCGTATGCCTCCATGTGAGATGGAGGAGCTGTGGAAACAGATTGATGGACTTGTAGAGAAAGGTTTTATTCGACCTAGTGTGTCTCCTTGGGGAGCACCTGTGTTGTTCGTGAAGAAGAAGGACGGTTCGCTACAGTTGTGTATTGATTACCGTAGGTTGAACCAGGTCACGGTGAAGAACAAGTATCCTTTAGTCAGGATTGATGATCTGTTCGATCAGTTGAGGGGGGCGAAGTATTTCTCGAAGATTGACCTTCAGTCAGGGTACCACCAGTTGCGCGTGAGAGAGGAGGACGTGCAGAAGACAGCCTTCAGGACGTGCTTTGGGCACTATGAGTTCTTGGTGATGTCGTTCGATCTGACGAACGCACCAGCCGTGTTCATGGATCTGATGAACCGGGTATTTCGGCCCTTCTTCTACCGATTCGTCATCATCTTTATCGATGACATCTTGATATACTCCACGAGTCGGGAGGAGCACGAGGAGCACTTACGAGTGGTATTGGATACACTGAAGAAGAACCAGTTGTTCGCGCAATATAAGAAGTGCGACTTCTAGCAGGAGGAAGTCAAGTTCCTGGGACATGTAGTGTCCAAGGATGGGATAGCAGTAGACCTTGCTAAGGTAGGCTCATGGTTCAGGATTGGCGGCGGCCTGAATCGATTACCGAGGTGAGGAGTTTCCTTGGCCTGGCTGGGTACTACAGACGTTTCATTCGGGATTTCTCGAAGATCGCCAGGCCATTGTCTCAGCTGACTCGGAAGTACCTGAAGTTCGCCTGGAATGAGAAGGCAGAGGTAGCTTTTAAGGAGCTGAAGGACAAGTTAACGTCCGCCCCTGTGCTAGTATTGCCAGAGCAAGGGGTGAAATACACGGTGTATACGGACGCGTCTCGCGTTGGTTTGGGTTGTGTGCTGATGCAGAAGGATAGGGTGATTTCGTATGCCTCGAGACAATTAAGGAAGCACGAGGAGAATTACCCTACACATGACTGAGTTTGGCGCTGTTATCTTTGCATTGAAGCTCTGGAGACATTACCTCTATGGTGAGGGGTTCGAGCTTTTCTGCGACCACAAGAGCCTTAAATACATATTCACGCAGCGGGATTTGAATATGAGACAGCGCCGATGGATGGAGACCTTGAAGGACTTCAAGTTCGAGGTTTCCTACCATCCTGACAAGGCGAACCTTGTGGCAGACGCGCTGAGCATCAAGAAGGCGATAGCATTTGCGGCACCGCTGATGATAGCCGAGTGGGACATGATGGAGTTTGTGCGGGACTTCGAGCAGAGACTCACTGTCGAGGAGCCATTTGAGTGTGTTGCGCACGTTCGAGTGCGACCACTTATTGACGACAAAATTGTTGAGGCCCAAGAGGGTGATATACGGCTGTCTGAGCTTCGAGAGCAGGCTAGCGACGCCGTGGACTCCGAGTGGAGAGTTGGTTCTGATGGGGGTTTACGATTTCGTGGCCGCCTATGTGTTCCAGATGTGCCTGACTTGAGACGCGAGCTTCTCGAGTCTGCCCATAACTCAAAGTTTGCGATGCATCCTGGTAGCACGAAGATGTACCAGGATATGAGACGGACGTATTGGTGGGATAACATGAAGGCCCACATTGCTGAGTATGTGTCTCGGTGTCTGTCGTGCCAGCAGGTCAAGGCAGAACATCGCCGACCTCCTGGACTACTTCAGCCCATGCCTATAGCAGAGTGGAAGTGGGACTTCATCTCCATGGACTTTATATCAGGGTTGCCGAAGACGAGGAAGGGGCACGATTCCATTTGGGTGATTGTGGACCGGTTGACCAAATCGGCCCATTTCCTCCCTATCAGGGTTACGAACTCTGCAGACGAGCTGGATAGATTGTACATCAGGGAGATCGTCCGTCTGCACGGGGTTCCTTTGGAGATCGTGTCGGACAGAGATACGCGGTTCACATCCATCTTCTGGACTCGTATCCAGGAGGTGATGGGTGTGAAGTTGAAGTTCAGTACAGCGTTTCATCCTCAGACTGATGGGCAGACAGAGCGGGTGAACCAGATTCTGGAGGATATGTTGCGAGCTTGTGTGTTGGACTTCAAGGACAGCTGGGATGACTGTCTTCCATACGCAGAGTTCGCCTACAACAACAGCTTTCAGGCGACTATTGGCATGTCCCCATATGAGGCTCTATATGGTCGACCTTGTAGGGCACCGCACTGTTGGGCAGAGGTTGGAGAGCGTAGTCTGATTGGCCCAGAGTTGGTACAGGCGACTACAGAGAAGGTAGACATTATCAGGCGTTGATTACTCACGGCGAGTAACGTGCAGAGAAGAGTTACGCCGATACGAGGCGGCGGCCGACCGCCGGAGTTCGAGGTCGGTGATCATGTGTTCCTTCGGGTTTCCCCTATGAAGGAGTCCTTCGGTTCGGGAAGAAGGGAAGCTCACACCGAGGTTTATCGGTCCATTTCGAGATCTTGGATCGAGTGGGTGATGTGGCGTATCGTCTCGCCCCGGCCTACACCACTTGCTTCCGTACACAACGTATTTCATGTATCTATCTTTGAAGAAGTGCGTTCACGATCCTTCGCATATCATCAGATGGGGCAGTACAGTTGAGTGAGGATGCTACGTACGAGCTGCGCCCGACGCGTATCCTTGATAGGAAGGAGCAGGTGCTACGTAGCAAGGTCATCCCACTTGTGAAGGTGCTTTGGACACATCATTCTGAGGAGGAAGCTACCTGGGAGACTGAGGCCGAGGTCAGGAAGAACTACCCTCAGATTCTCGAGGACTACGAAAAGGTATAAATTTCAAGGACGAAATTTTTTGTTTAAGGGGGGTAGATTGTAACGACCTGAAATTTTCCGTACATTGGGTCGAGTACCACCTCGACCAGAAATCACGTAGGATTAAATCCTTTAGAAATTTAACAAAGTTAACTAAGTATTAAACTCAATTAGCCATGAAATCCGTTGAGATCGCTTTAAATACGATCTGCAAGACCCAAAACTTGCAGAACAAGTGACGTTAGGTTACCCTAAAGTTTAGAATCAAACTCATTTCCCGGCTGCTCTCGGGAATGAAACGAAACTTCGTATTAGGTCTAGATCACACATCAGAAGTCCGATTAACATGAAGCTAAAGAACTAGGACCGCCTCACTGGACTTAACAATCATCTTAAAAATCAGCTCCATCCGATGTTCCACGGTCATTCGTTTCGATTCGGAGCGAGGGAGTGTGAAAAACACTATTCCCATGCCAAAATAAATATCTGGAATAGTGATCTGGCATCCTTCGTTGACGCGTTAGTATTAAGCAACCTGACTGTCAGAATCAGACCAAATTACACCCTCGGATTAAGAAAAATTTCAGGAACATTTACATATACTTGGAATTTCTAATCGTGGCCCACTGACCGTCGAACTGAAAGTGGTCCGCCACGTGCGATCTGGGAATCCGATCGAGTCAAAAACGTAATCTCACGTAGATCCATAGATGGTGAGCTTAAGTCTGACGTTTGGTTCAAGGAGGGCCACCAGAACTTCCCTTTTGAGCTGGAAAAGCGACGAATATCCTATATTAGCAGTACCCCTTGAACCTGAGTCTAATTTCGTAATGTTTTTGGCTATAAAAGGGGCTTAGAACAACCCCTCTCACAGCCATACGAATTTTAGAGAAAAACCTTAGGGGGGAGAGAGAGAGAAAAGAGAGAGAAAGACTTGGAGTTTGTTGCCGATTTCCCTCCTCCTGCTTTGGCTTGTTACACGGCCTACACCGCCCTATTCTAGGCACTTTTCGGGCGGTATCCATCTCATTTGAAGGTAAGAAACCCTAACCCTAGGTCTGATTTGAAGTGGGATCGATGTGGGTTGTGTAACGACTAACCGATTCCGCTCTTTAGGCTAGAAATCTCCCGTATACGGAAGTTCTTCTACCCTTGCTGATTCGTTTCATTTCCAAAGGCAAAGGTGAGGACTTTAAGCGTATAAGTTACGGTTTTCAACGCTTTCAATGTCAGATAATGGTAGATTCATGATCTGCTTGCAATTGCACATGTACAAAGTGCTTTCCGTTTCCTGTTTCGATTAACGTTGTAGAAATTGGAATTTCACATACTCTAAGTATACGTAGAAATACCGTATACGTATTTTTTTTTGGGAAAACGTTTAACATGTTTATTTAATGTATTATTATATGATATATGGATAAAATACTAATTTGGTGAAAGGAATTGCTGAAATACATGTTCATGTGTAAATGCTACGTATGTTGAAATTGTATATTTTAGAAATACCGTATACGTATTTCTTTTGGAATAATGTTTGACACGTTTATTTAATATATAATTATACAATACATGAATAAAATACCGGTTTGGCGAAAGGAATCGCCGCAATCTATGTTCGCTTGTAAACACTATGTATGTGGAAATTGCGTATTCTAGAAATACCGCATATGTATAAATTTTGGAAATGAAATTGTCATAATTATTTGTCGTATGAATATGGTATGCGCGGATAAAATAACCGCTTGACGAAAGAATAGCCCTAATACGCATTTGCTAACATACGTCGTGTATGTTGGAATAGTGTATTCTAAGTGTTCGCGTAGATGCTTGTGTGTGTAAATGTTTGAGTGTTAGTGCCTTAGAGAGGTGCTGATATGGGATTCCCGACTCCCTTAGAGACATGTAGGATCCCCTCCACGCGGTGGTTCGCTATAACCACTCACTGTGATATGTATGTAATCGTATCCCTATGTGTATAGTGCTTTACAACATGCTTTACAACATGCTTTACTTCATGCTATACTTCATGCTTTACTTCATGCTTTATAACATGCCTGTTAACATGCTTGTATTGATTGTTTATCATGCTTTACTCCACATGTTATTGATGAAAACTGTTTGAGTTTGGGACTATGTCTATAATCCAAACATTCGGTACCAGACTTACGGTTGTGGCTGAGATTCATATCGCCACAACGGACGTGACTGGCGAACCCGAGTCGTACTTCGGTTGGCGATAGTGGTTGGCCACACGGAGTGCTTTTGGGCTCCATATCGCTCAACTTGTGGTGCGCTCGAGCTAGTCAGGCTCGTCAAGTAAACCGGAGTGTATTTGTATGTTCACCATGTTTGGTCGCTACTGCTTGAACCTAGGGTACCAAACTTACCAGTGGTAATCCCGTTAACCATGGTACCTCAATCCGCTAAGACGCATGAGCCGGGCATGGTGGTATGGGACACCGTGGTCGAGCTGTCGGCCTACGATGGGGTCATGTGCCTCCCCGTAGTGACCATTGCGCAACTAAACTCGTGAGCCGATTATGGTGGTATGGGACACTATATTCGAGCTGTCGATACTTACGGCGAGAGTCGAGTACGGTGAGACCTGTGCTCGTGCTGACGGGCGGCGAGTCCTCCGTAGTATCTTCGAGTATACTCCAAGTGTATGTGATTGGCGACGAGTCTTTCACAGTAACTAGAGCATTCGCGAACGTAAGATGATGTCGCTTGAGGGTGGTTTGGCAAGGGCATACAGTATCATGTCATATCATTTTTGCACTTAACAAGAGTAATTAGAAATGTTTGATTTGTACTGCGTTATCATTACTGCTTGATTGATTTGATAACATGTTAACCTATGCTTTATTGTTCCACTGAGTTAGCTACTCACTCCCACGTTACAGGATGGTGTTTGCAACACCCACCAGACTCTGTCACAGGTGTAGATGGCGCCTCTGTTTAGGAGCCGGAGCTCGACTTCGAGGAGGATCAGGAGGAGTTCTCCTTTATGCAGTACTCTGACGGCTATGCTTAGGCCGGTTGCATCGCGGGATTTACAGGGCCTCTTTTGAGGATTGTATTTTGATTTTTGACTTAGAAACAATACGTGTATATTGGTACTCAGTTAGTACTCATACTCTGAAGTTCACAAAATTTTGATACTTTACATATTTTGAATATAAAATTTCATTCTTCCGCTTGCCTTTGTACAATTGAACTGGAGTATGAATTACTGTTTTGGTATAATCTCATTCATGTTTATTGCGCTAACTCAGACAACATTTAACCATCATTGTGTATGTTGCATAAGTGATGCGTTGGAACTCGGGAGTTGAGTTCATACTCGACCCCCGAATTTCAGGGCGTTACAATATATGTTGGCTATGATCATATATTACCGGAAAAGCCTATTTTAAATTCTTGAGTAAGGATTCATCTCTTACATCATGGAATCCACTATTACCATTACTTCCACTGTTAGTTGTGGTAAGAAGTGAAGGACCAATGAAACAGGACACATTGTCTTTTACTAGAAGAAATGATGAATTTTCCATAAAGCAGGTCCTGTTTGTACAGCCGAAACTTTTCAATAGGGAAAAAGGCAACTGAGAAAACATTAGCTATCATGTTAAATCTTTTTTTCTTCCTGCAAGCTTTTTGAAGAAAACAAGAAAAAAAAAATGTGGTTGTATGGACAACTCTTTTAACTGGTTATGGCTCAAATGATATACATGAAAATGCATTGGAAGTTTTTTTTTAAACATGACAAAGGTCAGGATAGAGCCCAACCAGTCCACTTTCATTGGTGTATTGAATTCATGTTGTAGGCTAGAAGTTCTTGATAGAGGAAAAGCATTCCACACAAAAACCATTATTTTCATCCTAGAGCTTGCACTTAAATTCTTGATAGAGGCAGTCTACATTCACTACCTCATTGAATCAAGACCCATCCATTGACATGAGGTTTGAGCACTATGCATGACTGTAGGATTCATACATACTACTAGTTTATTAACTCTAAACATCAACCTTGAATCACGCACATCAACCGATACATACATACATCATATATGGATTCATACATACTACAAGTTTCTCAACTCTAGACATCAACCTAGGCTCTGTTAGATGAATTGACTCTAAACATCAGCCCAGGGTGCATTTTGATGGTTAGGATGGTTATTTTTTTTGTTAGATGCCTTGACTCTAAACATCATACTCAATTTCTTGTCACACCCTAGTAGCTGATCATTTGTTATTCTTGATATTCTCGGTACCCTTGATACTAATGTCAAGTCGACCTTTGAGAAGAAGAGGGTATCATCTGAACAATCTCCTTTTAGCTTTTGGAACTTCTTTACTATGCAGTTTTCACTTCTCTGTATGTGAATCTTGCTTGAGAGATCTGCTTGATATCTTGCTACTTGCCTGAAGTTAACATGCTCTTAGTTTCTGTTAATGAGAATACCTTTTCTCAAACATTTTAACAAGGTTACATAGTACTATGGTTTGCTTGCATCAAGTGTTCATGGGACTAGTGTCAACATGCAGAGGATTAAGTTGTAATTGTTATTGCAATAACTTTCTCCATTAATGCATGCAATTATAGCTATGCATTTTCAGGTGAGATTTAAAGACTACTATCTAGCTAATTGGGTTGGACAGTTGCATCTTCTTGGTTCATCATGGCAGCTCATAAGTACCAGACATAGGGTCATGGTGGATGTGGATGAATGTTCCCCTAGTGCATATTCTCAACCATGTAGAAGTTTCCAACTTCAATAGGTCTTCCAAGTTATATATACCTCACCTCACCTCTCAATTGGTCTGATCTTTAGTATGTGGTTAAGAGTGGTGCCTATTGGGAGCCCTTAGTGGCAGACAGGAGTTGTTTCTCCCTAATGGTGCACCAGAGCTATCTAGATCGCTGCTAGCTCGCCAAATGCGAAGAGTGCAAGTGTGTGATTTCACTAGCATTTTAACCCCATTTACAAAATGGAAGGCACATTAACAATGGGGAATGTAAATGATCAAGAATAGAAAAGGGTGAAAGAAAATCCTTTCAACCTATACAAGGAGAATCAAATGTTATCCTTGGAATTGGCCTAAAAGTGCTATTCCCATGTGGCACACTTGTTAGTTTCCAAACACTACATTGTGTAGGTCCCACTTTGTAGATACCTTGGTCCAAAATTTAAGTGATTCGCTCATTGAATGGGGCATAATGTTTGTAGATTTTATTCAGTCATCCATTTGTGTTGGGAACCTATTGACAGGTCTGATTTTTTGGCCAAGACTGCTACAGAACGTGATTCATGAGGTACATGCACACACACATGTATGGTTATAGAACATCATAAAAATCTATTTTATAAATAAGACAGATAATGATCACACACTGAAAGGGAAGAAAAGAAATGAAATGGATATAAACGGTAAAATGGGTGTAGGTGAAGTGGAGGCAGTGGTCTGAAGTTTTTTTTTAGGTCTGTTTGATTGTTGTTATGTGAATGTTGCTTGAGGGATCTGCTTGATATCTTGGAAGCTGTAGACTTGTGTTTGAATGGTTTTATTGTTTTTATTTTTATTTTTTGATATCAATGATGGCTTCTTTTGTTGAAATTCACGAATCTTCTATTCCTAAATTGTTTCTTTGATCTACAAATTAATCCAAATGCTTATATTGAATTCTGTTTGAATATTACATGAACTAGAAGCAAGCACAATGCAAAAAAGATGATTTTACATCAAGAATATTTCTGAGATGCGAATTTCAGATTCGAATATTGATGTAAATGGGAATTAGACAATGGTGGTTTTGGTAATTCAGGAGCAGTGTATATCAACCTTGGGGCCACATTTCCAAGACCATAATTCAGCATTGGTCCATCGAAAAATTTCTGAATTCCACGACTACTTTCTTCTTTCTCCTTCCGTGGTTCACTTGTATGATCCTTGTAACTAGGTGGCACTTCCACTCTAAATCATGCTTTGGACTCATGCTCCTATTCCTGCTTTCTAATTATTGATACTTGATAACATTTTTAAACAGATGCTTCCTCACCTCCAAACTTAAATCTGCACAGACACACACACACACACACACACACACACACACACATATATATGAACGGACACCGTGATACTAAATCGCATCGAGCTGGGCATCTTCTTGGAAATGGGAAGATCTAGGATAGGCAGCTAGCTGCTTTGAATTGTGCTTCGTACAACTGCATTCCAAACATATTGGAATTCTCCCTACAAAATATAGGCATCAATCATATATATTGCTTGGTAACAATTTGAGAACTCCATGGATTCTTCAGATGAGGATGAGATGAAGAGGGTACATGTGTCTCAAGCGGTGTCAGCATGTGTACAGGCTGTTGGGGAATATTGTCACTACTGCATGTTCAAATGACTGGCACATCATGGGGATGATGAGCAAGCGAAGTTCATCAATTCTACTATTCGGGCTAGCGATGGAGATTGTTTAGATCAACTTAAGATGAATTAAGATTCATTTTTTGAACTATGTACGCTGATATGCGAGAAGACAAGACTCCGTGATACTTGTAATGTTAGTCTTGAAGAACAAGTAGTTATTTTCCTACACATCTTGGGGCACAATGTTCACAACCGAGTTTTAGGTCACAGATTTATTCGATTAGGAGAGACTGTCAGTTGGCACTTTCACCGTGTTTTAATGATAATTATATCACTATACCCCGATTTAGTTAAACCAGTCAGAACAGAGATGCCATTGGAGATCCAAACAAATCTAAATTGTTCTGCTTACTTTCAGCTAATTTTCTAGTAGGTCTGTTTTCTAAGTCTGTAATTTTCACTTCAATCCGACGGGACGTCCTTTCATGATAATTGGTTCATATGGTTTAGGATTGCATTGGTGCAATTGATGGAACACACATTCCCGCACATGTTCTAGTGGTTGACCGGGCAAGTTTTTGCAATCGTAAAGGAGTCATCTCCCAGAATGTCCTGGCAGCGTATTCTTTCGATATGAAATTTACACATGTATTGGCCAGTTGGGAGAGTTCTGATTCGGATGCGAGGGTGCTACACAATGCAATGACTTGATCAGATGATCCCTTGATTGTCCCAAACGGTACTGCTTATATGTTAGAACAATGTCAGTCTAATTTATAACTATGATTACATCCAGTTTTTCACTTAATAGAACTATGATTCGAATGTTTAGGAAAATATTACGTTGTCGACACTGGATACGCTCATTCACCTGGTTTCATGGCTCTATACCTGGGCATTCAATATCACTTACACGAGTATCGGACTGGGAGAGCGCATGCGAACATGAAGGAGCTATTTAATTATCGACATGCACAATTGCGCAATGCAATCGAGTGTTGTTTAGGTGTTTTGAAAAGTAAATTTCCCATGTTGAAGAGCGCTATGCAATATGAATTTCAAACACAAGTCTAGATTGTAGTAGCATACTATGTCTTATACAATTATATACATACCGAAAATGAGTAGCGACTGGACAATGATTTCGTTGGTATATCTGCAGCTGATGGGGTGGCTATCCTGACACCTGTAGAGGTATCAACTAATGATGAGTGTCAATGGTCCATTCGAGTAACTCATCATGAAAAAGATGCTTAGAATCTAGTACGCGATGACATTACAGCTAAAATGTGGGCAGATGCTTAACACAATAGTTAGAGTCGATAGTCGATACTTCCTGTGTCATTTGCATTACATTAGTTGGATGATAATATATTTCAAGTTTACTTAACTTTTAATTTTTTAAAATATAATCACCTAGATACAGATTAAGTGATTTGTTGGTTACTGATAATGATCAATGAATTTATCCCTTTTTTGCGTACATGTTAATAGATGTTGTTTTCACGATTATGATTGACATTGGTAAAATATCATACACACTCCTTATTCAGGTGAAATGGCAAACTCCTTTAATGTTACAACAACACTGACCCAATCACCTATAAGAACACCGTCAGTTCCCACTCGAAGTTCTCCTCCTGGGAAAACGGTGAAATCTCTACCGGAGCCTCTATCCCGAGCCGCGAAGATCAAATGGACTTTCTCTATGGATCAGATTATGTTTGACACATTTATCGAATAGGTCGCATTAAGGCATAAAACTGATAGTGGTTTCAAACGGGAGGCGTACCAAATTACGGCTGAAGAAGTTACGAAGCATACTGGCATAGCCGTCCAGTGGCAAAACCTGTTGAATCGTTTGAGATATTATAAAAGGGAGTATAATGCAGTGAAAGACATGCTGGTGGCGAGTGGGTTTGGTTGGGACAATGAGAGGATGGTGGTCACGACTTCGGATGAAGTCTGGGAGGAGTATCTTAAGGTAAGTTTTACCAGTTTTTAAAATCTCATCATACATCTCTATGTAGTTTTAGCCCTTAATTACAGCTAACTTATTCATATGGAAGTCTCACCCACATGCCGAACGACTCTGTGGGAAATGCATCAAAAGGATGGATGACCTTACAGTAATTTGCGGATTCGACCAGGCCACCGGACGCTATGTGCAAGGCAGTAGGAGTATGGCTGCATCATCATCATCTTCTCGTCTTTAGTAAAATCTTAATGAAGTATAGAGAGAGGTTGATGATATGGATGATACTATTGACCTATTAGAGGATTTTGTAACAGACTCCATAGGAACCTTTCCATTACCATCAGATAGTCCTGTGATGGGACATCATGACTCCCACAGTACTCCTACTCGCACTCCTGATTCTGATGGTAACCGAGGAAGGATAGGAACATGAAAATGATCGCGCCCTCCTCGTCCCTGTGATGTATTGTGGACCTCTCTGCAGACCGTAGCCGACTCAATGATGAAATTTGGGCTTGGCGAAGAGGTCAATCGCACAAGCAAGGTTCTTGATGTGCTGGAAGAGGTGAAAGGCCTGACCAGCTCTGAATTTCTTGAAGTTGGTCGGATCCTGAGTAAGGATAAGTCACTTGCATCATTCTTTGTCAGTCTTTGATCCGAGTGTCGAATGGAGTGGTTAAAGAAAATACTCCGTGATCACTTTGGTGATGGAGGTGTTGGTTTTTTCTAACAGGGTGTGGTCACTGCGTTTCTTATGGTTTTTTCTTTATTTGGTATTGTAATAACTTATATTTTTGTGATATTTTTTTTCTTTGTTTTTATTTTTTTTTGGTTTGGATAATTTTGGGATGTTAATGTACTGCTATATATGAGTATTATATACCGTATTTAACTGATGTGGTCTCTGCTTATATATGTTTGTTATCATCTTTGGTATATATACTCATATGCTTGCATTATGCTTTGAAAGAAGGAACAGACCACACACTTGATTTACCAGAGGAAGGGTACGCATATACGAGTTTTATAAGTCTTGTAAAGGATTTGTAAGGGATAGTTAGATTCATTCTGATCGCTATGCATCATTTCACAATCCTAATCCGATTTTCATATATGTCGTTCCTAATCCCCACATGTTATTGCAGATGGGTAAAGATAAGTACTATGTTGTGCTCGTTGGATGTCATCCGGGATATATAAAACATGGGATGATGCTCGAGTAGAAGTAGAGGGCTTCAGTGGGGGCAGACACCGAGCCTTTCGGATTTGGAAGGAGGCTGTGGCTTACTGAGAAAATTATTTCAGTAAGGCAAGTCAACCGTCTAGACCTCTCACAGAGTCTCCTTATGTTGAGGTTGTTGCTACATCTGTTGAAATGGGCATCCATCACGCTACCACTTCTTCTATCCGACAAACGTCTCAGCCAAGCACGAAAGTAGTGAATAGGGCCATGTCGATTGATGATCTTGGCCCATTCGAGAGCAAGAGAGTTGTGGCTATCTTGGCTAGCGTGTTGGTTTTTTTTTTTTTTTTGCATTGCTTATAATGATTAAATTTTAGATATTATTGGTGTTGTAAATTTGAGGATATTTTAAAGGGATTTTACGGTTGGCGTGGTCTATGATGTTAGGTTTAATCGACCATAAGAGTCATTTAGATCGATTGGATTTACTCCTGCTTTTGGTTACTCTCGTCTACTCCTATTTATATTAAGTTTTTACATCTTATTTTATGCCCTTAAACCAAAATTTAAGCATACCCAAATTTCATGTGGACCATACCATAGGAAACAATTGAAAATCTGATTTCCACCGCTGAAACCTTAATAGGGACCACACTGATATTTACTTCTCATCCAACCTGTTGGCAATAATAAAAAACTATGGGTGAAGGGAAAGAAGAAAATACAAACTTGATCCAAAACTTCTGTGGACCTATGGAAAATTTTCAGTGGTAGATGTTCAATTCATAATATTTCCTGTTGTGTGCTCCACATTAGGTTTGGGTATACTTAATTTTTCTGATCAAGACCCAAAATTATATGGTATAATGGATGGATGGAGTGGATACACGAACGAAATCATAGCGGGGCCCACAGAGTTTACTCAGTACGAGTAAAAATCAGTACGCAAATAGACGCCTATAGTGGGTCCAATCCATATCCCAGCCAGAGCCACTTCCCAAACACGTCATTGGTTAGAATGCATGGGATTGCATACAATCCCATGCCCAGCCAAATAGGAGACGTACATGTTATCCTAAATTACCCTGACCGCCCAGACAGACACCTCCATTAAACGCTGGATCATGGAAAACAGTGGGATTAGAGACAATCCCTTGACCAGCCATTAATACCGTTGGTATCTGTGCAATCCACCAGGTTACATCCGAATCCCTTTCAATCTCACCATCCAAACAGGTCCTTAGAGTTTGCTGCATGATTCAATAAGATTAGAAGAATGTACATAAGAATATACTTATAGGCTTTGTCATCAAAATTTGTACAAAAAGAATAGTAACCAAAATTATAAACATATCCTATGTTTATGTTCAAAAAGAATTTCGAGGTTTAAAATCCTCAAATATATCATTAAGAACTCGTAGACCACAAAATATATCATATCGCATATATTCCAAGTGATTTGTAACTTGCTGCCACACCTCATTCTTTTTCAATTTGTTTGAGCACATCTTGTACTTTTGGGCTCAATTTTTAAAGGTGAGACACTGATGACTATAGTAACCTTCAAGCTTAGGTAGAGTTTTTACACCAACATTTGAATCTCCTAATGATGATTGAGAGGATGATCCTTAATAATTGGTACGTTACTCAATGGTTGAGGTTCAAAAGGGAGGAAATGTGGATTTGTTATCGAATTTACCTATAATGCATGAATCTACATCATCCTCTATATTGATCGAAGGGCAAGATTCATTAGAAGATTGGTCATTAACAATCCTAATAGTAGTTTCTTGAGTAACTGTCCTCCTTTATTATTAGGGTCGCTTTACCATTTTCTGCAATTCTTTAAATGCATCGGGTTTTTCCCAAAGAAAGGCGACCTAAGTGATTCTGGGGTAATCATCTACTACTACCAGAAAGTGTTCTTTTCATGTTTTAATAGTGTACATGGCCAAGTCTTTGGTGTCATGACTTGGACTCATTATTCATAGCCATGTGGTACCGGGTGGATGGATCATTCTCCCTACTACTTTCAATGACGTAACAGTTGTCACTTATATGAAGACCTTTCATAATCAGTTTTCGTGTCAGGTCTAAGATCTTACACACGGTTTTGGAGAATGTGACCATGTGTTCTTTGTCGCAAATTTGTGAGGTTCTGAGAAGATTGTGTTTTAATCCTTCTACGCAAAGAACATCTTTAATCTTGGGCAATCCAGGGCCAACTATTGTTCCTTGCCCAATTATCTTGGAAGACCTCTCATCTATAAATGCAACCAACCCACCATCAAATTCTGAATAATCATAAAAATGGGTTTAGTCACCTGTCCTGTGTCTAGAGTAACAGCTATCAAGATAACATGTCTTAAGAGTGGTATAAATTACTAGGTAATTGTTCTTATTTTTCACTGCCCATTTGGTGACAATCTTTCTTGGAGAAGGCGCTTTGTTTTCACCATGGGCTTGTTTGGATTTTTTGGGCAACTAAACCAGATTCCTTATTTCATCAATTCTTTGGTTTCCTGATTCAGTTAAGACACCTAATTTAATAATTCCTCCATCTTTTTTGTCATTTTGGGTGGAGTAAGATGTTTTCTTCCTTCATTTGGTATATATGTTGAAGGACTTTTGATATTCTACTTTGTTCTTCCAGTTGGTTTTAATTTACCAGAAAAGTTCAAACTGGAAGTGGAGTGAGACCTACCAAAAGTAAGACATTCAAACTTGTAATGTCCTAAGTCTTTGCATGAATGATAGATAGGAGTGTCCCTTGTGTTGCTTCCAGATGCCACATTTTTCTTAGTCAGAGGTGTTGCAGGAAGGGGGCTAGTTTTGCAACTTTCATATCCCAAGCCTCTCTTATCCTTCCATGTTCTTCCCATCCCTAGAAGTTTTTCAAGTTTTTCACTACTTTGAAAGAAAATATGACTAAGTTCAACAGATTGTTTTGATTTTTCTGTATCAAAAATAAGTTTATGATTTTCATTCTTTAGATGCATATTTTCGGATTCCAAGAGTTCAATTTGTTTGTTTAATTTGTGTGTTTCGGATTTAAGAGATGTTGTTATTCTTTCAAGCTTGTCATTTTCCGTATGGTATTGTTGGAGATCATTTATCAAGTGGGTATTGATTTCTAGAGTTTTATCTAGATCCTTTTGTAACTGTTTGCTTTTATTTTCAGTAATACCAAGCTTCTTAAGGATACTAATGCTATGGATATAAAGTTGATCATAAGCATCGTGGATGTCATCCTTTTCTTCTTCTTCATTATCATTTGAGGAGAGTGTCACTTTGGCTTGTAGTTCATCCATTTCCTCATTGTCCTTTGGATTGAAAATGACAGTAAATGTGAAGGCCATAAGTATTTTTAAAGACTTTTGGTCTCCATCACTTTCCGAATCACTAGATTCAGAATTTGATTCATTAGTGTCGTCTCATGTGGCTGTCATAGCCTTTCCTTTTATCTTCTTAGTGGGACATTCAGTGGATAAATGCCCAAATTTTTGGCAATTGTAACATTAATGCTCTTTGGACTTCCTGAAAGGTTTGCCTATATGGCATTTGTTATCCAATTGTTTGCCTTTGTTGGTGTATGGTCTACCACAGTTCTTGTTAAAGAATTTTTTGAACCGTTGAGCCAAGAGAGCCACCTCCTCCTCCTCATCTTCTTTGTCACTTTCCTCTTCCTCAATCATGGTTATGTTTTTAGAGGCCTAGAGGGCATTACTTTTGGATTTTGTGGATGGTTTGAAGTGTAGTTCAAAAGTTTGTAGTGAACCTACTAGTTTTTCTACTTTCATTTCATCTATATTTCTACATTATTCAATGGCTGTAACCTTTGAGTTGAAATGTTCTGGTAAGGACCTCTGAATTTTCCTATAGATTTTAGATACCAGAATTTTCTCTCCCAATCCACCCATGAAGTTACAAATGATGTTTAGCTTTGTGAAGAGCTCCATAAAAGTCTCATGTTCTTCCATCCTGATGTGTTCAAGTTGTGATGTCAGAAGTTGTAGCTTTGATCTTTCTACTGTGCAAGTTCCTTCATGGGTTATTTTCAATAAATCAAATGCTTCTTTTGATGTGCCACACATGCTAATCTGATTGAAAACTTCTTGTGATAACACATAGTAAATAGCATTCATAGCTTTAGCTTTATATCTTTTCCTTTCTTTGTCATTAGTAGTCCACATCTCTTTAGATTTGGGTTTGGTGATAGTTGTGCCATTATCAAGTACCACTTGATCAGTTGGTGGCACAAATCCATTTTCAACTATTTGCCAAACATCAAGATCTAGAGATTGCAGAAAATAATGCATTCTAGTTTTCTAATATACATAATTTGAACCATCAAAGACAGGAGGTCTAGAAACTGATGATCCCTCTCCTCTAGCCATAATTTCCAACTTCAATCAAGATCTCTCTCTAGGTTGCTAAACCCTCAAGAGGAACCTGCTTTGATACCAATTGAAATTCCAGATTAGACCGCTACTGTAGTAGAAGTATGGAATTGGTCAAATGTCCTAGAGGGGGGGGGGGGGGGGGGGGGGAGGTTGTGTGTGAATAAGACTTTACAGAAATTATACCAATTTAAAACTAATTTCCTAATCTTGAACTAATTTGCAATTAATCAAGATATGTCAATCTTAACTCTAAAGGCTTTCAAGCCAAGTAGAGGATCCGAACAATAGACTACTCAAGTTATACAATTTAAACAACTAGTCTATGTAAGATTGTGTATATGAGTGTATGGGATGTGATTCCTATCAATCCTAAACATTCATGTAATCATGCATCATATTTAAACATTCAAGATAAGCATAATTAAATGAGTGTGCAAATATTAATCTCAAACACAATCATATATAGTAGTTTGGCTACGTGTCTATTCCACTCCCGGTGGACGTACTCAACCCATGAGTGTACCAGATTTCACTAACGGAGGTTTCAAATCAGGTTCACCTCAAACATTTACAGCCTACACAAGGTTCACACAAGGACCTACACAAGGTGCTTAATGATGCCTACACAAGGCAAATCGTCCTACATAAGGATTCAACAGTTTATGCCCTACACAAGAGCAAAGGTTGTCATGCCCCAAACTTAAAAACTAGGCTCACAGAAATTTCGATCGCCGAATCTAGCGCCGACAACCTCCTCAGTACTCCATTCTCGGCTTCCAGTGCCCATATGCCAGATTCCGATCCTAAGATCCTACAAGGAGGATTTTTCAATGTACATTTATTTCGTAAGAAACATAACCACAAGTTTACCCAAATTATAAAGGTAACATCATCATCACATATCCACTAATATAAACATTTGAATACAGTGCTGAAAGGAAAAATACATATATCAATAATTAAAGCTCCAGAAGACAGGCATGCTTCAAGCTCAACTTTGTTATGACTTAACGCCACCTGCATGCATCTATCATGCATAAGCTTATAGAAAGCTTAGAGAGTGGTGTAAGTGTGTGCACAAGATAAGTACCAAACACATAAATATCAAAGTAAATGGAAATACTAACAAGTCCATAAAAATATCATCAACGCGGAGATATAGTAAACCAAATATCATATTCTGAGGATGCAATGCAATACGTAAATCCTGACGAGTCTACGATTACCGTCAACCTCATTTAGGCCATATAAATGCAGAAACATAGCGACCCAAAATACTATATGCCTTAGATGTAATACAATATGAGGTGTGAATGAAATGACCAAGATGGAGTATGTACTCAGGATGATAGTACATAGTATCACAAGCTATGGGGTCCATCACAAGGGACTTCTATCCAAACTAGTCTCATGCCTAAATTTGGATAGCCAGACTCAATGTGGTAGACTCCTAATCTCAGGTTAGTCATGCGCCCTAACAGAAATCCTGTTCATTGCGAATGTATAAATAATAATCAGTTGTATACCACCAGCCAGAGTGGACAGTGGATGAATGAATAAATGAGTAAAATATCTAAGTACGCAAATCTTACTTAATAGGTCCACATATCAGTACTGTACATCTTTGGGATCATCACTAGGGTCTATTATACTCTACGCCAGTTTGCCGCCCCTATCCAAGCGTACAACTGGGTAAGTGGAAGAGTCCTCACTATCCGCCTACCTATATCGGGCCTGGCTCATCGATAGCAGACCCATTCCTCAAGCTGATCAAGCTCAACCTAGATATTACCCCCTCACTCAGGCGGGTAATGTCACACCCCCTCCCAACCGTCCACGACACAGTGGGAGACGCGACTTACTGGTATACGGCCGTCATGCACTTATATATATCCACTTGGTCTAGATGTT
The DNA here is from genome assembly GCA_030180095.1 of Magnolia changhungtana. Lineage (NCBI taxonomy): Eukaryota > Viridiplantae > Streptophyta > Magnoliopsida > Magnoliales > Magnoliaceae > Magnolia > Magnolia changhungtana. Next base: position 10,551,151 of record JASAUF010000160.1, read on the forward strand.
GGGGCATCCCCTGACCACGGAGGTTTAGGGACTTTCACCCAAAGACATCTATAGCACTCCATGTAGAAAAAGATTTTCATTGTCTCATCCGGCCATCCACGATATGCCTGTGGAGGCTACAGCCCTGATATCGTCAGGGCGTATATAGTCATATCATATAATGTGAGATGCATGAGTCATACCATCCAGTCATACATCAAACCCGTGAGTACCGCGCGCTCATGTGGGGATACTCTGTCTCTCAGGGAGTCCCATAATAATCTGCCCGATGACATGTGTTATGATCAATCAGTTCTCATAACATGCATACATATGATACATATGGGCAAGGATCGTGGAGCTATACTAAGCATGTTATATGATGATCATGTACTCTCCTCATATTAAGGATGGGCCTAGACCACCTACTCATATCAAGAATGGGCCTAACAAGGCCTAAGGGAAGGTCACAATGTGGGCATTTAACCATCATTGCCCATCAATGTGGGCATTTAACCAACATTGCTCCCAAGGAGTAGCCCTCATAGGGCCAAACATATAGTGGGGCCCATGGCCTCACACAAGGGCCTCATATACTATATAATAGGCCTCACACAAAGGGCCTAATACACATCACGATGGGCCTCACTCATGGGCAACATATGCATCACATCGGGCCTTGCTCATGGACCTCATACACATCACAATGGGCCTCACATGTAATCACATTAGGCCTCAAATACATCACAATGGGCCACATCCAATGGGCCTCAAATACATCACAATGGGCCACAACCCATGGGCCTTAAATACATCACAATGGGCCATAACCCATGGGCCTCATAGACGGGTTGCATATACATCACATCGATCTTCACTCCAAGGCCACATATACAACTGAATGTGCCTACATATGGGCCTGGTATACGTCATATTGGGCCTCACACAAAGGGCCTAATATACATCACAATGGGCCTTATCACATAGGCCTCACATACATCACACTGGACCTCATCATATGGGCCTCACATATCACAATGGGCCGCATCACCTGGGCCTCATATACATCGAGTGGGCCGCATCGCATGGTCCACATATACATCACAATGGGCCACGTCACATGGGCCTTACACATCGTAATGGGTCGTATCTCATGAGCTTATTACAAATCACAATGGGCCATAAATGCATCACATTAAGGTGGGCCCTGCACATTCCAAATGGGCTCCACCACATGGACAACTTGAATCAAATATGTTCACCACATGGGGGCCATGTGGATGGACGGTGTGAATATACCACACATCACAAGGTGGGCCCCACTCGTCCAGCAAACAAGCGGCATGGCTGAAATACATACATCAAAGGTGGGGTTCCCACATCCAGATGGGATGGACGGATGGTGGATAAACAGATACATCATTGTTGGGCTCCATGCAGCACACCGTCTAGATGGACGGTGTGGATACAAAATTCATACATCAAGGTGGGTCCCACCTGCCCACACGTGTCACAGTGTGAGGTGGGCCCACACCTCAAATAGATGGATAGCATGGATATAAACCACATACATCTTGGTGTGCCTAACACTGCCTGTCCTGATGGATGGGGCGGACATAAATCACATATATTAAGGTGGGGTCCTAACGTCCTACACAAGGATTTAAAGTTTATGCCCTACACAAGAGCAAAGGTTCTACACAAGAACCTAGGTTTAGGCCACACAGGCTAAGGTTCTACATAAGAACCTAAATGTATTCTCCCGTCGGAGGCCTCCACTGTGGTTGTCATGCTCAAAACTCAGAAATCGGGCTCACAAAATTCCCGATCGTTGAATTCGGTGCCGATAGCCTCCTTAGTACCCCATTCTCGGCTCTTAACACTAATATGACAGATTCTGATCCTGGGATCTTACAAGGAGGATTTTTCAACGTACATTTATCTCGTAAGAAGCATAACCTCAAGTTTACCCAAATCACAATGGTAACATCATCATCACATATCCACTAATATAAATAGTTGAATACAATGCTGAGAGGGAAAATACATATATCAATAATCAAAGCTCTGAAAGATAGATGCATGCTCTAAGGTCAACGCTGTTGCGACCTAATGCCACATGCACGCATCTATTATGCATAAGCTTATAGAAAGCTCAGAGGGTGGTGTAAGTGTGTGCACAAGGTAAGTGCCAAGTATACAATGCAGGTCCATAAATCATACAATGTCGAAAATACTAGAAAGTCTATAAATCATACAATATCAGAGTATGCAATGCAGATCGATTATGTAATGTAGAGACATAGTAAGCTAAATATCAGATACTGAGTCCACGAATACCGTCAACCTTAATTAGGTTATGCAATACAGAAGCAGAGTAAACCAAATGCTATGTGCTAAGGATGCAATACAATATGCGATGCGAATGAAATGACCAAGCTTGAGTGTGAAGTCGGGATGATAGTATGTAATATCGTAGGCTATGGGGTCCATCACAAGGGACTTCTATCCAAATCAGTCCCATACCTAAATTTAGATAGCCAGACTCAATGTGGTAGACTCCTGATCTCAGGTTGGTCACGCGCTCTAACAAAAATCCTGGCCATTGTGAAGGTACACGTAATAAATAGTTGCACACAACCAGCCCAAGTGAATGAATGAGTATGCAACTCCTGCTCAATAAGTCCACATCAGTATTGTACATCTCTGGGATCATCAGTGGGGTCTATTACACTCTACTCCAGCTTGGCGCCCCTATCCGAGAACACAACTAGGTAAGTGGAAGAAACCTCACTATACACCTGCCAATATCGGGCCCGACTCATCAATAGTGGACCCATTCCTCAAGCTGATCAAACTCAACCTAGATATTACCCCCTCACTTAGGGGGGTAAGGTCACACCCCCTCCCAATAGATCACGGCACAGTGGGAGACGCGACCTACTGGTATATGGCTCTCGTGCGCTTATATATATCCACTCGGTCTCAAAGTTGGCGCATCTCCTGGCCACGGAGGTTTAGGGATTTTCACCTAGGGACATCTATGCCACCCGTATGCTAGAACCAAACATTTTCGGTGTCCTACCTGGCCATCCACAATATGCCTGTGGAGGATACGACCCTGATGTCGTTAGGGCATACGGTGATCATTTCACAAAATGTGAGATGCGTTAGTCATATCATCCAGTCATGCATCAAACCTGGGCGTACCGTGCGCTCATGTTGGACGACTCCGCCTATCAAGGAGTCCCATGAACACTTGCCCTATTGCATAAGTAATGGTTAACCACATCTCATAACAAACATACAGATGATGAGTATGGGCATGTATCATGGTGTTATGTTGTCACATACTCATAATCGGTATCGATAATCGGCCTCAACAATTGGAATCGGCCTCGATAATTAGCTTCGACAATTGAAATCAGCCTTGGCAATCAGAATTGGCCTCGATAATCAGAATCGGTGAGAATAGGCCTAATAAGGCCTAACGCAAGGTCACAATGTGGACTTTCAATTGCCCATCAGTGTGGACATTTAACCAACACTTCCCTCAAAAAGTAGCCCACAAGTTATAGCATATAGTGGACCCATGGCCTCACATAAGGGCCTAATACACATCCCATTGGCCACACACAAAGGCCTCATGCACAATATAATGGGCCTCATGCAAGAGCTTAATATACATCATAATGGGCCACAACCCATGGGCCTCCAACATAACACAATGGGCCGCAAATGCATCACCATGGGCTTCATAAGCTGGTCTCATATACAACAAGTGGGCCACACTACTTGGGCCTCATATACATCGAATGGGCCACATATCTGGGCCTTGAATACATCACAATGGGCCTCACCATATACACCATACATCTGTTTTTAGAGATCATTATAGAGTATTACCTTAAAAAAATGAATCATATAAAAAGATCATCTAGACCATACCACAATAGTAGTGGAGATTGATTTTTCACTGTTAAAAATCACAGGGGCCAACATAACGTTTATTTTTCATCTAGTCTGTTCATATGGTCACAAAGACCTGAATGAATATTATATTGATCTGGAACTTCAGTGTCCCCACAAGAATTTCAATGGTGGACGCTCAATCCCTCCATTGTTTTCTGCATGTGGTCCACCCGATACAGGATCTGCCTCATTTTTTTATCCCAAGCCTTGAGACGAGCTTGCCAATTGGATGGATGGTATGGATTAAGCCCACATATCACGGTGGGTTCCACCAGCAAGAGATGGACGGCCTAGATAAAACAAAAATATCAAGGCGGGCCCCACCCCCACACGTGCAACATGTGTGGGACGGGCCCCACACAGATGTAAATGCATGAGCGGCGTGGCTAATCAGATACATCATAGTAGGCCCTACACATCACTATCCAGATGCACTGTGTGTGTATAAACACATACATCATATCGGTGCTTCCCACCTGGATGGTCTACACGTCAATAGGTGGGCCCCACCCTCACATGTGCAGCATGTGTGGGTAGGTCCCACACCCTACAAATTAAAAGGACGGTGTGGAGAAAAGCATACATTATGGTCGGCTTCACAAGCACCGTCTAGATGGATGGTGCAGATACAAGATAAATGCATTATGGTGGGTCCCACCTCCACGCGTACCACACGTGTGGGGTGGGCCACATCCTGAAAGTGCCCTGGTTTGTCAATTAGCGTGAGTGTTGAGTCAGTTAGACTATAGAGCCTAATAGGAATATCAATTCAAGCGTCTGCCTCAACCGGATGTGTGCAAGCTCGCCACAGGTAAATCTGAGCCTCACATCCCTTGTCCCAAATCTCCAGGTATACTAAAACCCTTAGAACAAACTAGAGCATCTTAGGATTTTTATTGTAAGAAAACGTCTTCAAAATAGGAAAATTCTTTAAGTTTTCTTGCCTTGTCGATTTAATCGATAGACATCTCGATATGATCGACCTACGCTGTCGAGTCCTCGATGCTCCATTGATACTATCGAAAAGAGGACTAAATATGTCCAGCAACCTCATACATATCTGGACGGAATTATCGATGTATCGATACACCTATTAATATCATCGATATTCAAATCTCGAGTCTATCGAAAGTGACTCAATAATATCAACAGACAGAATTCTAGTGCCCCTATTTTTTTTAAGAATATCATATAAGCATCGATATATCGAAGCCTCCTCGATACCATCGAAATTCAAACCTCGACGATATCGGAAGGCCTTTAATGATATCGGTCTTGGGTGACAAGTTCTCCAGTAAAATATTTTAGGGTGGTGTATCTATGATCGAGGGTCACTCGATAGAATCGATATTCAAATATTGATGATATCGATGCCGTATCGATTGCATCGAACATGGACATAAACTGTCTAACAAGCTTTATGAAAAATCCTTTTGATTTATCGATGCATCGACACACCTATCGTTATCATCGACATTCAAATTCCGATGATCTCGAAGGTCCCTCGATCATTCATAAAAACCTAAAATATTTCAAGTCAAGTCTCTCTCATTTTTCAAATGTCGATGGATCGAACCTCTCATTGATGGAATTGGAGTTCGAAATCCGATGACATCGATAATTGTTTCAATTCATCGACCAACTAGTAAAAGGTTTCAAAAATGTATGACATTGAGTTTGAGTCATCGAGCGGACCATCGATGCTATCGAGAGTATACGTTCGATGATATCGAACCTACTCGATGATATCGAACTCTGTCATAAATGTGACTGTTTTATATCCATTGGAACCTTTTGCCTATATCAAGAGGACTTGTCTATTGTTGCTGTGAGAGAAAGAAGAGAGTGCTTTTGAGTGTTTAACCTTAGATCTTATACCCAAAGCCCTTTCTCTCATGGGAGTTCATCCTTCAGTCCACCCTCACCATTGATATTCAATAGAGTGGATTGGGGAATGAACTTCTACATTCAAGGATCCTCCAGCTACTACCTTAATGGCAAATCATTAAGCTAGGATGCCTTGAATGCTTGGATGATTGAAATCACTCTATCTTCCTTATAGGAAAATCTTTTGAGAGTAGGATTTCATTATAACCTTGACTCAACCCGTCGCCATATATTGATACATCTTCTGAGTTGCGAATCAAGGAAGCCGAAGACCCTTCATCAATAAAGGAGGAGATCTTTGTGAACGTGCTTAATGAGACTCATCCACTTATCTGTAAGTATCTAGAGTCCAGAGGACACTTGTGATCATTCCTTTTTAGGATTGGGTCTTAGGTGTTTCTCACCCCTTCAAGCCCTCGTAAGGGGCCTCCGATGGGAGTGTATGTGGTGGGTGTGTTGTGTGAACCCTTGCTCTGTAGAGAGCATAAACATCTAGTTGAAGGCAAATCAGTCAAAACCTTAGGTTTGAGGTGAACCGTGTGAAACCTCGAGTTTGGGGTAAACCGCGTAAAACCTCAGATAGGGTCTTACGGAAGATCCTTGGCCAGTGTGCCTAAAACTGGGTGGTATGTGTTGACCCTTATTCAGGGAACATAAACAGTTAGCCTCGGTGTAGGTTGTAAAGGTTGAAGGTGAACCTGATTTAAAACCTTAGGTTTGAGGTAAACCACTGTGAAACCTCGTTAGTGAAATCCGGCATACTCAAGGGTTGAATGCTTCTGCTAGGAGTGGATTAGACTGATCATCAAACCACTATAAAAATGACTATGTTTGAGTTGGCTATTCTTCTGATTGTGTGGTTTGCTTTAATATTTTCATATTTGAATATCTGAGATCACACCTCACACACATACACAGTCATATACAACATAAACTAGTTTGCATACTGTTAACTCCTTAAATAGTTTATGATTGGATCCTCTACCAAGCTTGGAAGCGTGTGGTGTTATTTTTGAGTAATCCTAATATGAACTGTTCTTAGGATTAGTACAATCGGATTTGAAATAAATCATAAAATCTCTAAAAAGTCATATTCACCCCCCTCTATGACATATTGGCATATTCCTACTTTAACGAAAATAGTCTTCACCGCTATTTCAATTGGTATCAGAGAGGATCTCTCTTCAAGGGCCTCACCACCTAGAGAGTGATCTTGACTGAAGTTTGGAATATGGCCAAAGGAGATGGCTCATCAGTACTAGACCTCCAGTATTTGATGGATCAAATTATGCATACTGGAAGGCTAGGATGCACTACTTTATGAGATCGTTGGATCATGATATTTGGGTATAGTTAAAAGCGGATACGTGCCACCAACTGAACAAATTATACTTGACAGTAGCATAACCATCACAAAACCCAAACCCAAAGAAAAGTGGATGACGTTCGATAAAGAAAAAAAGACTGCTGAAGCAAAAGTTGTGAACGCCATCTACTGTGTCGTGTCCCAAGACATCTTCAATCAAATAAGTATGTGTGGGACATCTAAGGAAGCATGAGATCTATTGGAAACAAGCCATGAAGGCACAAGCACTATGAAGAGATCTAAACTTCAACTCCTGACTCCACAGTTCGAAAGTCTCAGAATGGAAGCATGAGACTTTATGGAGTTCTTCACTGAGTAGAATATCATTCGCAACTCCATGGGTAGATTGTGAGAAAAAGTTCTGCTTCCAAAAATCTGTAGGAAAATACTTAGATCACTACCAGAATGGTTTAATCCTAAGGTAACAACCATTGAAGTGTGTAGGAACATAGATGAAATGAAAGTAAAAGAACTGGTAGGTTCCCTACAAACTTTTGAACTACACTTCAAACAAATCCCTAAATCCAAAACAATTGTCCTAAAAATTTCAAAGAAAACAACAAAGGAGGACAGTGGAAGTGAAAAAGATGATGAAGATGAGAAAGTGGCTTTGCTGGCACAATAATTCAAGAAATTCTTTCAGAAGAATCGTGGTCGTCCCTCCAAAGGTAGAAAGGTGGATAATAAACCATCTGCAGGCAAATTTGGTAGAAGAACCAAAGAACCATAATGTTATGCCTGTCAAAAGTATGGACACCTATCTACTAAATGCCCAAACAGAAAAAACTAAGGGCAAGGTGATGGCTACCACATGGGATGATACAGAAGAGTCAAACTCCGAATCTAGTGATCAGAGAGATATGGTGACCAAAAATCCTTGAAAATTCTTATGGTCTTCACTACTCCAATCATTCCCAATGAGTCTGAAAATGAGAAAGAACAGTAAGCCACTGAATCATTTCCATTTAATAATGAGTAAACTCAAGAAGAAGAAGAAGAAGAAAAGGATAAACTACAAGATGCTTACAATTAACTGTATATTTATAGCATCAAAGTGGTTAAAAGACTTGTAATATTTGAGAACAAGAAAGAATTGCTGCAAAAAGATTTGGATAAAACTTTAGAAATTAATACACATCTAATCAATGATTTATATCAATATCACTCTGACAATGATAGACTTGAGAGAATTAACTCCTTTCTTAAATATGAGTCTGAAAAACTAAACAAACAGGTTGAGCAATTAAAAGACAAAAATATGCTCCTTCAAAATGAAAATCATACACTTTTGTTTTATCTAGAAGAGTCCAAAAAAATTGTGAAGCTAAACTGTAAGTTTTCCCAGAGTGGTGAGAAGTTTGAAAAACTTTTAGGTATGGGAAAATCTGGAAATAACAAAAATGGCTTAGGATATGAGAAAGTTAGAGCTAAAACTGGATATGAAATACAAATACTTGAAAATCTGATGCCTCCAGTAGCAACACAAAAACTAATAAAGTAGTTGAATCAAATAAGAAAACTAAATCTACTGCAAATAAGAACCTTGTCACAAAGTGGACAATTAAAGAAAAGAGAAATTATCTGGTTACTCACTCAAATCACTTAACAGACAATGACACTAGTGGTACCTAGACAGTGGTTGCTCAAGACATGTTATGGTGACATGTCCCTTCTTTCAAATTATAAGAATCATTATAATGGGATAGCCACCTACGGAGATGGAACCACTGCTAAAGTAATTGGATAGGGAATCATAAAAGGGATTAAGTTGCTTAAAAATGAGAATGCTTTCTACATAGAAGGTCTGACAGATAATCTCCTAAGCATATCTCAAATCTGTAATAATGTGCATGTGGTCAATTTCAACAGACAGGAGTGTGAAATCCTAAACCAACCAGGAAAATCAGTAATGAAGGGTCATCGTACAAGCAACCACTGCTACATTATCAGAGGCATAGAAAGGACTAAAGTCTAGAAGTACTGAGCAGAGAAAAACAAGTCCAGATCATGCATTTAGATCTGGATGTTTGGTGAAATGATGCAATTTTTGCTAAGCTCTAAATGATATATCTGGGGTTCCTCACCTCAATTTTTTTTATATAAACATCTTGATGTTTATAATTTTGATTTGTACGAATCTTGTACAAAATTTTGCTATGTATATGTCAGATTCAAAGATGATCCATACTATACATATATGTCTGTTGATATTTAGGCTAATGAAAAATACTCATCTTTGACATGACTATCAACAAGTCATGTGCATTTTCGATCAAATCGATCAACTATCGATATCATCGACATCTCTTTAGAATGTGGAAAGTCACATGATCGAGACTATCATCGAAGCTATTGTCGATAACATCTAATGAGGATCGTCGATATAATCGAAAGAAAGTTAGATGGTATCAAAGATTGTCGGACAATCAAAGGCGGTCGAGTGGAAAATTTTTATTCTTTGGAAAAAGCTTTCCATTCTTTTCTTCTCAAATCCTTAGCCAGAAGTCAATCGGTGGGTCCCGGAAGCTCCTCACAAACTGGTATTATCCTTCCATTCCCGAGTCTATCTTGCTTTTGGTCGGGGTATTTTCAGTTTCTTTAAAAGAAGAATTTTGTCATCTTTCCCAAAGTTTTTAAAACCCATTTGTTGTCCATCCTTACCTTTACCTGTCTCTTACATTGAAAAATCATGAACAAAGGGAAAGGTAAGTCTCCTTCTCAAGCTTCAAAAGGAAAAGCCAAGCAACCCAGTATGCATCAACTCATTCCAACAGTAAGACATCCTGCCACTGTTGTTAAACATCTGGTTCTTAACAGTGTCATTGAGCCTGTAATGCTCTGAAAATCGGGGGTCGAGCAAAGCTCAGCTCCCGAGTTCCAACGCATCACTTATGTAACACAGACAATGATAATTATGATGAGAGCATTGAAACATGAATGAGATTATACCAAAATAGCATATCATACTCCGGAGACAATTAAATTTGCAAGTGGAAGACTTTAATAGATATATAAAATATTTAAACTGTGGTAAGTCTCCAGAGTGTGATAATGTTACCAGGTTAATTCATTACAAGTATAATTCCAAAATATACCAAATACGTAAGGTCCTCTAGTCAACATTCCTGTAACCACGTCGATCAAGACACAGCTCATATGAAGCCACCAGAATACAGCACCTATAAGAAGGCATCCTCGTTGTCGCAAAAGTCCAGCTCCGCCTCGTAAGCATCGCCATCACCTGTAGCTACAACAGGGTTTGGTTGGTGTTTACAACACCGTCCTGTAACATGGGAGTGAGTAGCTAACTCAGTAGAACAATAAAGCATAGGTTAACATGTTATCAATTCAGTCAAGCAGTAATGATAAAGCAGTACAATCAACATTCCTAAGTACTGTAATTAATACAAGGTTGAGATGTGAATATGATGCATGCCCTCACCAACATACTCCCTCGTGCTGCACCATCTTACGTCTACGGCATGCTGTCACCCTCAGTGCTCCACATCTTCCAGACACATGCAATGCGATGATGAACATGATTACCGAGTTGTTATTAGTCCATTTCAAACAACAGTATTGGGAAACTAAGGTACCTTCCTTATATCAATCCCAAACAATGATCCATTTTAGGGTCGTCAGTCCTAGACAATCTCATACAATGGTGTGTTTTTAGGTCACTGCAAGGGCTGTCAGGGCTGTTACATGGAATCGTTACACCACTCTCCCATCACCTTATCAATACAGGCCTAGTTTATACTCTGTTACTATGGGAAGGCTCGTCACCTCACTGCAGATTTAGAGTATGCTCGAGGTCACTACACCGGGTATGGTCAGGGCTGTTACACGGAATCGTTGCACCACTGCCCCATCACTCATCAAAGCAGTGTAGGCCGACTGCTCGAATATAGTGTTCCATACCACCATAATCAGCTCATGAGTCTAGTTGCTCAATGGTCACTACGGGGAGGCTCGTGGCCCTAACATAGGCCGACAGCTTGACCACGGTGTCCCATACCACCATGTCTGGCTCATGAGTCTTAGCGGATCGAGGTACCACGGTTAACGGGATTCCACTGGTAAGGTTAGTACCTCAGGTTCAAACAGAAGCGTCCAAACATAGTGAACATACATAAGACAGTTCGGGTTACTTGACAAGCTTAGCTAGCTCTAGCGCACGACAAGTTGAACGACATGAAGTGCATAAGCACTTCGCGTGGCCAACCACTATCGCCAACCGAAGTACGACTCGAGTTCGTCGAACACACCTCACGCGGTGAATGAATCTCAGCCATGAATTCAATTCCATTACAGATTGCCTAGACTATACAAATAGCCCTAATCACATTCATTTACGGAACAGTTAAAGTAGTAATGCATCAAGATTTCAAATCATACAATCAATTATTCAATATTGTCCGCTTAGGGTTGCTAGGGCTGTTGCACGGAATCATTACACCACTCTCCCATCACCCTTTACGGATTTTACGGAATATAACGTAATCATGTGAAATAGTCAGTGCAGAATTAAATAAACAAGTAATCCAAACATATTAACAAGCATGTTAAAAAACACAATGCAAACATGAAATCCAAACACATACGTTTCATAAACCAGTAAGTGATTAAACTAAACACTTGCATGAAGGAATCATACACATCACTAAAGTAGTTGAGAATCCTATCTCAACACCCTTATACATTACAATTTACTAACTACTCCTCATTCAGACTTTTCAACAAACACTTCACATACATCAACATACATGACGTATGTTGATCACATACGTATTAGGCCAAATCCATCTACTAGGGAGCTGCCCCATTTATAACACGCTTGCACCTACGATAAATAATCATGACAAGCATGAATCCAAGTTCCATACTCATTTGAACATTTTTACAACCACTTGGGCTACACAATTCAACATATATAGCGTATATTGGTCGTGGCTTGATTTAGGGCAAATCCTTTCTCAAAGGGGTATCACCTATACAATAATCATATATCCATGACGATTAGTCATGGCAAGCATGAATGCGAATTCTACACTCATTCGGTCATTTTCACAAACACTTAGAATACACTTTTTTAACATACATAACGTATACTAGCAAAAACATGTATTAGGGCAAATACTTTCGCCGAGTGAGTATTATACATATATATATATAGCATGTTCATATAGTAATTAATCATGGCTAACATACTTTCAAAATTTGTATGTATACGGTATTTCCTGCAAATACAAGGAATACAGTATATTCAACATAGTTAACGTACATTTAAAAAATAAAATGGACAGCACTTTGTACATGTGCAATTGCATACAGATCATGAATCTATCATTATCTAATATGAAAGCATTGAAAACCATAACCTATACATCTAAAGTCTGCACCTTTTGCCATAGAAGCGTAATAAACTCGATAGATTAGCTAAGCTTTCGTATATAGCAGTTTGACAACCTATAGAATGAAATAGATTAGTTATTTCATCATTTGCAATGTTCATAACCCTAGATCAGATTAGGGTTAGGGTTTCTTACCTAGAAATAAAGTTGAAAATGCCGGGAAAGTGATAAGAACGATGTGGTTTGGCACGGATAGCAACAGGGTAGAGTGGCAAGGAGATGCTCCCACAACTCTCACACTTTCTCTCTCTTTCCTCTCTTCTCTCTCTTAGTTTTTTCTCAAATTCGTATGGGATGAGAGAGTGAGGGTTTAAGGTCCTTATATAGGCCCAAAACTCTCCAAAATAGACCAGGGTCAAGGTATACTTAGGTTATGTCCAAAGGGTATCTGTTCTAGCTCAACGGAGCACTTCCGGAAGCCCCCCTTGAGCCAAAGGTTAGACTTAAGCTCACAGACATTGGATATAGGTCGAGTTATGTTTTCGATTCGATCAGATTTACAGATCACCCGTGGCGAACTAGTTTCAGTTCAACGGTCCCTGAGACTCAATCAAGGCCACAAGTACACTGCCATGTGTATGAAATTTTCCCTGATCCGAGGGTGTATTTGGGTCAGATTCTAACGGTCCGATTTCTTATAACAGGCCCGCAAGTGACAAGTCTCAGATTACTTAAATGAGACCCACTTGCTAAAGAAATCTACATTTTCTCACACTTTTCACTCTGGGCTCAAGCGAATAGCCGTGAGACACTATTTGGATTTGATTTTCGAGATGGTTGTCAAGCCTAGCAAGGCGGTCCTAACCGTTTAACTTCGTATTAATCGGACTTTCGACTTGCGGTCTAGATCTGGTACGGAGTTTCGTGATGCTCTCGAGAGCAACCAGGTAATGAGATTGATCCTAGATTTTAGGGTAACCTAGCGTCAATGATTCTATAAGTTTTGGCTCTTGCATATCATATTTAAAGTGGATCAAGTAGATTTTGTAGCTAATCTAGTTTAGCACTTAGTTACTTTGTTTCATTTCTAAAGGATTTGATCATGAGCGATTTCTGCCTGAGGTGACACTCGGGTCTTTGTACGGATTTCTAAAGTATTGTTCTTTATCATTTAAACTTTAGGATTCATGCCTAATATGAAAGTACTTAGAAGCATTTAAAGAACACGATGGTGAAAGGTGAAATGGGAGATTATGGAGGAAATGGGTTCAAAAGCGATTTTAGACTTTGGGATTGAGTACTGAGAAGTTAATAAGGCGTTAGGATAGACCCATTGCCTAAGGACATCTAATTTCAGGTTGGCAAAAATCCGCGATGTTACAATCTACCCCACTTAAAAATAATTTCGTCCTCGAAATTAGCTAAAAGTAATAAGTAAGAATTCTATTATTTCATTTGCTTAAGACTTATTGATTTCAAGTTTATATGCGCGGGAGGGTGTATATTGTGCATGCTAGTCTAGTACATTTTAGGCACTACCCCCCTTAAAAATTTATTTCTTTTATCCCTTGCTTATCTCTTAACAGGTTGATATAATTTATTTCGTCATCTATTTGACATCTGACGACAATTCTTAACTATTTAGAGTAAGATAGTTGTTTTCAATGGTTGACCAACACGGAGAGATGGTTATAGTGGGCTTGATCCCGATACATCAATCATCTACCTAACCAGGGTAGAAAGCTCATCATATCCCTTCCGAGTACTGGTAGATCCTGGTCTTCAGCTCGGCCAAGCAGTGAGTCCATGGGTAGTCGCCCGGGATTGAGAATTGGGTCAAGCCGCGAATCCTTCACAGTTGTATATTTCAGTAACTCCGTAGTTCGATCACTCTAAAACCATAGGGAATGTTCATCATTGAAAGGCTCAAAGTTCTTATCTATAAAGTTGCCCATTAGGTCTTGGTCTAGGAGAGTCCTCGATATTATCTATGTCCAAGGAAATGGTGAGTCAAATCTTACTAGATCGTCCTAAAACGGTTTCTCATAATAGAACTTGCTAGGGCTTCTATTATGTTCGTATTCAACGAGCACAGTTGTAGATGCGTTGACCTTGGCTATTGTAACTCAGTTCGCACCCGGCCTATTTTGTACTATGAATTTGTTTAATGCTTGAACACTAATTGATTTCCTTTCATGACTTCATTATTGGCATTCTAAGAAAGATTTAGATCCTATTTAATGATCTAACCTTGTGTATAACTAGGAGTAATTTCCTTCGATCCTGGGCCAGTGGGGCAAGGGTCCACCACGTTTTCGCTGCGCCACTCAGATCAAAGAGATGTATTAGGTATTCTACTTCCCTTAAAAATTATCTCTACCTCCAGGGTTTAAGATTTATGTCTTGTTCCGTATGTCGGAATAAGGTGTAATATATGACCTATCCTTGACACGAAATGGGAAACAATCCCCCAATACAATGGTCTTCCTTTCATCGATGATGCGTATTATGACATTGGTACCTATGATTATAAAAAGGAGCTAAAGATGATGGGTATTGTGGTTGATTTTAGGGGCAGGTGTGAGTTTGAGGCAAGATGCCTAATTCTACCAAGGAGTTTTGTCACGGTCTAGACTTACCCTATTTAATCATGTCTAGCTTAACAGGCAGGCTATCTTTCGAAGTTCATATGCACAATATGTATGCCAACATGGCATGTGATTTGGGACCTAATTCCTAACTATCGGTTGCCCATTTGGGAAATTCCTTAGGTTTAAAAAGACAATGTCTCTAGTGGCTATATATTCCTAACACTTCTCAAAGACGACGTTATAAACTTTTGGTTGTAAATGGTCGTGCCAACACGGAAGGAAAGTTGTGTGGAGGGTCTGAGTCGGATACATGGACCTTCTGCCTAGCTAGAAAAAAAAATTGTCGTATCAGTTCTTAACCTAGTTGATCCCGACCCTCTACTTGATCAGAGCATAGAGTTCATTAGTAACTACCAGGATTGAGAATTCAATTCAAACCGCGAATACCTCACTTATATATAGTTCTCTACTCCGTGTTCCCGATTGTAATAAGTTTTTAGGAAGGCAATTCAAAGGGGTGTATTGTTTTGACCTAACATTAAATCCAAGGGATACTGAACGTGTATAGTTACTAATCAAACAACCTTCCTAAGAGTTATTAAAGAAGTCCATGAGTACCGAGGGGATTCAACAAAGGAACGGGGTCTCGTTCCAACCTAATCAAACCAACTAACGAAATTTATCTTTCAATTATCTTAGCATAATGAATCTTTTACATTCCTTAGTCTAACCAGTAGCCTAGTCACAACGTATGAGTAGTGGTAATCCACTAGTTGTGATACAAAATCTATACTTCTACACTAGATGATTTCATACCATTTTAAATAAGGGAAATTGTTTTATTGCTTAGAGTCAAGCATTGTCTGATTGGAATTGAGTTGCCCGAACTTAAATTTAACTACGGTCGAGCACTATACACGTGCTCATACTAGCTAAGAAGGTCCTAAGGTTCATGTTATCGATTTATTGGATATCCCCTACTGTTAAGTTGTTCGTATCTAGGAACACCACTCTAGGTCCAAAATTCCAAGGGCCTATTTGACCAGTGGCCATAAGTTGTATTAAATGGGACTGCCCACCACGGGATTGGAAGTGGCATGTTTGGTAGGAGGGTGGGAGGGGATTAAAATTAATTTCATAGGCTCTAGGAAATGAGCCTTGTGTTGGAAAGTGTGAGATGGGATGTCTAAATCCCATGATGAGGAATTTCCAAGTGTAATTTGAAAGGAAATCCCGGGATATACTTTTCATTGGATACATTCCAAACATGGTGTAGAAAACCATGGGATACACCCAATCTAGGGACCATACCTTACACGTGCATTTATTGTTACGTTTACACTTCTAGCCACCTTAATCTTACCTAATGCAATTGGCCGAACGGGCCCTAAACGTCCTAACATTTGGAGGTTGTGAAGGTTATGGGACACAAATGAAGATATATGTGAGCTAATACAACTAGGGCTTCAAACACTTATATCATTCTACCAAACATTACTCTACTAGGCCTATCCACATGAAATCACAAACATATCCTAAAGCAGCAACCAAAATAAGCTGTAAACATCAGCATGGATGACTAGGCATTCGAGTCTGGGGACGGAGGAGGGGTACCCTTTCTCTTTCCCATGAGAGAGAGGGAGGTGGAAATCGAAACTGCTATAATAAGCTCGAATAGAGCCATGGAAAAGTGAAGATAAGGGGAATAGGGGCTGGAGTCTTTGGTTCTCCACGAATTTGAGCCTCAATAGAGGTTGTACATGCCCAAATAACAGAGTTTAAAGAAAGGAAATGAGGAGATGGGAGGGGTTGAGAGTTTACACGATTTTGAACTTCAAATGAGGGGGTGTAAGAGCTCAAATGAGAGAGAATGAAGAGGGTAGGGGGTAGGTATTGTTGAAAACGGTGGAGGTATGTGTGCTTTGACAGAAAATGACGAAATAGGTGAATGGAGGGAAGGTTTGAGAGAAAATAGAAACTTTTGGAGAAAATGAGAGCTTGGAGGGGTAGTTTGTGAAGGAGAATGGGGTTTGGGGGGCATCAATTATGGAACACACATAAGGGGGGTCCCACAACCCCCAAACTCGATCAGCCTGACCGGCCCGCCCGCCCGACCCCGAAAATTGGCGAGGCCTCACCGACCGGGCGAGGGCCTCGCCACTCACTGGACAGGTGGGCGATGCCTCGCCACTTGGACGAGGTCCTCGTGACCCCTAGGCTCCAAAAACATATGGGTCCCACCCTGGGTCCCTCTGGATGAGCGTGGGTAGGCCCACGACCTTGATTTGCTTCGTTTCGGGTCCTTTCGGGTGGTTTCTGATACATAATTATATTTACCAATTTCTAATGGCTAGGATAGGGTGAGTTGTGATCTAAACATGTCATTTGACAGTCTAGAAGTGTTTTGGGGTCGACTCGTGCGATCCCGGTTGTGTATAGACTCCAACAACACGACTAATTTCAGTGAACTTCGTCGATCGGGGAAATTGGGATACCTACGACTGTCTACATTTTTCTCGCACCCACCTAAGTCGAAAGCGTCAGCGTACGTCGTAAGACCATAACCCAGGTCCAATTTAATCCAAATTATGCTCTGATATCATCTTATAACACCTTGAAAATTGGGGGTCGAGCAAAGCTCAGCTCCTGAGTTCCAACGCATCACTTATGCAACACAGATAATGATGATTATGATGAGAGCATTGAAACATGAATGAGATTATACCAAAATAACATATCATACTTTAGAGACAGTTAAATTTGCAAGCGGAAGACTGTAATAGATATATAAAATATTTAAACTGTGGTGAGTCTCCAGAGTGTGATAATGTTACCAGGTTAATTCATTACAAGTACAATTCCAAAATATACCAAATGTGTAAGGTCCTCTAGTTAACATCCCTTTAACCCTGTCAATCAAGACACGGCTTACATGAAGCTGCCAGAATACAGCACATACAAGAAGGCATCCTTGTTGTCGCAAAAGTCTGGCTCCACCTCATAAGCATCGCCATCACCTGCAGGTACAACAGGGTCTGGTTGGTGTATACAACACTATCTCGTAACATGGGAGTGAGTAGCTTACTCAATGGAATAATAAAGCATAAGTTAACATCTTATCAATTCAGTCAAGCAGTAATGATGAAACAGTACAATCAACATTCTTAAGTACTGTAATTAATGTAAGGATGAGATGCAAATATGATGCATGCCCTCGCCAATATACTCCCTCGTGTGTCACCATCTTACGTCTGCGGCATGCTGTCACCCTCAGTGCTCCACATCTTCCAGGCACATGCAATGCGATGATGAGCATGATTACCGAGTTGTTATTAATCCATTTCAAACAATAGGATTGGGAAACTAAGGTATCTTCCTTATATCATTCTCAAACAATGATCCATTCTAGGGTCATCAGTCCTAGACAATCTC
The DNA here is from genome assembly GCA_030180095.1 of Magnolia changhungtana. Classification (NCBI taxonomy): domain Eukaryota; kingdom Viridiplantae; phylum Streptophyta; class Magnoliopsida; order Magnoliales; family Magnoliaceae; genus Magnolia; species Magnolia changhungtana. Next base: position 10,569,732 of record JASAUF010000160.1, read on the forward strand.
ATACGATGGTGTGTTTTAGGTCACTGCAAGGGCTGTCAGGGTTGTTACACGGAATCGTTACACCACTCCCCCATCACCTTATTAATACAGGCCTAGTTTATACTTTGTTGCTATAGGAAGGCTCGTTGCCTCACTGCAGATTTAAAGTATGCTCGAGATCACTATACCAGGTACGGTCAGGGCTGTAAGGGCTGTTACATGGAATTGTTGCACCACTACCCCATCACCCATCAAAGTAGTATAGGCCGACAACTCGAATATAGTGTCTCATACCACCATAATCGGCTCACGAGTCTGGTTGCTCAATGGTTACTACGGGGAGGCTCGTGGCCCCAGCGTAGGCCGACAGCTCGACCACGAAGTCCCATACCACCATACCCAGCTCATGAGTCTTAGCGGGTCGAGGTACCACCGTTAACGGGATTCCACTGGTAAGGTTAGTACCTCAGGTTCAAACAAAGGCGTCCAAACATGGTGAACATACATAAAACATATCGGGTTACTTGATGAGCTCAGCTAGCTCGAGCGTATGACAAGTTGAATGACATGAAGTGCATAAGCACTTCGCGTGGCCAACCACTATCGCCAACCGAAGTACGACTCGGGTTCCTCGAACACATCGCACGTGGCGAATGAATCTCAACCACGAATTCAATTCCATTTCCGATTGCCTGGATTATACAATAGCCCCAATCACATTCATTTACGGAATAGTTAAAAGCAGTAATGGATCAAGATTTCAAATCATACAATCAGTTATCCATTATTGTCCGCTTAAGGTTGTCAGGGCTGTTGCACAGAATCGTTACACCACTCCCCCATCACCCTTCACAGATTTTACAGAATGCAATGGAAACATGTGAAATAGTTAAAGCAGAATTAAATAAACAAGTAATCCAAACATACTAACAAGCATGTTATAAAACACAATACAAACAGGAAATCCAAACACATACGTTTCATAAACTAGTAAGTGATTAAACTAAACACTTACATGAAGGAAATCATACATATCACTAAGGTAGTAGAGAATCCTATCTCAATACCCTTATATATTACAATTTACTAAATACTCCTCATTCAGACTTTTCAACAAACACTTCACATACATCAACATACATGACGTATGTTGATCACATACGTATTAGGCCAAATCCTTTCACTAGGGAGATGCCCCATTTATAACACGCGTGCACCTACGACGAATAATCATGACAAGAATGAATCCAAGTTCCATACTCATTTGAACATTTTTACAACCACTTGGGCTACACAATTCAACATATATAGCGTATATTGGCTGTGGCGTGATTTAGGGAAAATCCTTTCGTCAAAGGGGTATCGCCTATACAACAATCATATATCCATGATGATTAGTCATGGCGAGCACGAATGTGAATTCTATACTCATTCAGTCATTTTCACAAACACTTAGAATACATTCTTTTAACATACATAACGTATACTAGAAAAAATATGTATTAGGGCGAATCCTTTCGCCGTGTGAGTATTATACATATATATAGCATGTTCATACAGTAATTAATCATGGCTAACATACTTTTAAAATTTGTACGTATATGGTATTTTCTACAAATACGAGGAATACAGTATATTCAACATAGTTAACATATATCTGAAAAATAAAACGGACAGTACTTTGTACATGTGCAATTATATGCAGATCATGAATCTATCATTATCTGAAATTGAAAGCGTTGAAAACCATAACCTATACATCTAAAGTCCGCACCTTTTGCCGTAGAAGCGTAATAAACTCGATAGATTCTCTAAGCTTTCGTATACGGCAGTTTGATAACCTATAAAATGAAATAGATTAGCTATTTCATCATTTGCAATGTTCATAACCCTATATCAGATTAAGGTTAGGTTTTCTTACCTAGAAACGAAGTTGAAAGCGCCGAGAAAGTGATAAGAACGATGTGGTTAGGCACGTATAGCAGCAGTGTAGAGTGGCAGGGAGATGCTCCCACAACTCTCACACTCTCTCTCTTTGCTCTCTTCTCTCACCTAGGTTTTTCTCAATTCGTATGAGATGAGAGAGTGAGGGTTTAAGGTCCTTATATAGGCCCAAAACTCTCTAAAATAGACCCAGGGTCAAGGTATACTTAGGTTATGTCCAAAGGGTATATGTTCCAACTCAACGGAGCACTTCTGGAAGCCCTCCTTGAGCCAAAGGTTGGACTTAAGCTCACAGCCATTGGATCTAGGTCGAGTTACGTTTTTGGTCCAATCGGATTTATAGATCGCCCGTGGCGGACCAGTTTCAGTTCAATAGTCCCTGAGACTCGATCAGGGCCACAAGTACACTGCCATGTGTATGAAATTTCCCCTGATCCGAGGGTGTATTTGGGTCAGATTCTGACCGTCTGATTTCTTATAACAGGCCCGCAAGTGACAAGTCTTAGATTACTTAAATGAGACTCAATTTCTAAAGAAATCTACATTTTCTCACACTCTTCACTCCGGGCTCAAGCGAATAGTCGTGGGACACTATTTGGATTTGATTTCCGAGATGGTTGTCAAGCCCAGCAAGGCAGTCCTAACCGTTTAACTTCGCGTTAATCGGACTTTCGACATGCGGTCTAGATCTGATACGGAGTTTCGTGATGCTCTCGAGAGCAGCCGAGTAATGAGATTGATCCTAGATTTTAGGGTAACCTAGCGTCAATGATTCTGCAAGTTTTGGCTCTTGCAGATAGTATTTAAAGTGGATCAAATGGATTTTGTAGTTAATCTAGTTTAGCACTTAGTTACTTTGTCTCATTTCGAAAGGATTTGATCATGAGCGATTTCTGCCTGAGGTGGCACTCGAGTCTTTGTACGAATTTCTAAAGTATTGTTCTTTATCACCTAAACTTTAGGATTCATGCCTAATATAAAAGTACTTAGAAGCATTTAAAGAACACGGTAGTGAAAGATGAAATGGGAGATTGTGAAGGAAATGGGTTTAAAAGCGATTTTAGACTTTGGGAATGAGTTCTAACAAGTTAATAAGGCGTTAGGGTAGACCCATTGCCTACGGACGTCTAATTCCAGGTTGGCAAAAATTCGGGATGTTACAGAGCCTTTTGGAGCGGATCGCCTTCTAGAAGTAACAGGATGACAAAATATTCTAAATCTTGGTGGTACTTTATCAAATAGGGGTGATCCATGACTTCCTCAGTAAATGTAATGTTATTCATGATGATCCACCATGCATTCAAATTGAATTCCTGCATTACTCCAAGCACATCACTCCATCACTTTGAGCAATCTTGTAGATCTCGAGGTCACTCACATTCCAGTTACTGGTCGGAATCTAAATGGTCTGGGTGTCTGGGGAGAGGTAACTCGCGCACTATGTCAGGGAACTACTATTTCTCGGAACGATAATAATTCCCTTCATATTAATCATCTTGGACCCACTTTTAAAATCCTCCATAACATTTTTGGGTCCAATGTCTATCCTTGTGATGTAAATGGTAATCACCTTTCTCCTTTTGTGCTGAATGTGCTGTGTGATGTGTATCAAGAAGTTCAGGTGTGCCTTCCAATGCTTCTTCTTAAGCAGCTAATTTTTATCATTCAAGGTAATCATCAGGATACACTGGCTTTTCCTGTACTCATCTGTAAACTAGCTCATCATGTTGGTATCCCTGCCACTACGAATGGGGCACTACGGATGCTATCAGAATTGATGGACATAGAGTGCGTAAGCACTCCACGTGGCCTAACCACTATCGGCAATCTCCGTACGACTCGGATTCCTTGAACATATCCATTGTGGCGAGGCTAACTCAACCAATCGTTCGGGAGTTATTACCGATAGCCTGGACTATGCAGTAGTCCCAAACACATTTAAACAAAATAGGATGACATGTGTGATAGGCATTTCAACATTAAACAATTGATTCGAAGAACATAACCATTTGAACATTTCACAAAATACAAAGTAAGCATGTTTTGCACATATGCATTTCATACTAAATGACACAGTTTTAAATCTAAGTTGCATGAAGGGATTTATACACATAGCTAAGGAAATTGAGAATCTCACCTCAACACCTTCATAAAGTACAAGTTTCTAAATACTTACTTGTTCAGACATTTTTACAAACACTTAGACTACACATTTCAACATATATGGCGTATATTGGCCATAACACGTATTAGGGAAATTCCTTTCACCTAGGAGTTGTCATACGTGCAAACATCATGTATCAATGATGGATAATCATGGCAAACACGAATCCCAGTTCCATACTCATTCAAACATTTTCACAAACACTTAGACTACACATTTCAACATACATGACGTACGTTGGCTATAACATGTATTAGGGCAATTCCTTTCACCAAGTAGTTGTCACACGTGCAACCATCATGTATCCACAACGGATAATCATGGCAAGCACGAATCTAAATTTTAAACTCATTCAAACATTTCAACAAATACATTGAATGCACTATACTCAACATAGTTCATATATATCTGTAAAGCGAGAGAAACATCGCATTTAGAATATGAAATGGCACCCAAGTCAGTTATAAATCATTAACCGATATTGAAAGACTTGAAAACCATAACCTATACATTTATAATCCGCACATTTTGCCGGTAGACTCATAACGAACTCAGTTTAAACACTAAGTCTTTGTCTATGGCACAACGACAACCTAGAGTATGAAATAAGTTAGCTATTTCATCCCTTACACTATTTAAAACCCTAAAATGGATTAGGGTTAGGTTTTTCTTACCTAAGAATGGGATCAGAATCGTCGGAATAACGATACAGAGGTGATAGTTAAGCACGTGGAGTGGCGGGATGGAATCTCACAAACAAACTCCAACTCTCTCCCTCACTTTCTCTCTCTTTCCTTCTCTTTCTTCCCACTTCTCTCTCTAGGGTTTGCAAATTCGTATGGCATGAGAGAGAGAGGGTTTAAGGTCCTTATATAGGCCTAAAAGTGATAGGAATGGCCCCAGGGCCATGGTATACTTAGGTTATAGCCAAATATTGGCTGTTTTGATCCAACGGAGCACTTTTGGAGACCCATTTTCTGCATGCGGTCGGACTTAAGCTCCCTGGCATTGGATCTAGGTCGAGTTAAGTTTTTGGTCCGATCAGATTTACAGATCGATCGCGGCGGACTAGTTTTAGTTCAACGGTCACCGACACTTGATCAGGGCCACAAGTGCACTGACATGTGTATCAAATTTTTCCTGATCCGAGGGTGTAATTGGATCAGATTCCGATAGTCTGAAACCTTAAATTTGGCCTACAAGCGAACGGCCCAGTTTACTTAAATCTGAGTTCATTTCCTGAAGGTATTCGTGTTTCTCACACACTTCGCTCCGAGCTCAAGTTGTGCGTTTCTAGGTATCATTACGAAATTAATTTTCGAGATGGTTGTCAAGCCCAGTAAGGCGGTCATAACTGTATAGCTTCGCGGTCATCAGACTTTCAACTCGTGGTCCAGGTCCGATACGAAGTTTCAATGTGCTCCCGAGAGCAACTGGCTTTGAAATTGATCCTAGATTCTAGCGTAATGTAGCGTTAATGATCCTGCTTGTTTTGGGTCTTGCAGTTCATATTTAAAGCGATTAGGCTAATTTCATAGATAATCTAGTTTAACACTTAGATAATTTCATCTAATTTCTAAAGGATTTGGTCCTGAGTGATTTCTGTCTGAGGTGGTACTCAGGTCTTTATACAAATTTTTTCAAGATGTTACAGTGGGCCTCACAGATGGGCCATAAACATATCAAAGGTGAGCCTCACAGATGGGCCATAAACATATCAAAGGTGGGCCTCACAGATGGGCCATAAACATATCAAAGGTGAGCCTCACAGATGGGCCATAAACATATCAAAGGTGGGCCTCATATTCTGAATAGATGGATGGCTTAGAGAAACACATGCATCAAGGTGGGTCCCACGTGGGGCCCACCAGATATAATATATATATCAACGTGAACCCACCACGTATATAATATAATATTATATACAATATATTATATAAATACATCAACGTGAGTCCCATATGGGGCCCACCACATATCATATATATACAATACATATATATATATAATATAATAATATATAATTATTATATAAACAGAGTCCAGCGTCCATACCTGCACGCTGGACAGATGGTTGGATTAGAGTACATCCGTCAAGGTGGAACCCACACTAAGGATGGACGATGTGGATATAATAAATACATTAAGGTGTGGCCCACTGTCCAGATTTGCTGGCCGGTGCAAATACACCATGTACATCAAGGTGTGGTCCACCAGAACTTGCTGACGTTAATCACAGCAGTCGCCTGCTGGTGTGTGGTTTGCTAACCAATCCACTTCCAAGTAATAGGTGGGTCCCACGTGGGGCCCACCATAACATTGATTTTCCATCCAATCTGTTGATAAGGTAACACAGACCCATATGAAGAGGAAAAAAAATTTCATAATGATACAAAACTTCTGGACCCAGAAAAGGGTTTTGAATGGTAGACGTTCAACACCACTGTTTCCTGCCGTGTGAGCCACCCCAAGTGATAATATAATTTGTTCACCGTCTTGGCCACCTCGAATGAGGTCAAATAGACTCTGACTAGGACTGATTTGGATGATAAGGGACTCCAAAGAGGGCCCTAGAGTGTTTCAACAGATGGGCATCAATACCCTTAGTATGGCCCACTCAAGACTCATATTTGCCTCAAAATTTGGCACATGGCCTAAAATTATGAGGGGATGGTGGATGATGTGGATTAAACAAATTCATCACGATGGGGTCCACGGGTTGTGGCAACCCAATAAGGTTTCCACCCTCATCGTCACTGGACAATAGAGTCCAGTGACTTACTTTTTTTCTGCTTGTTCTCTTTCTTCATTTATTTTTATTTTATTCTACTATGTGGGGCCCACTAGTGGATAATCCATTCCATCTATTATATCGACCAGCTCTTTATGGACCAAAGGAGTCTAATGACGTATAGGTCCACCACTTATACCCACAACAGTAGGTATTAGAAAATTCCAACAGTGGGACTTTCTTTCCCTCGGTGCGGCCCACTAAGAACTAAGATTTCTCTCATTTTTTGACCCATATCCTAAAACTACATGGGAAAGGTGGTGGACGTCATGGATTAAACAAATACATCAAGGTGGGGTCCATGGTTGGGATGCCCCCACCCCACGTCCGCATGGTTGACGTGAGGGGGGCTCCCACTACCACCATCAATTGTGGTGTGGTCCACCTTATGGTTGGATCGAGTAGATTTTTGGGCTTCATGGCTAAAATGTGCCAGAAAAATGGACATATGGTGTGGATCTAAGAAATACATCAATATGGGTCCCATGAGTGTAAACTCACTCCAAACCTCACATGCAAAAAGTTGGAAATGACGTGGGTAACCTAGCCCCTTAACAATTGTGGTATGGCCCACCTGGGATTCGGATTAGTTTCATTTTTCAGCTCAACGCCTAAAATGATTTGGGAAATTAGATGAACTGCATGGATTTAATTTATACATCAAGGTGGGGCCTACGTGAGCATCCCACCCTAAGTTTAGAATCAAGCGGATATCTATTTTTGGTTAATGGATGGTACACCTCACCGTCCGTTCACACTTCACTATCTAGCCACGTCCAGCATCCCTCGACACTGGACGGTTTGGGTAACACACACACACACACACACACACATATATATATATAAGGTGGGCCCCACCTACAGATGTGCTAAAGTTGGGCTACCAAATGGCTAGATTGGTTAGGTAAGACACACATCAAGGTTGGGTCCATCCGGGTGAGCCACACGGACACATTATCACACCAAAGATATGAAAGAGAGAGCGAGAGAGAGAAAGAAAGACCGAGTGATGGAGGGACCTCGGCACTATGGGCCCTCCCTTCCATACATCAAAACATATATCAAGTGGGTCTCATTACATGTGGGCCCACTGATCAAAATCAATGGTGGAGATCCTTTCTCCACCAAAATGCAAAGTCTAGATGACCCTATTCATATGAGGAAAATAAACATCATGATGGGGTCCATGGAAAATGGCCCCATCATGGAATGATCATGAGGATCAAGGTGGACTATCGGCCACACCTAAGGTCCAAAGTGAGATCCATACCATCAATTAGTAGGTCTCACTTGGCCCATCATCAAAACATTAAATCTAGGTATATGAAGCACCCACCGTTTGATCATCTTTGTCCGATGGAATGCCGATCTCCTTGTATCCCTCTTTGATGGAAGATGATGAGAGATGAAGGGTTAAGATGAAGGATGTTAGGAGAGGAAGTGGGCCACACACAACTCACTTTTCTCACTTGGGAGACCTTGGACGTGAACCTCTCTTGCTTGGGAGAATGGGAGAGAGAGATGAGAGAGAGAGGTTGTAAGAGAGGGATGGGTGTGATGGGTGATGTGTACCTTGACATGTGAGTGATGAGTTGCTTTGACTTTAGGGTTGGTTGGGGTGGGGTTCTGTACTTGACATGAGAAGTGATTGATGAGATTGATTTGACATATTATAGAGATTCTCTTAGGATTGCAAATGCGCAGCATTTTCTCGAACTAATCTTGGGCCCACATCTCTTGGCCCGGGTATTGCCTCGCCGCGTAATACGCGGCATTAGAACCATGGCGATGGTGCGGTTGTAATGTTACAAGTCTCGGATTGAGTCAGCTTAGATCTATGGGATATGACTTAGGGTCGCGTGCAAATGTCGATCATAGGTCGCGAGTTGCCGGAATTCATCGAAAAGGATCATGGGAGTTGATGGAACAGTACGGACTAGGATACGGGCCTTATAGCTCTCCCCATCTAATAAAAATTTCATCCTCGAAATTTAAACGACAACATAACCAATATAGAGCTTACCAAGGGAGGGAACCACACCACTATATATATAATCAGAATACAACATACCAACATAATCAAACATCTAAAAGATGGGGATAAAGCTCACAAATCTCAAGCTCTAACTCCCAAGATGCCTTATTCATGAACAATCTAGGAAGACGATGTATGGGCCAAGTCACACGAATCGTCAACGACTCCTCCTGATGTCTAAGGATCTTCCTGTTGTTCCTGCCGCTGATGGGGTCCTGGCGGTAAATACTGTCGTCACTGCTGCAGCTACTAAGGACAGGGACACTTGCTCCTACAATGCCCTATCCCACCGCATCCAAAGCAAGCACCTGAGAATGATCAGGGTGGCAGGGGCTGCCGAGGGTAGGGGCACTCCCAGATGCGATGCTCCGTCATGCCACATCTGAAGCATACACTTGAGGACTGACGTATAGGTGGTGCAAATGCTCGGAAGGATGGACAGTTCTTGTGCCTCTGTGGTCGTCGACGTCGCTACTGCTGGGAACTACTGGAGGGGGCCTTTCTCTTCCAGTCTCCTCTCTGAAGAATGGCTATAATAGCTTGCAACATATGGTGTAACTGGTCCATACTTATGGACACGGTCGGTGCTGCACTAGACTTGGATGGGGGTGCAGAAGTCTCTGGTGGGGGAATAAGAATCTCAGGTGGGGAAGCAGAAGTCGTTCGGGTCACTCGCTCGGGTGCCATGTCTTACAGGAATGAACAAGGGCTTATCATCCTCAGGCACTCTTGAATGCACATGTGATAGGGAGCTATATCAGGAAGTTTCTAAGTTATTCGAATTTAGGGACCTAATCATTCTAAGTTCACGACAATCATCGAGTGAAGGGAAGCTATCAGTAGATACGCGATGTTATCTTCAAGTATTCCCAAGTTATGCTCTAATACCAATTTGTGTCACGCCCTAAACTTGAAAATCGGATTCACAGGAATCCCAATCACTGAACCTGGTGCTGACAGCCTCCGTAGTACCCCATTCTCGGCTCCCAGCATTCATACGCTAAGTTCCGATCCTATGATTCTACAAGGAGGATTTTCCAACGTACCTTTGTCTCATAAAAAGCATAACCACAAGTATACCTAAATCATAAAGGCTACATCATCATCACATATCCACTAATATAATCATTTGAATACAATGCTAAAAGGAAAATACATATATCGAAATCAAAGCTCCAGAAGATAGTTGCACACTCCAAGCTTAATGTTGCTACAACCTAACGCCACCTGCACGCATCTATTGTGCATAAGCTTATAAAAAGCTTAGAGGGTGGGGTCATCTAGACTTTGCATTTTGGTGGAGAAAGGATCTCCACCATTGATTTTGATCAGTGGGACCACATGTAATGGGACCCACTTGATATATGTTTTGAGATACCCGAGTGCCAAATACCAGGAGGCCGCGTCTCCCACTATGTCGTGGTCGGTTGGGAGGGGGTGTGGACTTACACGCCCGAGGGAATAGGCATAGTTAGGCAGAGTTTGACCAGCTAAAGGAATGGGTCCGCGATCGACGAGCCGGGTAGGTATTGGTAGACTACTAGCTAGGCAGATAGTGAGGTCTCTTCCACTTACCCAATTGTGCACTTGATGGGGCAGTAGGTGGCGTGGAGTATACTAGACCCCTGTGATGATCCTAGAGTGGAACCATACTGATATGTGGACTTATTGAGCAGGAATTGCATATTCATTTATTCATTCATTCACGATCCAGTTGAGCTGGTGGTGTGCAACTATTTATTACGTGTACCTTCACATGGCCAGGATTTCGGTTGGGCGTGCGACTAACCTGAGATCAGGAGTTTAACACATAGAGTATAACTATCCATATTTATGTATGGGACAAGTTTAGATAGAAGTCCCTTAGATGGACCCTGTAAACTGTGATACTACGTACTATCATCTCGACCTCACACTTCAGCTTGGTAATTTCATTCGCATCACATATTACATCCGCATTCATATGACATTTTGGGTTGTTATGTTTTCTATATTTACATGGCCTAGACGGACTTAGCAAGATTTACATATTGCATTGTACCCTTTACATCTGATATTTGGTTCCCTATGACTCCTCATTTACATTGTTGATCTGTATTGCGTATTCTGCTATTATATGACTCATGGACTTACAGTATAATTTCTCTTACTCTAAATACTCTGATATCATATGATTCATGATCTTGTCAGTATTTCTGCTTATTCCAGTGATGTATGATTTATGGGCTTTATGGTATACTTGGCACTTACCTTGTTCACACTGATCTGAAAACAAATCTAACCATTGCCATCTTGTATCATGGATTCAGGACAACTGCAATGGTCATTAACAAGTGACATTCGGCCCAATACTTATCAAATTTCAACTGCATTCCTAGAGCCATCACTTTTAAAAAATGTAGACCTTCAAGAGCACATTTTTTAAGCCCGTTCATAATGAAAATAATTTCAGGAAGAATTTGATTTGCCATGGGATACTTATTTCCTGAAAAAAAATTCGTGTAGTTGTAAAAAACTTTGAGAAACGGATGAATATCTTCATCTTTCTTCCAGTCTTCATCACACGCCACAAGTTCAGGGAATGCAACTTTAAATTGTAAAGCCATATTCAACATTTCATAAGTGAAATTCTAGCGAGTGCAGACATCTAACTTCAACTGTTGTTTAGATTTTAAATCCAAACGTTGGATTATATCATTCCATGTACTCAGTCTTGCAGGTGACCCCTTTTTATATTTAATGTTATCTCATATGTTTGCAATCATTGAATCAATTTCTTTCAGCCCTTCTTGTACAATCAAGTTGAGTATGTGAGCACAACATCTAACTTGAAATATTTTACCTTCAAAGAATAAATTTCTAGCAGCCCTGAACTGAGTACGTAAGAAAGAAATTAATGTATCGTTGGACAAGGCATTATCTAAAGTAATTGAAGAAATTTTCTTTTCAATGCCCCACTCAACAAGACAGTTGTAAATGCAATCGGACAGTACCACACCGGTAAGAGGAGGAGGAACGTGGCGGAAGTTTAAAATTCTCTTTTGTAGTTTCCAATCTGCATCAACGAAGTGTACGGTCAATGACATATATCCCTTTCTCTTATTCAAGGTCGTCCATATATCCGATGTCAAAATTATTCTAGATACAGATTCCATGAGAGCTTTCAAGTTAGCTTTCTTAATAGCATACATTTTCATACACTCTCTTTTCACAGTAGATCGAGAGGCCTTCTCACATCTGAGATTTAGAAATTTACAAAATTCCATAAAAACCTTGCTTTCTACCATGCTGAATGACATTTCATTGACTATCACTAACCTCGCAAACCACTCATTCAGTTTATCCGGGTCATACTTATACGTTGAGAGTGCAGTTTTAGAGTTGTCATCTTCAGAAATATTAAATGAAAGCAGTTGCTGGACTCCACCCTTCAATGTTCTTGGTCTCTTCACACATTTATCTAGATGCCTCTGATAGTGAGTCGTAGAAGAACCAGAATGCTTGCTGTAAAGAGTCTTATAAAACTTGCATCAAATCTTCACAGAACCATCTGGTTGCGCGATATCATCAAAAGATTCTCATACTACCGATCTTTTTTCCCTTTTACAGAACTTGAAGTTGTTTTAACTTTGTTCTCTAATTTTTCTTCATCTACAGAAAAGGAGAATTGATCTGCGCACTAGCGCCAGGAGTACTTGGATTTTCTTAAGTAATCATCTAAAAATCAAAAGATAATAAGAGTAGGGTAAGATCAGAGATTTTATAGGTTGAAGGAATCAGTCAATGACATTTATACGTATATATAAATATATAATACAAACAATATCAAGCCCCTCTATAAACTGCAAGACACAAGTGTCTCAAATAATCCCCTAATAAATAAATCCATCAGGATACATACATATACATAACTATAAATTGTCTATAATTGTTTCAATTTTTTTTATTAATTGTTTCTAAATATCTTATTCCTACTTATCTCTATCTAGGGGTGCTAATTGTCTCTATCCCATTCGGTAACATACCATGTACTGTCCCCATACAATTTACATGTGAGCCAAAATTTCGGCAGCACCTCCCTATATTCTCCATATATATGTAAAATTCAATACTAATTAGTTGTCACACCCACATGTAATCCATTACACATGTAGTGGAAACTAACTAATAAAGAACCACATATCCGGAGAAAATATAGGGAAACACTACCAAAATTCCAATCACATGTAAATTGAATGATGACAACCTAAGTACATGTTATGGTACCGAACTATCCAAAATGGGACAATTTAGGAATTCATAAAGAACAAGTATTTTCAGTGGAATGATTGTACTTATTCAATATAAATTCCTAAATTAGGGGCATATTGCTAAACCACTAGATGGCCTAAATATTAATTAACAACATCAGATCACAAATAATCATAAGCATCAATATGACAATATGTAAAGAACAATTATCACAATATATAAGAAACAATTTATCCATAACACTACAACTCTACAAGAAGATAATTTTTAAGAACAAATAAGAAGATAATGCATATGATCATTAACATACAACATTTTAGTTAAGTTACGACAATTTAGTAAGAAAGTTAAGTCCATACGAGTACAACTATAAGTCTATAACTGCAACTCTACAAGTTTATAAGATTACAACTAAAAAACTTAATACATCAAAGTTAATTTTCCTACTTTAAGTCAGATCCATAATTTTTGTCATCCATGCTCAGGGTAGTGGTACTATCCTCTCCAAAATGATCATTAACCTGCCCTGAATCAGAAGGTGGGGAGTCTATTTCACCGTGCTCTTGTATAGATTCAACAAATTTTTTCAAACTTTTTTTATGAATTGATCTATACAGAATACCCAAGTTCTTATAGAATGAGGTGAATTTGGAAATAAACTTTGATGGCTTCTTACTTGTCGAGCTCGGTCCTGCTTCTCTGTCATGTTGTCGAGGAGTACATCATTGATATCTTGATGCATCTGCCTCTTCCTTGCTCAACGTCAAGGCTAATTGTAATTGCTCTTCTTCCAGTCTTCTTAATCTAGCTGCATTCTCTTCTTCCTCTTCCCTACTTATTCCAATCACCCTCTCTATTTTAGAATATTCATTGATTAGAATGGGTCTGTTATTGTGTATCCTATAGTTAGTTGTATTCAGTGTGGGGGAGGGAGTAGAAGGCTTCTTGTTGGATTCTATAAGAGCTTGGTATAAAAATCATATCTCCTCTGATGCTTTGAGACATGGTTTTACATCTCCCCCCTACTTAATAAGTGTAGTCTAAGCCAATTTGTTTTATTAACAAATCTAGCCCCACAATTTACATTGGATTTTCATTTTTCCAGAAGTTGGGGAGTACAATTGGGATCCATAATCCCAAATATCGGTGGATGGATCATCTGAAGACATTGATTCCTGCACACTATTTATAAATAAAGCATATTTCAGAGCTACAGAAGTTTTATATAAGGATACTCATTTAATATGGGCTATAATAAAGCATGGATTGAAATCTATGACAAATGTTAAGTGAAAAGTGGAGGGACTGGAGTCAAAAACTTCATGGACAGTGTGGGCCTTGGTATGTGAAAGTGCTATGTTGATAAACCCTAAATACTATCAAATTTTGGTGTGACGAACCAATTCAAGTTTGTATCAAGCTTGTGCATCTGTTCACATTGAATCTTTGACGTTTGTTCTGTTCATGCTGAATCTATCTTACCGATATCTACGACGAACTTACCGAAATATTCAAACTGGAAGAAAGTGAAGACTTTCATATATTGAGTGAAGATGAAGTTTTTAAGAACATTCCGGTTTAAGATCTGGAACCAGAAAAGTCCAAGAACTCAAGACCTAGTTGAATATTATGTTTGGTATGTCAAGTTCAAGCTTTGAAGATCGCAAGAATTAAAGCTACTGAAGTGATCGACAGATTAAGTGTTCATATGTTCTATCTCACAAGTAAGGTATGATTGACCTAGATTGACCTTAGATCATGTTTAGATCATTTCATACTTTCGGTCAGTCATTTTGGTCATTTTATAAGAGTAAAATGTTATTCTTGTATTTTCTCGACCAGTCCAGGATTTGTTATGAATTTTCAGAATTTTTTTGTTGGTCTACGACCAGTCCTAGAAACTGCTCGACCAGTCATGTGAATAGTACTCGACCAGTCGTGCAGTGCTCAACTCGTTTTCCAGCGAGTAATCTGGACTCACACGACCAGTCGTGTGGTGTCCACGACCAGTCGAGCAGGCCACTCGACTAGTTGTGGGACCCACAAGGCCAGTCGTGCAGTTGAAAAATATTATCACGCTAGAATTTTTGAAAATCTGTTTGGATAAGGCCAGTCGTAGCTAACCAAAGGCCAGTCGTGCGAACCAATTTTTCACCTATAAATAGTGCTCGAATTTCAGAGTTTTCTATTCAATTCTTATCATTCTTAAGCAATCACTCTGAGATAATTTTGAGTACATTCTAAGTTATTTTGTGCATATTTTAGATTCTTTAAAGTAGCTCTTATTTTTTATTTTGATTCTCTATTCCATTCTCATTTTGAAAAGGGATATTTGATTTACCCTTCCTTGAGATCAAAATCAATACAAAGCTCTTGCTGATTTAATTAAAAATCATCTAGACTTAGAACCCTATACACTTGTGAGACTGAACATTGAACATCTACGTTGTCATCAAGTTGGTTCTACTGGGCTGCTTCAAAATCGTCATACAAATAAGTTTTTGCTTTTTCTATAATTCAATTCATTTATGGTTTGTGAGATTATTCCATAAAATCTCTATTTTGGTTTTGTCTGAGGTGATCCAGAAAATCTCAGAGAGGGGTTTTTGAATTGTGTAAGCCCATCTAAACACACAATTGTGAAGGATTTAGGTGAACCTTGAAAAACCTATTTTGATTAGTGAACAATAATATCCTTAGGGAGTGAATATTAGGAGTGGAGTAGTTGTGTGGCTGTTGTTTAACAGTTTGTGTACACACAAGCAAACTACTATAATTCTCTATGTTTAGTGGATGTGTGATTTATTTCTTTATCTTTTATGGTTTAAGATTGTGGGATGTATTTGTGTATGTGAATGTTGTAATCTCTACATTTCAGCATTGTGTGGTGAATGTTATAATGAATTAGTTTCTATTTCTTTCATATCCTCTTGAGTTTGAGTTTTTGATACCCACTCATGTTCTAATAAGGTTGTCTTGCCATAAACCATTGGTTTTTGGTGTTAGGTTGTCCTTAGAACCAAGTTTGTATCAAGCTCTCAATACTTGATTTTTGAGGTTGTTATTTGCATTCAATTTAGTTATCTGTTGTTTATATTCCGCTTATTTTTTTAGTTGGCATAGTTCTATTCACTCCCCCTCTAGGACATATAGCTTGGCCTTTTTAAGTGGTATCAGAGCCTAATAGCTTGTTTATTTGGATTTAATTCCTGAGCTAACCGATTTGAGCTTTTAAGATGTTAAATTTTGACAGCCTTTCTATAACTAGGCCTTCACCTTTTGATGGCTCTAATTAGGCTTATTGGAAAGCCAGAATGAGAATATTCTTGAGGTCTTTTGATGAGAATGTATGGCAAGCCACAGTAACTAAATGGACTCCACCTATTGTTGAAGTTCTGGGCCTCGATGGAACTAAATCTCCAAAAGTTGCCCCTTATACCACTTGGACCACTCTTCAGAGAACTGAGAGTAGTGTCAATGCCAAGGCTTTAAATATAATTACTTGCGCACTATCACCAGATGAATTCAAAAGAACTATATCTTGTGATATTGCAAAACAAGCCTGGGATATCTTAGAAATGACACATGAGGGTACGACTACTATCAAGAAATCTAAAATACAAATCCTCACCACTAGGTTCGAAAAAATACGTATGGAAGAAAGTGAAACATTCATGGACCTCTATATTAAGTTGAATGATATAGTCAACTCTATGTGGGGTCTTAGAGATAGTATCTCAAAAAGCAAAGTCTATGCAAAGATATTACGCTCACTACCTGAAAGGTTCAATTCAAAAGTCACGGCCATTAAGGAACTTCGTGATACATACCATATGCAGGTTGAAGAACTAGTTGGCTCTTTACAAACCTACGAGTTAAACTTTAAAGCTTCGAAAGGTAAATCTATAACCCTTAAGTCTTCTAAAAGCATGTCTCATGAAAATAACAATTCTAATTTAGAAAATTCTGAAGATGATATGGCCCTTTTAGCTAAAAAGTTTTACAGGATTTTTAAAAGTTAAAAGAGGGTTGATGTTCAAAAACCCACTGAAAAGAAAAGATCAAGATAAAAAAATTGGAAATCTTTAAAAGACGGTCAATGCTACAACTGCCATGAATATGGGCATCTAGCAAATAAATGTCCTAAAAAGGACAAACCTAAAAAGAAAGGTATGTTGGCTACATGGGAAGAATCTTCTTGCTCTAAAGCCTCTTCTGAGTCAAAAGATTCTGAAACCGAGTCGGGTAATGATGTTAAAGCCCTAATGACTCTAGCTAAGTTCACTTTTTTAGATAATGATACAACCAGTGAAGAAAATCTGAGAAGTGATCATGAGAATGAAGAAGATCTTCAAAATGTTTATGATGCCCTATACAGGGAAAGTTGTAAAATAACTATTAAATTAAAACAACAGAAATAAAAGTTTTTAAAATTGAAAGGGAATTTTGATAATCTAGTTTTGGAAAAATTACACCTTTCAGATTGCTTCGAAAAAACTAATTGTGACTTAGATTTCAAAACATCCCAAGTTGAAAACTTAAAATCTAAAAATGAAAACCTAAAACTAGAAGTCTCTTCACTTTTGAGTTTGAAGGACACATGGAGGTATGCCCAAGGTGACCCTAAATTAGAAAAACTCCTATCTGGGTCCAAAAAATGAGGTGATCTATCTGGATTGGGCTACAACAAAAATATGCCTCCGAAATATAAGAATACTCCTCCTAAATTTAAAGTCTGAATCAAAATATTTCTAAAACGACTAAAACTTTTCAATCCTTAAATTCTAAAACAAACCATATCAACTATAAAAATCAAAATTGTAATATTTTAGCTGAGAAAATTATAGACTTTCTTAAGGAGCTCTTAAAATCTAACTCAGTGGGTAGAACGTATAACAATTATAATCAGAAAAAGACCAACTATGCTCCTAAACCCAAAACTGTAATGAAATGGGTCCCTAAGGTTGCTTGTTTGGTTGCCCACACCGCAATCAAAGCCACGAGCCATTCAAAGTGGTACATGGATAGTGGTTGCTCCAGACATATGACAGGTGATAAAAGTCTGTTCACCAGTCTTAAAGACATGACTGATGGTTTAGTCACATTCAGTGATGGTAGCAACTACAAAATTGTTAGCCAATGTATGGTTCAACTCCCTAACCTCCCTCTATTTGAGAATGTTTTATATGTAGAAGGTTTAAAACATAATTTATTAAGCATTTCTCAAATTTATGATAATAATCACGGTGTAAAATTTTCAAACCAAAAGTGTGAAATCTTAAATAAGAATGGTTTTGTAATATTAACTGGTCACAAAACTTCTGAGAAATGTTATATAGTTAGTGACTCAAGCTCATCTAAGCTATCGTGTTACATGGTCTATAACGATTAGACCGAACTATGGCATAAGCGCCTAGGACATGTACACTATCGGAACTTGTATAGATTGAGCAAAAGTGATTTGGTAGGAGGTCTACCAAAAATAAAGAAAGTGGATAAGATATGTGGCGAATCCCAGATTAGTAAACAAACTAGGAGTGTTCACAAAAAGATAAACTTCAACGCCACATCTAAACCACTCAAACTTCTCCAGATGGATCTCATTGGACCAACTAGAATGGAGAGTCGAGGTGGCAAGAAGTATATACTGGTCATTGTAAATGACTTTACCAGGTATACTTGGGTAGTCTTCTTAAGAGAGAAACCTGAAACTCTCAATGAAGTAAAAAGGGTACTTAAACATATCCAAAATGAAAAAGAGTGACAAGTCACTAAGATCTATAGTGATCATGGTTCTGAATTTGAAAATAGAAGTTTTGAGAAATTTTGTAGTGACCAAGGAATATCACATGAATATTCTACTCCCAAAACACTACAACAAAATGGGGTAATGGAAAGGAAAAATAGGGTGCTTCAAGAAATGACAAATGTAATGTTAAATAGTATGAAGCTTCCTAAACAACTCTGGGCTGAAGCCGTAAATACTGTTTATTATATAATTAACCATGTTTATATTAGAAATTAAATAAGAAAATGTCTTATGAGATGTGGTTTGATAAGAAGCCTTTTGTCAAATACTTTCGAGTTTTCGGCAGTAAATGTTATATCTTGCGTGACCGAGAACATCTGGGTAAAATTGACACCAAAAGTGATGAAGGGATATTTTTAGGGTATGCTCTGAATAGTCAAGCATATCGGTTACTTAACAAGAGGACTGGTGTAATACAAGAATCTATTAATGTAATCATTGATGATCATTTGAATACACCTATCTCAAGTTCAGAAGATGATGAGGTTCTTCTAATTGAAACCAGACTCTTCATCTAATCAAAATAACACTAAACTACAAACAAATAAAGATCATCCTACTGATCAAATCCTTGGAAATCCCCTCACTGGTGTACGCACTCGTAAACACTTAGAAGATATGTGTAAGAACGTGTGCTTTACATCTCAGATGGAATCGGCTAACGTAAAAGAAACACTTACTGATGAAAACTGGATTGTAGCTATGCAAGAAGAGCTCAATCAGTTTGTGACAAATGGTGTTTGGTATTTAGTTCCAAGACTAACTGATAAACATATTATCGGAATAAAATATATTTTCAAGAATAAGTCTGATGAATTTGGTAACATAATTAGAAACAAGGTTAAGCTAGTTGTACAAGGATACACACAAATTGAAGGTATTGATAATGATGAAACCTTTGCCCCAGTAGCTCATCTTGAATCAATTAGGCTGTTTATATCCATTATGTGTTTTAAAAAATTCAAAATATATCAAATGAATGTTTAGAGTGCATTTTTAAATGGTGATTTGCATGAAGAAGTATACGTTGAACAACCAAAAGGTTTTGAAGACCCTAAGCGTGCTAATCATGTTTATCGCCTAAAAAATGCACTCTATGGTTTGAAACAGTCTTCCAGGGCATGGTACAAGAAATTAACTAAATTCTTGTTAAGTCATGAGTTTGTTATGGGGAGTGTAGATAAAACATTATTTGTTAAGAAACATAATGATCATATTTTAATAGTGTAAATCTATGTTGATGACATTATCTATGGATCTACATGTGCTAACATGACTGTTGAGTTTGCAGATCTTATGAAGTCCAAATTTAAAATGAGCATGGTTGGAGAACTAAATTATTTCTTAGGGTTGCAAGTCAAATAACTTCTTAATGGATTCTTCATCTCTCAAATTAAATATGCTCTGAACTTAGTTAAAAGGTTCGGATTTGAGAGTGAAAAAAATTTTGATACTCCAATGAGTACCACTCTGAAACTCTCTAAGGATTCAACCGGTAAGACTGTGGAACCTAAGTTGTATCGCAGTATGATAGGAAGTTTACTTTACTTAACTGTGAGTTGACCTGATATTTCTTTTAGTGTTGTAATTTGTGCCAGATACAATCGGACCCTAAAGAGTCCCACTTGATTATTGTTAAGCGTATTTTGCGATATGTCGCTAGTTCAGCTAATCTTGGTCTCTGGTATCCACATGCTACTATTATGCAATTAGCTGGTTACACAAATGCTGATTGGGCTGGTAACATTGATGAACGTAAATCGACCAGCGGTGGTTGTTTCTATGTCGGGAACTATCTAGTTTCCTGGCCAAGTAAGAAATAAAGTTTCGTATTGCTCTCCACTACTAAGGCTGAATATATTGCTGCAGGTAATGCATGCAATCAGCTAGTATGAATGAAGAGAATGCTAAGTGATTACGGAATTGCACAAGAATCTATAATGTTATATTGTGATAACTCAAGTGTAATTAATATTTCCAAAAATCCTATTCAACATTCACGAACCAAGCACATTGACATTAGGTATCATTATATTTGTGAATTGGTGGAAGAAAAGATAATTTGATTAGAATATATTCAGACCGAGAATCAACTAGCTGACATATTGACAAAACTGCTCGACAAAAATCGATTTGCAAAATTGAAATTTGATCTTGGTATGTGTAATATGAACTGATGATTTGTGCTCATTTGTATCATAATGTATGTATATATTATTTTATATTTTTTTAACATATATGCAAAATTGTACATTTTCAGTGTTACACGACCAGTCGTGGTAAGACTGGTTAAGTATGTACACGACCAGTTGTGAAACTCATAAAATGGGTTTTTATTGGGGAAAATGTCACTTTTTTCATTTCTTTCTTCTTCTCGATCAAGCCCAACCACGACTGGTTGAACCCATCTCTTGATTACTCTCTGGTTAATGCTTCATTTTTTATTTCCTTGTGGATTTAAGTTCTTTGATCATCCTTAATCTTGATTTTTCTTCTTGTTTCAAGATTTATGGTGGTTTTAAATGGTTTTTTTCTTAAAATATGATTTGCTTGGAATCCTTTCATTTTTTTTTTATTTTTTTTGCAATCCTTCATTTCTCTGTTTTCTTGTTGCAATGGAAGAAATAAATAGGAAGAGAACCACTCGTGGTCCCTCTTCATTCCGTTTTGCACCCATTACCGTACGTCACCTTCGACCTCCCGAAGAGGATCCCGAGTATGTGCGAGATTTTCATCTTAGAAATGTTATTGTTGAGCATGTTGTCATTGTTGATCATCTTGAGCGCTTCAACATTGTCCCTCTCCTTCGAGCTGTAGGTTGGGAAAACATACTATCTTAGGGCGGTCCTGCATACCTATCCATTACGCAGGCCATGTACGCTTACATTACTAAGTTATCTCTAGAAGATTTGACATTTACTGTAGTAACTAAAGAAGGTCCAATTGTGTAGATCGTCATTTAATTTCAACAATCATGAATATACCTGTTGTTGATGACGGTATACCCATATCCACTTTGCAATCTAGACCTTCTGAAAATGTTAAACAATTGATTACGAGAGTTCTCTGTAACATGAATGCAGAATGGAACGGCAGTATTGCGCTCAGTTTCAAATATATGTTGCCCAGATACAAGGTCTTACATCAAATTTTTATTTCGAATGTCTATCCTTGCTCAGGTAACAAGACTGAGCTGACCTCTTTTATGGCCCACATTATACATTCAGTTGTATCTGGCATCCATATTTGTCTTCCTTCTCTTATATGTCATCATATTATTCAGTTTCATTTCCATCCTAGTGATAGCGATATTCCATTCACTTATCATATGACTGCCTTAGCTAATTATGCTTTGATAGCTATGCCTGTTAAAGAAGGTTCTATTAATCTTCGTCCATTTAACAATTCCAATATCAACAAGATGAACCTAGACTTGACACCTAGTCAAGTTGATGGGAATGCTGGAGGAGATGAAGAAGCTGAAGAAGCTGATGCTTTACCTCAAGAAGACGTTAATATGGATGATTTATTTGATGAACTTGAATCAGATTTTGAGGCTGACCCTGATTATCAGCCTTCTGGTTTCGATGAGAGGATGCGTAATCTTAAGGAACAGGTGGCTCAGATTCGTGTAACCAAGGATTCTTAATTTGCTTATATGCGCAAAAATATGAGGCGCATTAATAAGGGTTTACATCAAATTGATCCATCTATTCCCGCTCCCTCTACAAGATCTGATTAGTTTTGTTTTGATTTGATGGTATCTGTAATAACTTTATTCTAACTCTTTTCCCTATGTCTGATTGGATAATTTTGTTTAAACTCTTATCTATTCAGTTCAGATACTCTGTTTATTTAATTTGGATGAGTAGTTATTAAGTCTACATGCTCTCTTATTCTCTTCATTTATCATTATTCGCTTCCTTTGTCATGTTGTGACAAAAAAGGGGAGATATTGTAATATTGAATGATATGCGAATGAGGATATGATATGATGAAATGTGGCTAATATATTTTATTTTATGTAACGCCCTAAAAATCGGGGGTCGAGTAGTAACTCAACTCTCGAGTTCTAGAACATCACTTATGCAACAAAATGAATGATGATTGAATGTTGGCTATATTGGAGTAGTGAACATGAGTGAGATTAAGCCAAAACAACATATCATACTCCAGACACAGTTAAATTTGCAAGCGGAAGACTGTGATAGATAGATGAAATATATAAACTATGATGAGTCTCCAGAGTGTGATAACATTACCAGGTTAAATAATTACAAGTACAGTTCTAAAATATACATAATGTGAGGAAGTGTAATGTCTCATATCCCAAATACCATAGCCCCGTCAATATAGTACCAGGTCTTCAGAGACCCGTCAGAGAGTTACATGTAGGAGAACTCCTCCTCGACATCATAGAAGTAGTCCAGCTCTACTTCATAAGCATTGCCATCACTTGAAACTCAACAAATCTGGTTGGTATGTACAACACCGTCCCATAACGTGGGAGTGAGTGATCAACTCAGTGGAACAGTAAAGCATAGGTTAACATGTTATTAATACAGTCAAGCAGTAATGATAAAGCAGTAAATTAAACACTCCTAACTACCCTGATTAATGCAAGTATGAATGCAGGTATGATGGATGCCCTCACCGACATACTCCCTCATGCGACGTCATCTCACGTTCGCGGCATGCTTACATCCCACAGTGCTCCACATCTTCCAGGCACATGCGATGCATGATGAGCATGATTACCGAGTTTTTAATTAGTCCATTTCAAACAGCAGGATTGGGAAACTAAGGTACCTCGGTGTGAGTTTCCCCTTCTTCCCAAACCGAAGGACTCCCTTCATAGGGGAAACCCGAAGGAATACATGATCACCGACCTCGAACTCCAGCGGTCGCCGCCTCGTATCGGCGTAACTCTTCTGCCTGCTCTGCGCTGTGAGTAATCGACGCCTGATAATATCTACCTTCTCTGTAGTCGCCTGAACCAACTCCGGGCCAATCAGGCTATGCTCTCCAACCTCTGCCCAACAGTGCGGTGCCCTACAAGGTCGACCATATAGAGCCTCATATGGCGCCATGCCAATAGTCGCCTGGAAGCTGTTGTTGTAGGCGAACTCTGCGTACGGAAGACAGTCATCCCAACTGTCATTGAAGTCCAACACACATGCTCGCAACATATCCTCCAGAATCTGATTCACCCGCTCCGTCGCCCATCGCCCGAGGATGAAACGCCAGATCTTGAACTTCAACTTCACACCCATCGCCTCCTGAATACGAGTCCAGAAGATAGATGTGAACCGCGTGTCTCTGTCCGACACGATCTCCAAAGGAACCCCGTGCAGACGGACAATCTCCCTGATGTACAATCTAGCCAGCTCGTCTGCGGAGTTCGTAACTCTGATAGGGAGGAAATGGGCCGATTTGGTCAACCGGTCCACAATCACCCAAATGGAATCGTGCCCCTTCCTCATCTTCGGCAACCCTGATATGAAGTACATGGAGATGAAGTCCCACTTCCACTGCGCTATAGGCATGGTGAAGCGGTCCCAGAGGTCGGCGATGTTGCTCCGCCTTGACCCGCCGGCACGTCGGACATCGAGACACATACTCAAAGAATGTGGGCCTTCATGTTATCCCACCAATACGTCCGTCTCATATCCTGGTACATCTTCGTGCTACCAGATGCATCGCAAACTTCGATTATGGGCGGCACTCGAGAAGCTCGCGTCTCAAGTCCGGCACATCCGGGAACACATAGCACCACGAAATCATAAACCCCCATCGATCCAACTCTCCACTCGGAGTCCACGGCGCCGCTAGCCCGCTCTCGAAGCTCGATGACCATATATCGCCCTCCGGGCCTCAACAATCTGTCGTCAATAAGTGGTCACACCCGAACGTGCGCAACACACTCAAATGGCTCCTCGACGGTGAGTCTCCGCTCGAAGTCCCGCACAAACTCTACCATGTCCCACTCGGCTATCATCGGCGGTGCCGCAAATGCAATCGCCTTCTTGCGGCTCAACGCGTCGCCACAAGGTTCGCCTTGCCAGATGGTAGGAAACCTCGAACTTGAAGTCCTTCAAGATCTCCATCCATCGGCTACTCTCATATTCAAATCCATTTGTGTGAATATGTATTTAAGGCTCTTGTGGTCGCAGAAAAGCTCGAACTCCTCACCGTAGAGGTAATGTCTCCAGAGCTTCAATGCAAAGATGATAGCCGCTAACTCCTGTGTCATGTGTAGGGTAATTCTCCTCGTGCTTCCTTAATTGTCTCGAGGCATACGAAATCACCCTATCCTTCGCATCAACACACAACCCAAACCAACGCGAGACGCGTCAAGTATACACCGTGTATTTCACCCCTTGCTCGGCAATATTAGCACAGGGGCGGACGTCAACTTGTCCTTCAGCTCCTTAAAAGCTGCCTCCGCCTTCTCATTCCAGGCGAACTTCAGGTCCTTCCGAGTCAGCTGAGACAATGGCCTGGCGATCTTCGAAAAATCCCGAATGAAACGTCTGTAGTACCCACTGCACCAAGGAAACTCCTCACCTCAAGAACCGATTCAGCCGCCGCTAATCCCGAATCTGAACTGTGGCTACCTTAGCAAGGTCCACTGCTATCCCATCCTTGGACACTACATGTCCCAGGAACTTGACTTCCTCTTGCCAGAAGTCGCACTTCTTATATTGCGCGAACAACTGGTTCTTCTTCAGTGTATCCAATACCGCTCGCAAGTGCTCCTCGTGCTCCTCCCGACTCGTGGAGTATATCAAGATGTCATCGATAAAGACGATGACGAATCGGTAGAGGAAGGGCCGAAATACCCGGTTCATCAGATCCATGAACACGGCTGGTGCGTTCGTCAGACCGAACGACATCACCAAGAACTCATAGTGCCCAAAGCACGTCCTGAAGGCTGTCTTCTGCACGTCCTCCTCTCTCACGTGCAACTGGTGGTACCCTGACTGAAGATCAATCTTCGAGAAATACTTCGCCCCCCTCAACTGATCGAACAGATCATCAATCCTGGGCAAGGGATACTTGTTCTTCACCGTGACCTGGTTCAACCTACGGTAATCAATACGCAACCGTAGCGACCCGTCCTTCTTCTTCACGAACAACACAGGTGCTCCCCAAGGAGACACACTAGGCCGAATAAAACCTTTCTCTACAAGTCCATCAATCTGTTTCCGCAGCTCCTCCATCTCACATGGAGGCATACGATAAGTCGGCAACGAGATGGGCGTCGCACCAGGCGTAAGGTCAATCGTGAAATCAATCTCACGTCGAGGAGGTAAACCAGGGATAGTCTCAAACACGCCTGCAAATTCTCGAACCACCGGCGTACTATCTACTGTCGGACCATCAATCGGCACAAGCAAAGCAGCATAACAATCAACTCGACAGGGCCAACTGACCTGCACCGGGAACGTGAAAGCTGTACCGTCAGGTCCATAGGCCGTCACGATCCGAGTATCGCAATCTACCTCCGCCCTCATCCTGGTGAGCCAATTCATACCAAGGATAACGTCGTAGTGCCATAGTGGAGCAACAATGAGGTCGACGAGCACTATGCTGCTACCCAAAACTACCGAGCAACCCTCGCATAATCGTGTGACATCCGAACAGGTCCCGGTAGCCGTAGTGAGTCTCATTCCCTTAGTGGGAATCCTATGCAAAGATAGGCGTTTCACTGCCCCACATGAAACAATAGAAGTGGTGGACCCAGTGTCTACCAACAAAGAAACAGGAGTGCCATGAATAAAAGTCGTACCCTCGAAAGCCGTCGGAGCTGAAACCGACGTCTCAGGTGCCTCAGCCACAAGAGTATGAACGCGAGCCTGCTGCTGGCGGTTCGGCTGAGGAGCCAAGGGTCACTGTGGTGGCCTAAAGCGTGGCACAGGAGGTCGGAAGGAAGGATGAGCAGGAGCCGTCTGTAGCGGTGGAGCTGATATGGCCTGTGGGCGAGAACGGCCCAACATCTGTGGCGGAGAGAAACCACTGTCCTTCATCCGCGCGAAATAACTCCCGATAAAATGACCCTGTTTCCCGCAAAGACGTGTGTCACAACAGGCGCCTCACGAGCCCCCCGGCGCCGCTGCGATCCTAGGAGGCAAGTCAACACGAGGCCTCTTGCCTAGGATAGGCCTGCTCTGTATCTCCTATCATGGCCTCGCAACCATAGCACCACGAGATCGGGCCAACCGGTCCACATCCTGCTCTGCCGTCATAAACATGTGAACCAGTGCTGCATAGGTAGGTATACTGAGGCAGCATATCTTTGACCGTATCTCCGGTCGCAAGCCCAAAGAAAAACGACGCATCCGCATCTGCTCGTCCACCAGTATAGTCGGGACAAAGCGGCCCAACTCTGTGAAGCGGTGCTCGTACTCTGTAATCGTCATGCCTCCCTGCCTGAGGCGCAGAAACTCATCCTCCCGCTCATGCCGATAAGTCTGCGGGTAGTATTTCTCATGGAACCGGAACTCGAAAGCCTCCCAAGTCCACACGTAGTCTGCTGCGACAGACCACAACACACTGTCCCACCATAAACTAGCCTCCCTCTCAAACATGAAGGCGGCCAGCTCTACCGCTTCGCCTCGAGCAATGCAAAGATCCGAAGCATCTTAGAGATGCGGTCAAGCCAAAACTCGCCTCCTCGGGTCATGAGTGCCCATAAATGAAGGAGGCCTCAAGCGCCGAAATCGCTCGAGAAGACCGCGTGTACTGACATCTCCCATAGGAGGCACCACGGGTGGGGCAGGAGGCACATCCTCACTCTGAGCAGGAGGCTCCGGGCGCCCGGCAGGACAAGCAGATGTCGTAGGTGGGGTCGCACTACCACCATGGGACAAGGCCTCAACGATAGTGGCCATAAGCATGCCAGTGCTGCTTCGCTTCTTCTTCTTGTATCTGCTGGCCGATGCATCATCAACATCACCGCTCAAATCTATCGATCGGTGGAGCACTGGGAGTCATCTTCTTGCAGAAGATGACGGCCGAAACCGCTCACGGACCGGGGGCGTGTAAGGTGGCATCCACCAGCAGGACCAGCAGGGGGCTGATCAGAACCTAACCCACGGCCCACAGGACCGCTACTACCAGAAGGAGTCTGGTCCATAGAGCGCCGATCGAGACGGAGATGTGCCGTGCTCACGATATCTTGTCGCGGCATGCCCTATACAACACAGGGTACAGCATTGGTGAGATACAGCATAACACACATCATAAAGCACTTTAAGCATTCCACACATAATCAAAACAAAAGGGGTTACATGCCTTTCATTTACCCAAAATTAGTCATAATACATGGATTACAGAGTTTACATGAATCATGACGGAAATCACATGATAGCCAATACATCCACACATTAAACACTTAGAACACGCTACTACATAATACAACATCCGTACGAAAACACAAACCGCCTATAGCGGTAACCATAGCAAACACAACATACAATAACATGGATGACTAAGCATCCGAAGTAGGTGGTGGAGGAGGAGTGTTCTTGTCCTGCGCACAGCACAGGATGGCCTTCAACGTACGGGACATCTTCTTGAAACTCTTCTTCATGTAGGCTTCATTCTCTTCAAGTTTAGTTCGAACTTGACCAATCTCAGCCCGAACTTGTCCAACCTCTTGCTGCAGGGCGGCTTGCCTCTCCTCAAGACGGGCCAATCGCGCATCAAAAGCATCTCGATCCACACCCCTGCTCCTGAGCCGCAGGGGTGAACTCTCCTCTGTGTCCCGAGCCTCAGGTTCTTCCTCCTGTATGTCATCACTGCGCTCCTCATCACTCTCAGTCTGGAGGTCAACACTCTCCTCACCGGTGCTATCTGACTCATCTCCAGACTCGTCGAGTCGGGCTTGCCGCTGTTGGGGGCCGATCTTCATATTCCTGAGTGTCGCTTCACTTACGACTCGGACTGGTGCAAGATCCTCCATATTCAATCTGTAGCCTACATCACGAGCCATCCTGCAGATCAGTCGGCCAAATGGGAGCGAAAGATCGTTCCTGGCAGAACGAACAACATTAACTATCTGGGATAGGATGAATGTGGGCAGGCATATGTTGTCCCAGCGTCCCATCTTGTACAGAAAGTCCACCATCACCCTAGTACATTCCGTGCGGTTACCCCACTGTGGATATACATTATATGTGAAGATGTGATGGAGTAAATGGAAGTCTTCGGACATCTTTGTCGCCGCAATACAATTTCCTCGCTTCCAAGTAACCCGGTGACCATAGAGAAATCGCGTGCGGCGATCCCTTTCCCGCGTACTTCTAGAGAAGTCATCACTAGGATGCACTTGACCAAGCGGAATCTTCGTGATTCGAACCACCTCATCCACAGTGATTGTGCGCCTTATGCCCCTCACAGAGACAGTAAACTGAAGAGGCTCTACTGATGAGTCCACGATGTGAGCGTAGAAAGCGTGGAGCGTGTTCTCACATGCGGGAGACTCGCCTTCAAAAATATAATTCCACCCGATATCCACCAAGTGGTCCATCATCGGGTGTAGCCCGAACATCCTTTCATACACATGAGCTTCAAACACAACCTTACGGCCCGCGAAGCGCCCATATTCCATGCCTATCGGATAAGCATTTCTGGCGGGGTGGTCAGGATCCAGGTCTCGCTTCGACCTAAACTCCCGCACGGTGCTTGTGCCGGCCCCAACGTCGGATCTCCTTCGGGAATGGGCTGGCCTACTTGGGCCGGCGTCATCGGCCGCGGTTTTCCTCTTTCCCATGAGAGATAGGATGGAGGAAATGGAGAAAATGGTAGCCACCACACCAAGGAGGGCCATGAAAAATTTCCAAAATGGGAAATAAAGGGGCTGATTTCTTTTATCTTCCACAATCAACAATCCAACAGGTGTGGAAGGAGTTCTAGAGGTAGGAAATGAAGAAGAAACAAGAAGAAAATGGAATGGGTTAGTAGATTACCCAATTTTGAGCTCCAAGGAGGGGTATGAGAGCTCCAACTTGTGAAAATGGGGAAAGGAGGAAGCTAGGGCTGTTGTGGAAGGTAGGGGTGTGTGAGTTATGGAAGGAAATAGAAGGATTGAAGGTTTGGTGGGATGGGTTTTCAGCAAAATCGGAAATGGAGGTGAAGGTGCTTGAAAAGGGGGTGAAATGAGAGAAAGGGGTGTTCCAGCCCCTTAAATCCTAACCAAACAGCAATTTGGCACGTGCCATGGGGTAGAGGGGGTCAGGCCGACCGACCCCATGCTCGGAAACTCGCCGGAAAAGCAACCGAACCGCGGTCCGCCGCCGGTGTCGCGGCGCCGCCGCGGTCGGGCTTGGCCGGAACCGCGCCGCCGCGGTTTGACCCTGTTTGCCACACTCCCAGGGTGCCAAATGCACCCTGTTTTGGTCTGAACCTTTGATGGATTAATCGTGGGGGCCCACGGACTCATTTCAGTTCCAAAACGGTCAGTTTCGGGGAATTTCTGATCTGGACTGATATTTCTGACCTTCTTAGCAACTGGATTGGGTGGATAAGGATCTAGACACATCAATAGACAGTCTAGAGGCGACTTGGGGTCCAAAAGTGCGGTCAGGATCGAGTACGACTTTGATCAAAATGTCCATTTGCAATGAACTTCGCCGTACGGCGAAATCGGGAGACCCTAAGACTGTCGCTAAGTTTTGCGCACCCTCCTAAGTATAATGCGTCAGCGTACGTAGTGGGGACATAACTCAGGTTCGGTTTAATCAAAATCATGCTCTGAAACCAACTTGTAACGCCCTGAAAATCGGGGGTCGAGTGTAACTCAACTCCCGAGTTCCAACGCATCACTTATGCAACATGTTTAATGATGTTAGAATGTTGTCTGTGTTAGAGCAGTAAACATGAATGAGATTATACCAAAGCAGCAATTCATACTCCAGATCAATTGTATAAAAGCAAGCGGAAGACTGAACTGTATATATATGTATGTAAAGAAACAAAATAAACGATTCATTCACCAGAGTATGAATCCAACTGAGTCCATATACATTTCTGTTTATAATCAAAAAGTAAAAAATAACTAAGTACAATCCCTATAAATCCCATCGGTCCCGGCAGCCTAGTCGAAGCCGCCAGCGAACTGCATATACGAGAACTCCTCCTGATCCTCGTCATAATCGGGCTCCACCTCTAGAATAGTCTGATCACCTAAACCTGAGACAGAGTCTGGTTGGTGTGCGCAACACCGTCCCGTAACGTGGGAGTGAGTAGCTAACTCAGTAGAACGATAAGGCATAAGTGATCATGTTATCAATACAGTCAAGCAGTAATGATAAAGCAGTAAATCAAACATTCGTAGTTACTCTGATTAATGCAAGTATGAATGCAGGTATGATGGATGCCCTCGCCGACATACTCCCTCATGCGACACCATCTCACGTTCGCGGCATGCTTACATCCCACAGTACTCCACATCTTCCAGGCACATGCATGATGAGTATGATTACCGAGTTTTTAATTAGTCCATTTCAAACAGCAGGATTGGGAAACTAAGGTACCTCCCTTATATCATTTCCAAACATGATCTAATCTAGGGTCGTCAGTCCTAGTTAATATCAGACGATGGTGTGTTTTCTAGGTCCCGCAGAGGCTGTGGTTGTTACTCACAAAGGTTGCACCACTCCCCCATCACCCCTTAAACGATTCATCACTATACAGAAACAGGCCTAGTTCATACTCTATATGTCGCGTCAAACCCTAAGGTACGCTGCAACTTCAGAATATGCTCGCGGTCACTACAAAGGGCTGCCAGGGCTGTTACGCACAAAGGTTGCACCACTCCCCCATCACCTTATCAATGTAGGCTGACAGCGCGAATATAGTATCCCATACCACCATAATTGGCTCACGAGTTAAGTTACTCACTGGTCACTACGGGGAGGCACGTAGCCCCAGCGTAGGCCGACAGCTCGACCACGGTGTCCCATACCACCATGCCCGGCTCATGAGTCTTAGCGGATCGAGGTACCATGGTTAACGGGATTTTCACTGGTAAGTTTGGTACCCTAGGTTCAAGCATTAGTGACCAAATATGGTGAACATACATAAGACACACGGTTTACTTGACGTGTTCGGCTGGCTCGAGTGCACAACAAGTTGGGCGATATGAAGCGCAGAAGCACCTCGTGTGGCCAACCACTATCACCAACCGAAGTACGACACGGGTTCGCCAACACATCATGCGTGGCGGAACGAATCCCAACCACATCTTCAAGTCTGATACCGGATGCCTGGACTATGAACATAGTCCCAAGCTCAGTCAAGTCCTAACCATAGCATATGAAATACGGCATGATACATGGTAATCATGTTACAAAGCATATCATGAAACATGGTAATAAACAAATTACAAAGCATGTTCAAAAGCATGTTATAAAGCATTTATGCAAATAGGGATACAAATACTTATATTTCATAGGTGAGTGGTTAGAGTGAACAACCACATGGAGAGTGTCATATGTGACTCTAAGGTAGCGGAGAATCCCATCTCAGCACCTACCT
The DNA here is from genome assembly GCA_030180095.1 of Magnolia changhungtana. Classification (NCBI taxonomy): domain Eukaryota; kingdom Viridiplantae; phylum Streptophyta; class Magnoliopsida; order Magnoliales; family Magnoliaceae; genus Magnolia; species Magnolia changhungtana. The sequence goes on from JASAUF010000160.1 coordinate 10,602,247, forward strand.
AAGGTTCTAACACTTAAGCACTTACACTCACAAGTGATTTCACGAACACTTGGAATGCACTATTTCAACATACATGACGTATGCTAGAGAAATGTATACTAGGATTGTCCCTTTACCAAACTAGTATTTTATACATATACATCATATTCATACAACAATTAAACATGGCAATTACATCAGCAAATTTTATACGTATAGGGTACTTCCTCGTATACCCAATTTCGACATACATAATGTTTACAAAGGAACATAGATTGCGGCGATTCCTTTCGCCAAACTAGTATTTTAATCATGTATTGTATAATCATATATTAAATAAATATGTCAAACATTATTCCAAAAGAAATATGTATACGGTATTTCTAAAATACGTAATTTCAACATACGTCGCATTTACAAGTGAACATATATTTTGGCGGTCCCTTTCGCTAAACTAGTATTTTATTCATATATTATATAATCATACATTAATTAAACATGTCAAACATTTATCCAAAAAAAATACGTATACGGTATTTCTACGTATACCTAGAATATGTGAAATTCCATATTTCACACCGTTAATCAAAATAGGAAACGGAAAGCACTTTGTACATGTGCAATTGCAAGCAGATCATGAATCTACCATTATCTGACATTGAAAGCGTTGAAAACCGTAACTTATACACTTAAAGTCCTCACCTTTGCCTTTGGAAACGAAACGAATCAGCAAGGGTAGTGGAACTTCCGTATACGGGAGATTTCTAGCCTAAAGAGCGGAATCGGTTAGTTGTTATGCAACCCACATCGATCCCACTTCAAATCAGACCTAGGGTTAGGATTTCTTACCTTCAAATGGGACGGAAAACGCCGGGAAAGCGCCTAGAATAGGGCGGTGTAGGCTGTGTAACAAGCCAAAGCAGGAGGAGAGAATTCGGCAACAATCTCCAAGTCTTTCTCTCTCTTTTCTCTCTCTTCCTCTAGGGTTTTCTCCAAAATTCGTATGGCTGTGAGAGGGGCTGTTCTAAGCTCCTTTTATAGCCACAAACATTACAAAATTAGACTCAGGTTCAAGGGGTACTGTTAATATAGGATTTTCGTCGCTTTTCCAGCTCAAAAGGGAAGTTCTGGTGGCCCTCCTTGAACCAAACGTCAGACTTAAGCTCACCATCGATGGATCTACGTGGGATTACGTTTTTGACTCGATCGGATACCCAGATCGCACTTGGCGGACCACTTTCAGTTCGACGGTCAGTGGGCCACGATCAGAAATTCCAAGTACATGTAAATGTTCCTGAAATTTTTCTTAATCCGAGGGTGTAATTTGGTCTGATTCTGACGGTCAGGTTGCTTAATACTGACACATCAACGAATGATGCCAGATCACTATTCCAGATATTTATTTTTGGATGGGAATAGTGTTTTTCACACTCCCCCGCTCCGAATCGAAACGAATGACCATGGAACATCGGATGGAGCTGAGTTTTGAGATGATTGTTAAGTCCAGTGGGGCGGTCCTAGTTCCTTAGCTTCGGGTTAATCGGACTCCCGATGTGCAATCTAGACCTAATACGAAGTTTCGTTTCATTCCCGAGAGCAGACGGGAAATAAGTTTGATTCTAAACTTTAGGGTAACCTAGCATCACTTGTTCTGCAAGTTTTGGGTCTTGCAGATCGTATTTAAAGCGATCCTAACGGATTTCATGGCTAATTGAGTTTAGTACTTAGTTAACTTTGTTAAATTTCTAAAGGATTTAATCCTACGTGATTTCTGGTCGAGGTGGTACTCGACCCAATGTACGAAAATTTTCATGTCGTTACATAAAGCATGTTAATAAACAAGTTACAAAGCATGTTCAAAAGCATGTTGTAAAGCACTATACAAATAGGGATACAAATACATATATTTCATAGGTGAGTGGTTAGAGTAAATAACCACATGGAGGGTATCATATGTGGCTCTAAGGTAGTTGAGAATCCCATCTCAGCACCTACCTAAGGTTCTAACACTTAAGCACTTACACTCACAAGCAATTTCACCAACACTTGGAATGCACTATTTCAACATACATGACGTATGTTAGAGGAAAGTGCACTAGGGTTGTCCCTTTACCAAACTAGTATTTTATACGTATATATCATATTCATACAGCAAATAATCATGATAATTACATCAGCAAAATTTATACGCATGGGGTATTTTCTAGGATACCCAATTTCGACATACATAGCATTTATAAGGGAACTTGTATTATGGCGATTCCTTTCGCCAAGCAATTATTTTATGCGCACATAATATATTTATACAACAATTAATCATGACAAACACCTCGCTAAAATATACATGTATATGGTACTTCTTACAATACCGTATTTCTACATACATGGTGTATAGTAGTAAACATGTATTTAGGCGAACCCTTTCGCCAAATGAGTATTTTATCCATACATCATATATCCATATGACAATTAAACATGTCAAACACATTTCCATAAAAAATACGTATACGGTATTTTATACGAATACCTAGAGTATGTGAAATTCCAAATTCTACAATTCTAATCGAAACAGAAAACGAAAAGCACTTTGTACATGTGCAATTGCATGCAGATCATGAATCTACCATTATCTGACATTGAAAGCGTTGAAAACCGCAACCTATACACCTAAAGTCCTCACCTTTTGTCGTAGAATCGTAACGGAGTTGATAGGTTCGCTAAGCTTCCGTATACGGGAGTTTGGCAACCTAGAGAACGAAACAGGTTAGCTATTTCATAACCTACAACCTATACAACCCTAAAACAGGTTAGGGTTAGGGTTTCTTACCTAGAAACGACGCCGGAATCACCGGAAAAGCGATAAGAATCAGGCGGTGGAGCCCGAATAGCGGCAGGGAACAGCAGCAGGGAGTTCCTCCCACATCTCCCACACTTTCTCTCTCTTTTCTCTCACTCAAATCCAAATTCGTATGGCTGAAATGGGAGAGGGTTTAAGGTCCTTATATAGTCTAAAACTTCACTAAAATAGACTTTTGGACAAGGTTCACCTAGGTTATAGCCAAAGCGGAACTTTTTTAGCTCAACGGAGGACTTCTGGCGGGCCTCCTTGAGCCAAAGGTCGGACTTAAGCTCACTAACGCTGGATTTATGTTCTATTAAGTTTTCGTTTCGGTCGGGATTCCAGATCACACGTGGCGGACCAGTTTCAGTTCGACGGTCAGCGGATCTCGATAGGAGATGCCGAGTACATGTAAATGTGTATGAAATTTCTCCTGATCCGAGGGTGTAATTTGGTCTGATTCTGACGGTCTGGTTGCTTAAAACTGATCCGCAACTGACAAGTCTCAAATTACTATTCAAGATATTTATTTTGTAAAGAAACATGTGTTTTCACACTCTCTCGCTCCGGACTCAAGCGAACAGCCATGGGACATCGGCTGGATTTGATTTTCGAGATGGTTGTCGAGCCCAGCGAGGCGGTCCTAAGTCCTTAACCTCATATTATTCGGACTTTCGACGTGCGGTCCAAATCAGATACGGAGTTTCAACGTGCTCCCGAGAGCAGTCGGGTAATGAGTTTGATCCTAGATTTTAGGGTAACCTAGCGTCAATGATTCTACAAGTTTTGGGTCTTACAGATCGTATTTAAAGCGATTCAAATGGATTTCATGGCTAATCTAGCTTAGCACTTAGTTAACTTTGTCAAATTTCTAAAGGATTTAATCCTAAGTGATTTCCGTCTAAGGTAGTATTTAGTCCTTTGCAGTTTGTATCTAAAGTGATCCAAGTTATACTAATTAGCTAGTTTAAGATAGTGTCTAGGGCGAAAGTGCTTTGAAAAATTGAAAGAACAAGGTAGTGAAGGGTGGGATTTGTGAAGGAAATGAGTTAAGGAGCGATTTTAGGCTTTAATTGAGCGTTTAAGAAGTTAAACCTGTGTTAGGATTGATCCATTGCCTAAGGACGTCTAATCCCAGGTTGACAAAAATCCGGGATGTTACATTTTATTTTTTTGCAGAGAGTAATGGATTAAGGGGGAGAGTTGATTATTGTACATGATATCTATTACGGATCATATCATACATGTATGTGCATGTTAGCGCAACATGTTTGTGCAATGTGTTGTTTGAATATCTATTGCATATTGTAATTTTGGTTTTGTCACAAATTTGACAAAGGGGGAGATTGAAAGCGCTATGTTGATAAACCCTATGTATTGTCAAATTTTGGTATGACAAACTAATTTAAGTTTGTATCTTAATTTGTATCAAGCTTATGCATTTGTTCACATTGAATCTTCGATGTTCGTTCTATTTGTGCTGAATCTATTTTGCCGATATCTACGACGAACTTACCGAGATTCAAACTGGAAGAAAGTGAAGACTTTCATATATTGAGTGAAGACAGAGTTTTTAACAACATTGCAGTTCAAGATCTAGAACCATAAAAATCCAAGAACTCAAGTCCTAGTTGAATATCATGTTTGGTATGTCGAGTTCAAGATTTGAAGATCGTAAGAATTAAAGCTACTAAAGTGATCGATAGATTAAGTGTTCATATGTTCTATCTCACAAGTAAGGTATGATTGACCTAGATTGACCTTAGATCATTTCATACTTCGGTCGGTCATTTTGGTCATTTTATAAGTATAAAATTCTGTTCTTTCGACTAGCCCTAGCATTGGCTCGACCAGTCCTAGTATTTCCTCGACCAATCCAAGATTTGTTATGAATTTTCAGAATTTTTCTGTTAGTCTACGACCAGTCCTGGAAACTGCTCGACCAGTCGTGTGAATAGTGCTCGACCAGTCGTGCAGTGCTCGACTCGTTTTCCAGTGAGTAATCTGGACTCACATGACTAGTCGTGTGGTGTCCACAACCAGTCGAGCAGGCCACTCGACCAGTCGTGGGACCCACAAGGCAGTTGTGCAGCTGAAAAATCTTATCGCGCCAGAATTTTTGAAAATCTGTTTGGATAAGGCCAGTCGTAGCTAACTAAAGGCCAGTCATACGAACCAATCTTTCACCTATAAATAGTGCTTGAATTTCAGAGTTTTCTATTCAATTCTTATCATTCTTAAGCAATCACTCTGAGATAATTTTAAGTACATTCTAAGCTATTTTATGCGTATTTTAGATTGTAGCTCTTATTTTTTTATTTTGATTCTCTATTGCATTCTCATTTTAAAAATGGATATTTGATTTACCCTTCCTTGAGATCAAAAAGATTAAAATCAATACAAAGCCCTTTCTGATTTAATTAAAAATCATATAGACTTAGAACCCTATACACTTGTGAGACTGAACGTTGAACATCTACGTCATTATCAAGTTGGTTCTACCGGGCTGCTTCATAATCGTCATACAGATAAGTTTTTTATTTTTCTATAATACAATTCATTTCTAGTTTGTGAGATTGTTCCAGAAAATCTCTATTTTGGTTTTGTCTGGGGTGATCCAGAAAATATCAGAGATAGGGGTTTTTTTAATTGTGTAAGCCCATCTAAATACATAATTGAGAAGGTTTTAGGTGAACCTTGAAAAACCTATTTTGATTAGTGAACGATAATATCCCCAGGGAGTGGATATTAGGAGTGGAGTAGTTGTGTGGTTGTTGTTTAACAGTTGGTGTACACACAAGCGAACCACTATAATTCTCTGTGTTTGGTGGATGTGTGATTTATTTCTTTATCTTTTATGGTTTAAGATTGTGGGATGTATTTATGGATGTGAATGTTGTAATCTTTATATTTCAGCGTTGTGTGGTGAATGTTGTAATAGATTAGTTTATATTTCTTTCATATCCTCTTGAGTTTGAGTTTTTGATACTCACCCATGTTCTAGTAAGGTTGTCCTGCTATAAACCATTGGTTTTTGGTGTTAGGTTGTCCTTAGAACCAAGTTTGTATTAACCTCTCAATACTTGATTTTTTAGGTTGTTATTTCCTTTTGTTATTCGCATTCAATTTTGCTATCTATTGTTTATATTCTGCTTATTATTATTTATTTGGCATAGTCTCATTCACCCCCCCCCCCCTCTAGGACATATAGCTCGGCCTTTTCAGTATGTTTGTTGAGCAGGTAAAACTCCAAAATTTTATGCAAAATTGTTAAACAAATTTGTTTCTGCCTATATATGTGGTGCCTCGACTACAAATAGAGATATTTAGACGGGTCGGATTAAAATATTTATTTAATGCATATTCCATGTGATTAATTCTTAGGAATGGCAAATTTATCCATCCATCTCCAAATTTTCACTAAATAGTCACATTTACTACTTTTAAGAAACTTCTCTAAAAAGGTATGATTTTTTTTAAAAAATAATAATAATTCAAGGGATTTTCTATCCCCTTTTGGAGATTAAGTTCTAAACCCAACCTGTTTAGGTAATTATACTAAAACCTGACCGGTCATTTGTCAGGTGTGTTGGGGGCCTTGCACAAAACCTTAGGATCTAGCCCTCCAGAACAAACCAGAATTATGGATAATAAAGCAATGAAAATAATCAATGCATCAATCACACACCACACGAGATTTTTACGTGGAAAACCCTCAAAGAGGTAAAAACCACGGGACCTCGTCCAGATCAACAATCCACTATGAAGTAGAACGTTTATAACCTTCTTCACTCACGCAGGAGTGGATGAACAATAAGAGAAATAGAGAAAACGAAGAGATCTAACCGATTATGAGGACATAGAAGCGCTGAGATATAAATTGCAAAGTAGAAAAACCTCCTCGAGCAGAACCTCCCTTCTATAAGCTTCCTCTCTCTCTTTCTCCCTCTCTCTCACCTTTGATAGCCCTCTTGTATTTTTCTCATCAACACAATATATATATAGAAAAATCCTAGGGACCCCTTTTTATAGTTTTAGGAAACTCCTTTCCGCATCCTAGTTGCGAAAGGACTTGCGCATCCTAGTTGCGAAAGGACTTGCGCATCCTAGTTGCAAAAGGACTTTGCGCATCCCAGTTGCGAAAGGACAACGGGTCAAAAAAAACCCATCAAATCTCCCCCTTTTTGACCCAGGAGGGATTCACCTTCTTTAAGCCAGCCAGGTTTCTACAAACCTCAAACTTGCCCTTAAGCAAGGCCTTGGTCATCATATCTGACCCATTATCGTCCGTGTGGACCTTCTCAAGCTGTAACACCTTCTGTTCCAAAGTATCCCTGATCCAGTGATACCGAATCTCTATGTGCTTTGACTTAGAATGCTGACTTGGATTCTTGCTCAAGTGTATAGCACTCTGACTATCGCAATAGACCACGTGCTCCTCCTGCTTTAGGCTAAGTTCCTGTAAGAACCTCTTCATCCAAAGCATCTCTTTACATGCCTCTGTGACTGCAATGTACTCGGCTTCTGTAGTTGACAATGCTACGACCTTCTGTAACTTGCTCTGCCAAGAAACCGCTCCCCCTGCAAATGTGAACATGAACCCCAATGTAAACTTCCTAGAGTCAATGTCACCTGCCATATCTGCATCTGTGTAGCCCTCTAACACAGGTTTTCCGTCACCATAGCATAGGCTCAACCTGGATGAGCTTCTTAGATACCGTAGTATCCATTTCACCGCTGCCCAATGTTCTTTGCCAGGATTGGCAAGATACCAGCTGACAACACCAACCGCATATGCTATGTGTGGGCGTGTACACACCATAACATACATCAAACTTCCTACAGCTGACGCGTAGGGTATTTTCTGTATCTCTTCCACCTCTACCTTCGTCTTGGGACACTGCCTGTCGCTCAATTTGAAGTGACCATCTAGTGGAGTACTGACCGGCTTCGCTGCATTCATATTGAACCGCTCTAGGACTTTCTCAATATACCGCTCTTGGATGCCCAGAGCTTCCTCGCTCTTCGTCACGGGTTATCTCCATTCCTAGGATCTGTCTAGCCGGGCCCAAGTCTTTCATCGCAAAAGACTTGCCCAACTCCTGTTTCAGCCTGTTAATCTTCTTGATGTCTTTTCCCATGATGAGCATGTCATCAACATATAACAGCAGAACTAAGAAACACCGTCTGAGAACTTACGCGTGAACACACAGTGGTCCGACTCCATTCTGTCATACCCATGTTTCAACATAAACGAGTCGAACTTCTTGTACCATTGCCGTGAAGCTTGTTTTAGCCCATACAAGCTCTTCCTCAGCCTACACACCATATGCTCCTTGCCCTTGACTTGGAACCCCTCTGGTTTGTACATGTAGATCTCTTCTTCCAGGTCACCATGGAGAAAGGCAGTTTTAATATCTAACTACTCTATCTCCAGATCCATGCTAGCCGCCAACCTAAGCAACACCCGTATGGATGTCATCTTCACCACTGGTAAGAATATCTCCTCGAAGTCTATGCCTTTTCTCTGACCAAACCCTTTCACCACAAGTCTGGCCTTGAACCTCGTCTGTGAATTCTTCTGCTCAATCTTCTTTCTGAGCACCCACTTGTTGCTCAGAGCTTTCTTGCCCTTAGGCAATTTCACCATGTCATAGGTGTGGTTCTTATGCAAGGATTCCATCTCCTCTTGCATAGCTTTCAACCACTCCCCCTTATGCTCGTCGGCTAGGGCCTCAGAATAATCTTCTGGCTCTCCCCCATCGGTTAGCATAATATACTCATGCGGTGAGTATCTCTTGGACGGCTGTCTGTCCCTAGATGACCTCCTCACCTGTGGCTCAACAGGTGGATCAAGTGGGGGCTGCTCCCCTGGTCCATCTTCTGAAGGAACTCTCTCGTCCTCTGCACCTTGCTGTACTCCCTCGTCATCAGGCACCATGGGAGGAGTAATCGGATCCATGTCCTCTAGCTCACCTAAACTAGGCTGGTTCTTCTCTAGCTTACTAATGTCTTCGATACACTGATATTTAAAGAAAATCACATATCTGTTCCTGACGATCTTTTTCTCGGTCGGATCCCATAACCTGTAACCGAATTTTTCATCACCGTACCCTAAGAACACACACTGCCTGATCTTCATATCGAGCTTGGACCTCTCGTCCTTTGGTACGTGAACGGATGCCCTGCATCCAAACACCATGAGATGACTGTACGATGGATCTTGTCCAGTCCACACCTTCTCAGGTACTTCTCCATTCAACGGGGCTGATGGAGACCTGTTTATTAAATACACCGCTGTGCGCATTGCTTCTCCCCAGAACGTCTTGGGCAATTTCGCATGGGATAACATGCATCTGATTCTCTCAACAATGGTGCGATTCATTCGCTCAGCTACACCATTATGCTGGGGGGTCTTGGGGAACCGTCTGTTCATGCCATATACCCTGGGACTTGCAGTACTCGTGAAAGTCGCCAATGTATTCACCACCATTGTCAGTGCGGATGCACTTCAATGGTCTACCTGTCTCTCTCTCGACCATAGCATGAAACAACTTAAACACACTAAAGACCTCGTCCTTAGATTTCAAAGCATAAACCCAAACCCTCCTAGATGCATCATCTATAAAAGTGACAAAATACAATGCCCCACCCAAGGTTTTTGTCTTCATATGACCACAAACATCAGAATAAACCAAATCTAATGCATGCACTTTATTAACATGAGAAGCAGTTTTAATAAATGAAACTTTATGCTGTTTCCCTGATAAACAATCATGACAGGTTTTGAGAGGTGTACCTGTCACGTCTGGAAGGAGCTGCTTCGTCGCTAGTAGCTGAAGCCCTTTTTCACTCATGTGGCCTAGATGCCTGTGCCACATCTCAATAGCTGAATCTTCCGCTGCGCTCAACCCACCCTTGCACATACTGACACTTGCCTTGTACAGGGTGCAACACTTCTTTCCTCTCCCCACGATCAACGAACCCTTGATGAGCTTCCATTGCCCACCAGCAAATCGGCTTTCATAGCCGTCATCATCTAGCCTTCCCGTCGACATCAAGTTGAGGCGAAGGTCTGGGATATGCCTCACTTCCTTGAGAACCAATGTGCAGCCCACATCGGTCTTCACACAAATATCACCGACTCCCACGATTTTTTATACGCCAGAATTTCCCATCTTCACAGTCTCATAGTCACCTGACTTGTAGCTTGTGAAGAAGTCCATGCGTGAAGTCGCATGAAAAGAAGCTCCCGAGTCTATCACCCAGTCGGTGCCCTGACTCGTAGCCGTGAGACATATGTCATGATCTGTAGAAAGAATAACTACCATGTCGCCATCTGAAGCGACTGCAGTGGAATCAGATTCATCTTCCTTCCCTTTTCCTTTCTTGTCGTTTTTCTTACCACGACATTCATGCTTGTAGTGGCCCTTTTTGCCACAATTCCAGCATTCAATATCTTTTCTGTTACTCGACTTGCCTCTTAATTTATCTCGAGCCTTCCCGCCCTTCCCTCGTTCTTTCCTCTCCCCGTTCTGCGTCACAAGAGCCTCTGCCGAGTAGACCCCCTCGAGACTTCCTCCTTGTCTCCTCATTGAAGAGACAACGGTTACCTGTTCCATGGATATCTTTCATGCGGCGCGGAGTTACTTAGAGACACCACCAATGTCTCCCAACTGTCAGGCAATGAACTAAGCAATAGTAAAGCCTGCAATTCATCATCCAGGACCATCTTCATAGAGGTGAGTTGGTTCACTATATTGCTGACCGCATTCATATGCTCGGCCACAGAACCACCATTCTTGAACTTGAGATTTACAAGTCGCCTTATCAGAAATATCTTATTACCAGCTGTCTTCCTCTCATACAGCCCTTGTAATTTCAGTCATAGGCTTGCGGCTGAGGTTTCTGTAGACACATGGTGAAACACGGAATCATCCAACCAATGTCTAATAAACCCCACCGCCTTTCGGTCCATCTTCTTCCAATCATCATCAGTCATATCCTTGGATTTTGCTGATATGCCTGAGATTGGAGAATATAGGTCCTTGCAATAAAGCAAGTCCTCCATCTTAGCCTTCCATATGGTCCAGTTAGAACCATTGAGGCTGATCATCCTTGAGCCACCTTCCACAATTCAAAATTGATCCTACCCGTTCAATGAACTTAGCTCTGATACCACTTTGTTGGGGGCCTTGCACAAAACCTTAGGATCTAGCCCTCCAGAACAAACCAGAATTATGGATAATAAAGCAATGAAAATAATCAATGCATCAATCACACACCACACAAGAGATTTTTACGTGGAAAACCCTCAAAGAGGTAAAAACCACGGGACCTCGTCCAGATCAACAATCCACTATGAAGTAGAACGTTTACAACCTTCTTCACTCACGCAGGAGTGGATAAACAATAAGAGAAATAGAGAAAACGAAGAGATCTAACCGATTATGAGGACATAGAAGCGCTGAGATATAAATTACAAAGTAGAAAAACCTCCCCGAGCAGGACCTCCCTTCTATAAGCTTCCTCTCTCTCTTTCTCCCTCTCTCTCACCTTTGATAGCCCTCTTGTATTTTTCTCATCAACACAATATATATAGAAAAATCCTAGGGACCCCTTTTTATAGTTTTAGGAAACTCCTTTCCGCATCCTAGTTGCGAAAGGACTTGCGCATCCTAGTTGCGAAAGGACTCTGCGCATCCCAGTTGCGAAAGGACAACGGGTCAAAAAAACCCATCAAGGTGAGCTGGATATGTACGCAGAGATGAGTAGGTATAAAGATGATAAGTCGTGATCTACGTTAAGGTTGCACGTGTTCCTCAATTGATGAGTGGGCTCTCCTAATTTTCAAGATTGATTTGAATTGGCAAAATTTCATGATTTCCGATTTGGATCAGGATACAATTAACTAAAATAAGATGAACTCAATTTTAAGCATTTCCCCTCGGATCCCACCCATTTAAGGAGGTTCGTTTTAACCTTTTAAAATAGGGAAGCATAAAACCTCCGTTACAATACTGAAAGGGAAATTTTCATCTTTAGAAAATGTAATATACGGGAGAATGTTTGAAATTTTTAAAACATTTTCTCTACATTCTCAATCTTTATGAAAGATTATGTTTCATTAATGTCATTTGTATGTATCTAACATTTCACCCTTATGTGTTGAGAGAAAGTGGATTCAGACCGTCCATCTGATGGGGCTAATCAATACAAAGTAGGATGATACAAAGGAATAACTGCATGAAAACCTTCCAATGCACCTGGTTGCATTTGCACATGTGAACAGTCCATTTGGCGCGATCCACTCTTCATATATGTTTCTTGAAAATATCATACTTATCAGATTATCTAAACTGCACCTTCGGTTGCTTTAAAAAAAATGGATGGATAAGATTATTTATGGAGGATAGGCCCACTGATGGATATTTAGGATCATCCAACTACTGCATTTATTATTATTTTGTGTAGCAGTGGAAGAAGTTTGGAAACGCAACCTATGGACAGTCCCGTGAAATGGATGCCAAAAGAGTACAAATGCAAATAGGTGCGTGTCAAGCTTTCTATACACTTATCAGCTACCACACATGCATGCCTACATGCACAAGTTGACTTGGATGCATACATGGGCATGATTAATCTTTTTAACTCTGAAATTTAAATGGGCTTTTGGATTAGTACTGTTGCAACATTTTTTTTTTTTTTTTTTAGTACTGTTGTAACTTGGGTTCGGTTTGACCAAACCGACGGGTCCAATCGAGTTCATGTCAAGTTGTAGAGTTGGGTTGTCATGGTAATTTGAATTGCAAAACCGTGTTGGGTTAGTGAGATTGGGAATAATCACATGTATTTAACTTTGGTGGGGTCAAGTATAGTTAGCACAAGTGGGCCCATTGATCGATAAGCATTGATCCATCGAGACCATGACCCCCGTCTATGGGTGGGTCATGCCTTAGAATCTCCTACGGGTTAATAAAAGAAATACAACAGCAGTCCGTATTCAAATTAAAGAAAGAAAGCAAAAAAAAAAAAACAAACCAAAAAAAAAAAAGGCCGAAACGCTAGGTTCTTCGAGTCTAGGACATTTTCATGGCATTGTCCATACATCCAGGGTGGGGCTGTCAAACGAACAATCTGGATCATTGGATCATTTTGACCCAGCTGCACAAACTACACATAGTTCAGTAATCGCTAATCCAGACCATGATCTAGTGATGGGCCATATACCAAAATCTCTTCCAAGTTAATGAAAGAAACACAACAGCAGTCCATATTCAACTGAAGAAAAAGTCAGATGCCAGGTACTTAATCTGGGAGATTTTCATGGCATTGTCTATCTATCCGGGGTGGGCCCATTAAACGAACAATCCGGATCATTAGACCATTGGCTCCACTTGCGCAAACTGAAAAACAAGATATACCAGGAACATACTCTAATCAAAGATCATAAAATGGGTTGGGATTTGGGGTGTGGATACATGTACGGTCTTATATGCTAAACATCAAACACAACAAAAAATAAAAATTAAAAATTTTTTTAAAAAGCACTCGGATCTTTTTAGTTCATTCAAAAAGGGAAAAACTATAGTGTGCATCTATCACTCTTTAAAAAGCTACACGATTGAATCAAGAAAGAGGAAAAAAAGAAGAAGAAGAAGAAAAAGGAAAAGCACTCACCTTGTCGGGCGAGATCGGACAGCGTTCGGGGCCTTGGGCAGGCAGTCATAAGCCGTAGGTGGTGTTGGCCCTCCTCTAATTGATGTTGGTCAGGCGAGCGGGCAGCGGGCAGCGGGCTTGGTGGGGTAGAGATAGAGAAGAAAGGGAAAGGGAGGCAGTGCAGCCGTGTGGGTGGGGTATGGTTTTCCTTTTAAAATCTTATAATGTGTGTGTGTGTGTCTGCATATATATATATATATATATATAATATTTTAAAAAATTATAAATACCTATTTCTAAACAAGCCGAGTCGAGCTCGAGTTCGAGTTTCGAGTCGAGTTAAAACCCCCCGTGGTCGAACTCGGCTCGAACTCAACTCGAGCTAGAAGAACGCAGATTGACTAGGCCCGACTCAGCCATTCAATCCGAGTCAATCCGAGCTGACGCGAGCCGAGTCGAGTGAGTTAATCAAGCTAGCTCGACTCGTGAACAGCCCTACCGATTGCGTCATTCTCCCAACAGTTGATTGCACTAAAACCTCTAGCTAATTCACAAGATATTCTAAAGGTGCTAAAACAAGTGAAAGTCAACATCCCTCTACTGGACGCTGTGAAACAAATTCCCTTTTGGGCCAAATTTCTGAAAGATTTATGTACAACCAAGAGACGACAAACTATTCAATAGAGAAATTTTCTGATAGAAAAGGTGAGTGTCATCCTCAAGTAAGATGTGCCATAAAAATATAAAGATCCTGGTAGCCCCACTATCACCTATATAATTGGGAATCACCAGATAGATCACACACTTCTTGACTTGGGAGCAAGCGTTAATTTGATTCATTTCTCGATATACAAAAAATTGCGTCTAGGTGAATTAAAACCCACCCAGACCACATTACAACTTGTTGATCGTTCGGTCCATGTACCGAGAGGGATAATCGAGGATGTGTTGGTCCAGGTTGACAAATTCTACTATCCGGTAGATTTTATCATTTTGAATACCCAACCCATCACAGATATGAGCACTCAGATCTCTGTCATCCTTGGTCGTCCATTCCTTGTGTCATGTCCCAAACTCGGAAACCGGGCTCACAAAATTCTTGATCGCTGAATTCGGCGCCGACAGCCTCCGTAGTACCCCATTCTCGGCTCCCGGCACCCATATACTAGTTTTCGATCCTGGGATCCTACAATGAGGATTTTCAACATGAATTTATTTCATAATAAGCATAACCATAAGCATAACCCACAAACAATAACCAACAACATCATCACATTTCTACTATAATAAAAAACTTTAAGTACAATGCATAAGGGAAATACAATCTCAATATCAAAAGCTCAAGAAGACAGTTGTACTCTCCCAATCACAATGTTGTTGCGGATCATGCATAAGCTTATAGAAAGATTAGAGGGTGGTCTAAGTGTGTGCACAAGGTAAGTGTCAAGTATGCAATATTAGAGTAATGCGGAAACATACTGATAAATCCATGAATGCTATCGGCCATACTAAAGTTATGCGATGCAAGGCATAAATATTATCAGCCATACTAAGGTCATGCGATGCAAGGCATGAATGTTGTTCGACATACCGATGCCATGCGATCCGAGGCCTACATGGCCAATGTCATATGCGAGATGCAACTCAAGCATACCAATCCTCATCTGAATCCATATAACAATATAACTCATCTCTAAAGCATCAAATATTAGTACAGTTCTCTCTAGATAATCACCGGGGTCTAGTACACTCTACGCCAGCTTGCCGTCCCATCTAAGCGCGCAACTAGGTAAGTGTAAGAGACCTCACTATCCGTCTGCCAATATCGGTCCCGACTCGACGATAGCGGACTCATTCCTCAAGCGTGTCAAACTCAACCTAACATTACCCTCTCACTCGAGCGGGTAAGGTCACACCCCCTTCCAACCGACCACGACATAGTGTGAGACGTGACCTACTGGTATACGGCCCTCTTGCGCTCACGTATCCACTCAGTCTCGATGTTGGAGCATCCTCCTGGTACCATAAGGGTTCAAGGACTTTCACTCAAGGACATCATTGTGCCCTAGTGCTTAAAACCAAGTATTTTCGGTATCCAATCCTACCATCCATGATATGCCTATGGAGGTCATAACCCTGATGTCGCTAGGGTACACGGTAACCATATCACACAATGTAAGATGCATGAGTCATACAATCCAGTCATGCATCAATCCTGCGCGTACCGTGCGCTCATGAGGGACAACTCTGTCAATCAGGGAGTCCAATAAGCAATCTACCCAATGACATAATGTTATGATCAATCACTCCTCGTAACAAGCATGTAGATGATGCGAATGGGCATGTCTCATGATACTATGTACACATACTTATAGTCGTAATCAATAATTGGCCTTTATATAAGGAGGGGTCCATAGAAGGATAGTGGATTTGATCCATAACATGAAGATCGGTCCTCAACAGTGGATACACCAAATCTGATACAACAGATTCTTCAATATATGGCAAGAGGTAATGATGCATCCTCCTCATAACAAGGATGGACCTATATGGCCTGCTCATATCGAGAATGGGCTTAAGAACAAAGAGTGAGCTCCTAGGTTTGGGTACTTCTACTAGCATCAATGGGGGCCCAATAGTTTGGGTTTAGCCTAATAAGATGAGATGGGTTATGCTAATATAAATGGGGGCCCAAAGGTTTGGGTTAGCCCACTAGGGGAAGATGAGAATGGGCCTAAGGATGGGCCTATGGAGTTTACAATGTGGACCTTTAACCATCATTGCTCCCAAGGTAATGGGCTTAGTAACGGGCCTTTGGGAGGCTTACAACGTGGACATTTAACCATCATTGCTCCCAAGGCATGGCCCATTTAGAGCATATCTTATAATGGGGGCCCATGACCTTATACTAGCTAGGAAATGGATGAGCATCGTAGACATTATTATATACATCATGGTGGGATCACATATCGTAATGGCCTCACCGCATGGACTTATCATATATCACATTAGCCCTCATCATATGGGCCTCTCATACATCACATTGGGCCTCACACAAGGGCCACATATACATCATATTGGGCTCACATACATCATATTGGGCCTCACATACATCACATTGGGCCTCACACAAGGGCTTCATATACATCACGTTGGACCTCATCACATGGGTCTCACATACATCATATTGGGCCTCATTACATGGGCCTCTCATACATCACATTGGGCCTCAAGAAATAGCCCACGATCTAGGCACGATGGGAGGATGGTGTGTGTAACACATACAATATAGTGGGCCTGATGGGGCAGCCCATGATTTAGTAAAAATGGATGGGCAGCATGTGTAACATATACATCAAGGTGGGCCTGAACAGTGTAGATGGGCCCCTACAAATGGATAATGTAGATGTAATACATGCAGCAGAGTGGGCCCTGCACATCCACCAGGTGGTCCTGCACATTCCAGATGGCCCCGCACATGCAGTAGGTGGGCCTGCACCTTCTAATTGGGGCCCACCAGATGAACAACATGGATGTACAATGCATACATCATGGTGGATCCCACCGTCCAGGGATTGGACGGTGAGAATATACAACACAATCATCAAGTGGGTCACACCGTCCAAGGATGGACGGTGCAAATATAACACATAACTCAAGGTGGGCCCCACCCCCACACGTGCAGCACGTGTAGGGTGGGTCTCACGTCTAGTAAACGGACAGTCGGCGTGGCTATAGAATACATACATTGAGGTGGGTCCCACCGTCCATGGACGGTGGGCGGCATGGATGAAAGATATGCATCAGGTGAGTTCACACGTGTGGCCCACCAGCTTTGGATTAAAGCTGATATTTGTGTTTTCCCTTCAACCAGGCCTGTTCAGACGGACAGGCAACAGGCCTGCCTGCTGGATGGGCAGCAAGGTGGGCCCAAAACGTGGATGGCATAAATAAAATACATACATCATGCAAGGGGTCCACGTGGGTGGGCCACCCATCCAGAAAATCAGGCTGATCCTTATGTTTTCCCTCATCCAGATTGGCCCGAAAATGGGCAGCAAGGTGACCCCAAAATCTAGATGTGTGGGCATCCCATGTTTGGACAAGAACATACATCAGGTGGGCCATCATGCAAGGGATCAAGAGAGAGAGAAAGAGAGAGAAGAAGAGAGAGTCGGCCATGGGAGGGGACTTCGCACTATGAGTCCCTCCAATCACATCAAAACCATACATCAAGATCTATACATGGGTCCCATGCATTGCATGGCCTTACATAAAAATAAAAAATAAAATAAAAATAAAAAATCTAAGGTGGGGATACCATCCCCACCATGAAATCAAGGTCTAGATGACCCCTCAAGGCCATGGATTAAATTAAAACATCATGATGGAGTCTATGGAGAATGGCCCCATCATGGATCATGCATGCAACAAGGATGGGCCGTTGGCCACATCCAAGGGATCAAGTAAGATCTCCACCATTGATTGGTGGGTCCTACATGCTCCCATGCAATAAAAACCAAGGATCTAAGAAAAGAAAGAAATATCTAGTCCTAAACATGTACCCACCTTGGATCTTCAATTTCTTCTTCCACCTTAAGTTCCTAGAGCTCCAAAGGAATGAGTTTCCATGGTTGAGATTGCTTTGGAATGGTTGGATTGGGAGGAAAGGAGGGTGAAGATTGTTGGATTTTGGAGATGGGTTGGGATGTCCAAGCCTCTTGCAATGGAGGAATGAGGAACAAAAGAGAGAGGGATAGAGACAAGAGAGAGAGAGAGGGGTGATAGCTTCTAGGCAATGATTAGTTTGTGTAAGAGGCATGACTAGTTGTCATAATGAGATGTAAGAGAGGCATGGGCTAGCAAGCATGCTTGGGTAGGTTCTAGGGTAAGGTGATGTCACCCCTAGGGTGACATCATCCTAATGATGGTTTTTTTCTAGGGAAAAGCAATAACTAGGATAGGTGGGTCCCGCAATCAAGCGATTAATGGCCAGAATAATGCACGGGCTGGATCTCACAATCTAAGTGTCGGATTGGTGCACAAGATGCGGCGTTAGAACCGTGGCGACAACACGGTCGCAATGGCATAGGTCTCAGGTCGAACGCAAACACTAACTACAGGTCGCGCGCCGCCGAAATTCGACCAGGAGGACCACGAGATTCCACAGAATGGAATAGTCACTAGGACACAGGCCTGACACCTTGCTACATCAAATGCCATAATTAATTATATGAATGGAGCTATGAGTTTATCTTTTGGAAATATGACGTTGGAGCTTAATATTTTTTTTCAACATGACGAAACAGTCAGAAGCTGTTGACGATATCCACGACATTAACATGATTGACTCCTTCGTGGAAGATAGAGCAACCCTGAATCTATATTCTGACCCTCTAAAGATGTTCTTGGCCCACTCCCCTGATTTGGATGGTGACACGATTAGGGAGATGGATGCCATGCTTGATGTTGTGCAGGTACTTGTAATCAATCGAAGGAGGCCACAATTTGAGATATTGCCCAAAACCAATGTAGTGCCTCTATCGTATAGTCTCAAGGCACCGTAGCTTGACCTGAAATCATACTTACTGATCTTGAACATGTTTACTTAGGTCAAGATGAGACGTACCCGATGGTGATTTCATCCCACCTTGAGAAAGAACAGGAGAGTATGCTCATTCTACTCTCAGAGAAGATGAAGGAGTCCTTGGGCATATCATCACAGACCTCAATGTGGAAAATGAGCCCCTCTCAATTGAATCTCTTGACTTCATAGAATTTGGCTTAACACACTTTGAAGATCCTAATAGTAATACGATAAAAGAAATAATGGATGCCTTGCAAGACAATACCTCGGTTATTGATATTGACTGAGGGAATCAATTTTCTAAATTACTCCCTTTCACAAATTCTGAATGTTTACCATTAGAAGTGGAGGAGCTCAAAAATGAAACAAAGTCTGAAATTTTCGAATGTGCTGAGACTACAATACTTAATGAGAATTTTTCTAAATTTCATCTACTTGTAGTCTTTAATTCACCATGGTGTACTAACATTGAAAACTTTTCTGTCATAGGTGAATATTATCCACTTTGGACACCTCATGAGAGTAAAAGAAAACTTTATGCTGAGGTTCATAAATTTCTCTGAACATTCATGCTCCAGGGCATCCAAGCCTATTGCAAAAAGGGCTTTTGGATGATCTTGTTGAGAAACCTACTAAAAAATTTATCGAGATACTAGCCGGAGGAGGAACCTGGGTGCATGATTGAGTAGTTATTCATTGCTTTCTAGGTTTAGGATTAAGATAGTTTAATTTCATTTTTTTTTTTTAGTCTTCATGCTAACCCATCTTCACATTAAGAACTTTGGAAAAGATGTAATTCTTCTTCTTCATGTATTAGCTTTCTATCACTTCCCATTTCTTTTCATTGTCTCATGTACATTACACGCTCATATCTTTTACATTGAAGACAATGTAGATTTTAGGTTGGGGGTGTGATTAGGTAAGCTAATCAGTGTTTTCGTGGTTTTGAGTAAAAATTGTGAAAATTTTCAAATTTTCAAGTTAAAAACCTATTTGGTAAATAAAAGTTTGAGTAATTAAGAATGCTTTGAGTATGATGGTAAGACATAATTGAATTTTGAATTGTTGGAGTTTGATCAACTAAGTAGACTATCACTTAAGTTCTTGCATTTAATTGATTAAGAGGAAGTTTGAATATCATGTTAATCTAAATCACAAGACACGTTCAATTTGCTTTCTTGGAATATGCTAGAATTTTTTGGTGTTAGTATGAGTATCATTGATAGATGTTGAGAATTAAGTCTGGAGAATTGTATCCACCTTAAAAAGATGAAAAGAACTAGTTAAAAAATAGTGAGATCGACAAAAAGGTCATGTATGATGAAAAGACTGGAAAAGTTTGAAAAAAGGATGAAAATTCTGAAAAGAATAAAGATGAAAAAAAATCTGAAAAGACTGAATGAATAAAAGTGACCATTGATATAAAATCAAAAACTGAAAAAATAAGAAAAAGGGGATAAGTTCGGAATCAGTACTTGAGTTTTCAACTAATCCTGATATGATGAACATGACTGACATTATGAAATAATAGTATTCTTATGGGAAGTACGTTGATTTGCACTGAGCACATTGAAAAACTTGATATATGAACTTATGCTCTTAAATGATTGATAAAGAACCTGCTTGATTAATTGCTTATGTGATTCGGCTCTAGGTTTTCAAAATCTCACTTTCTCGTCTTAATTCTACTCATTCATACTTGATTACACAAGACATTGATTTCTAAAAAAAAAGGTTTGTACATTGAAAATCGAGGATTTTTTCATGCACATTTTGCTCGGGACTAGCAAAATGCCGGTTGGGGAGTGTATTGAGTATCAAATATTGCATGTTTTCCCCATTTATATCTTGGTTTTATGAACATGATAATTTTTAATGGTATATTTTATACATGTTTGTATTGCGAGGTGAATCTGACAACTTGGATTAAAAAGAGTGTTAAAAGCATGGATTTGATGCTCAAGAATCACCAAGGCAAAGGATGGATCTTAGGAGACTAAGAATGAAGAATTCACATGCCGAAGATCTAAGGAAACCAAGTACAAAGGATGAAGAAAGAACTTAAAAGATTTCAAAATCAGCAGTAGAAAATAGTCAGGTTCGGTCTGATCAAAATCGCACAAAACAGTCTAGCAACTAATGATGAAATTCAAACCTAATTTGGTTCGACCGAAGGATAATTCGGTCCGACTGAAACCAAGTTCGGTCTGACCGAAGGGAGGATTCGGTGCGATCGAAAGTGCACAAAAAGGTCCAGGGAAGAACGATGAATTTCAAAGTTAATTCGGTTCGACCGAGTATTAATTAGGTCCGATCAAAACTTAAGTTCGGTCTGGCCGAACCCAAGCTTGGTACGACCGAAATCGGGCAAACGCTAAAACAGAATCCTGTCGCAACTCGAACTTGACTTCAGTCCGACCGATGCGTAACGTGACTTTGTAAATTTGAGGCAGTTTCAAGGTTGGTTGATTGAAATTCCAAGGTGGTGCAAAAGATGATGTTTCATAAATATAAATAGGAGTCCCTAGGACATCCCAAATTATCTTCTAAGGTTCAAGGAGTAGAGCCAAAGGGTGGAGCAGCCTCCCAAGAGTTTTTCTTCCTCTTCCTTAGTTTATTTTCATGTTTTACTTAAGAGTCATTCAATCATGTCTATAGTTAACTAAACTTCTTAGATAGGGCTAAGAGGTGAAGCTTGTAGCATGTTGGGATGTTTATCTTGATTTGATTATTGTTTATGTTGAACTTCATTGATTTCTAGTTTGAATTTAAGGAATATTTTTAGTTTTTTATGATTTATTATGACTCAAATTACAATAGATGTTGTGATAGCTTTGAATATATTCTTTTCCATTCTGAGATTGTGAGATTCGTAAATCCTGTTGTTCACCATCGTCTCCTGGGCATGGTAGGATGATGAAATATCTTCCAATCATCAAAATACTCTTTCACGTGTGGACTAGATCTATGAAAAGTTTAAAGATTTGATTTTCTCATCTTCCAATTGGATAAGATAGGACTCTGATTCCAGTTATGTTTCTTGAACCAAGTAGGGTAGCATCTTGATAGCTACAAGTGAATCCTTGACACTCTAGTTCCCACCTTTAATTGAGAGTTTAAACATTATTCACAATTACTCTCTTTTATTCAAATTTTACATTTAGATCTTCTTCTAGTTCTACTTCTAGTTATTTTCAGAATACGTACAAGTTTAGTTCCTGTGGATTCGACCTCGGTCTCACCGAGTTATTAACATATCGCAAACTACACTTGGGGTTGTGAACGAAAGCCACAAAGGGCAAACATACAATCAAAGCCACATATGCAACTAGTCAATCGAAGCCACATAGGGAAAATAGTGCATTTCAGGATACTGTGAATGGGATTGACCCCCAAAGGCACAGAGGCGCAACGATCCATTAGATGATAAGTCCACAACAAAAATCTATTTAATCAATTAGATAGAATGACTAGTAGTTCTAGGACCTCCATAAATACTGTCAAGTCATCACAAGTAGTAAAATAAGACACGTATAATGTCAATAATATCTATACATATAAAACGTATGTTTAAAACCAGAATAGGGATATTTGCGATACTAAAAAGGTGAGCTCCAAGTCCTAGAGGGGGAGGGGGGGGGGGGAATAGGACTATGTCAAATAAAAATAATATGCGGAAAGATAACACAGATAGCAACAATATAAAGCAACCTCAAATGCACAAGTATTGAGAGGTTGATACAAATGTTGTTCTAAGGACAACCTTATACCAAAAATCAATGGCTTATGGTAGGACAACCTGATTTCCAGAACGTCTATGAGTATCAAAAACGTAAACTGATATAGAGGCAAAAGAAATAAACTTAGCTATTACAACATCCACCACAAAAGCATAAAATAGATTACATCATTCACACATATAAACAAATACAATCATCCATTACAACTCCAAGAATTATAGTGGTTCGTGTGTGTACACCAACTATTTGCAAACAGCCACACAACTACTCTACTCCCAATATCCACACCCACAGGATATTAGCTTTCACTAAGAAAGAAGGTTTTCCAAGGTTCACCTTAAAACCTTTACAATTATTTCTCAATGGGCTATCACAATTAAAAACCCCACACTAAGATTTTCCTAGCTGATCTCAGTCAAAACCACAAATAGAGATTTTCCTGGATGAATCTCACAAACCAAAAATACAGAAATCGAAATATAATACTTATCTGAAGAATGTTCTTCGATGTAGCCGGTAGAACTACTTCTTTGTAAATGATAATGTTCAATGTTCAATCTTACAGAAGAAGGGGTTCTAGGTCTAGATGAATTTTAAATTAAATCCAACCTTAGGCTACTTGGATTCAATTTCTTGGATCTCACAATGGGTTAAATCAAAATCCCCTTTTTAAATCAAATAGAATGGAATCAAGAGATCAAGAAATTAAATAACCAAAAAGCTATTAAAATAAATTTTAAATACCTCACAATAGCTTCTCGATAATGGGGACTTATCTCTCAGAGTGGTAGCTTGAATCGGCTTAGAATGAATGACAAATTCTGAGAAGAGTCCACTATTTATAGGCTGCAAATCGGTTCACTCGACTAGTCCTAGCCGAACGACATTTCAAATTTTCTGGGGCGATCGGATAAAACAGACCCTCGACTAGTAGAGTGGCCAACTCGACTGGTCGAATGAATAAAAATCGTGTTGCTGGAGTTCGAGTCGAGCCACACTCGACTGGTCGAGGACCTACCAGAAAATTCTAAAAATTTGAATTTAAATCTGGACTAGTCGAATCAAGACTAGGACTAGTCAAAGCAAAGTCTAAATAAAGTACAATAATCCAACTTAAATATGCAATGTTAATGACCTAATCCCAAGGTCTTTCTAGGGTCATGTATACCTTAAATGTGAGTATTGAAATTGAACCAACGGTCGCTTCGGTAGATAGGACATTATGAAGCACATGAAGCTTGACCTTGAATTCTTGAACTTGTCTCGAACTTGTGTCTTGAGACTTGAGCAAATGTACTTGAGCTTGTTCTTATTACTTAAGCTTGAAGTGGTATACTTGAGCTTGAATTTGAGACTTGATCTTGAGCTTTAACATAATTTTGAACTTTAAGCTTGAAGATCAAAGTAGTGATGCACTTGAACTTGATTACCTTGACTTAATGATCTTCAACTTGTTGTTGTAGTTGAACATGCGTACTTGTAGCACCTATAATGTTGATGTAGATAACACCACGCTCATCTTCGAATGAAGGTGAACTTTCCGTCAATTTAAACTTGAGGGTGAACTTTCCATCTATCAAAACAAGTCAACCATATTGAAGTGTTTTGACACAACAAAATTTGACAACTCAGGGTGCTAGATTTATAACTTGGCACTTACAATTTCCCCCTCTGTCAAATTTATGATAAAACCAACTTACAGATGATTAACCTATTCTAATACATAGATTCACTCAGTTCAAAAAAAAATCTAGAAACCACAAACTCTCCCTCAATAAACTCCCCTTCAACTTAAGCTCAGTAGAGACTTGTATTAAGAGATACATATACATTTCCAAAATTAAAAAAATAAAAATCCTTTCCACACAGTAGATGCATATCCACATCTCTACAGCTCATTTAAATAACCACATTATCATTAAAAAAAAAAAAAGATTAAGATATAAGCAATCAAATACCCAATTTCTCCCACTTTTTGTCACAAAATGACAAAGGAAGAAAAGATAGAAATATGTGAAATGTGGTAGCTAATAAGAGAAGAGAGTAAGAAAGAGTGTGAAAGTTAGCAAATTAAACCATAATAAAAGAAGTATCAACATTAGAACTTAAACACGTCCAAAATTCAGAGTCACCAAGCAAAGTTAAGTTTTACAAGTCCAACAAAAGTAAACAAACTAATCAGAACCGGATGAAGAGGGAGGTGGAATGGATGGATCAATCTGGTGTAATCCCTTATTGATGCGTCTAAGGTATTTACGCATATACTTCATTTGGTTATCTTGGGAAATTTTCAATCCATCCACCTTCTCTTCCAGTGAGCAAAGGTGCTCATCAAAACCAGAAGACTAAAAATCAGGATCAGCCTCAACGTCATCAAATTCTAATTCATTAAAAATATCTTCCATATTGGCTTCAGTTGGTAGCGCATCTTCATCTCTAACCTCTCTAACACCCCTATCAATTTGACCAGGTGCTAACTTCAAATTCATCTTGTTGATATTTGAATTGTTGAAAGGTAGATGAGAAGTAGGAGCTTCTCCAGGTGGCATGACCACAGAACAGTGTAAAACAAGAGTGGTCATCAAATAAGCAAATGGAATATCACTATGCCTTGGATGCAGTCGAAATTAGATAATTAAATAGCAGATTAACGAAGGAAGAAACACCAGAATGCCAGATACAACAGAATGAAGATTACGCACCATAAAGGTAGGTAGTTCGGTCTTGTTACCAGATCTAGATTATACATTGGAAATAAAAATGTGATGTAATACTCTGAATCTGGGCAACATCTGATTGTCCCGGAGCGCAATCCTGGAACTCCATTCCGACTCCATGTTGCATAAATTTCTGGTTAATAAATGTTTTTTCGACTCATTCAATTTCTCAGCTAATGTCAGAATAGGAATTCCTTCATCATTCACTGGAATGTCTATCAACCCAGAAATTAAGTGACGATCTACTTTATATGAACCTTCTCTAAATATGATAGTGAAGGTCAAATCTTCAATAGAAACATCACCTATACACGCATACATAGATTGTGCAATGGAGCGGTATGCCGGTCTGTCCCAATTCAGAATGTTATCCCATCCTACAACAACAAGGGGGGGAATAATGTTGAATTGAACAAGATGGTTAGCATTGACGGTCCGCTCAACAATGATGCTGTGGAGATGGATATCCCGCACATATTCCAGGTCCTCTTCGGGTGGTCGAAGAGTACGCACCGAAATGGAATGAGAAGAAGATGCTTAGGTAGGTTTATTCTTCGGTCTACCTTCCATTGCAAGAGTAAGCAAGAAAGAGTAAGAAAGGATTTAAGGGTTTCAAACCCAACAAATTTTTTAGGTAGAAAACGCAATAAACCACAATGAAACTTGAAATAAAAGAAAAATCCAAGCAAGATGAGACCTAAAGAGCTTAAATCCAAAAGGAAATTGAAAATGGATCACTTACTTGCATGAATGGAAGGAGGGTTCGATGGGTTGGAGAAGGGGCCGAGATTTTTCACCCTAAAAAGGGGTTCAGCCCATGAGAGCATGTACTTGGCCAGTCGTGAGAGCACAAAAATGCATATATTATTATTTTTCTCAAATTTTAAAATGAAATAAAATTACACAAAAATATACAATAGTACAAGCATGTAATCATGAACATTTCAAGAAGAATTACACATACCAATAGCCAATTTTAATTTGAAAAAACTATTTTTGTCAAGTAGTTTACTGAATATGCCAGTAAGTTGGTTTTCAGTCTGCACATAGTCTAAAGAAATAATTTTCTCTTCCACTAATTATCAAATATAGTGATACCTAATGTCAATATGTTTGGTACGGGAATGCTGGATGGGATTCTTAGAGATATTGATTGCGCTAAAGTTATCACAATATAGAATCATTGTGTCTTGTGCAATCCCGTAATCGTTCAACATTCTTTTCATCCACACAAGCTGAGTACAGGCATTTTCAGCTGCGATATATTCAGCCTCAGCGGTGGATAGGGATACAAAACTTTGTTTCTAGGTATGTTAGGAAGCCAAACAGTTCCCAACATAAAAGCAATCACTGTTAGTGAATTTTCGATCGTCTATATTCCCAGCCCAATCAGCATCCGAGTAACTAGCTAAGTGAACATTAGTATCAAGTGGATACCATAGACCCAAATTAACTGTACTTGCGACATACTTAATAATCCTCTTGATAGCAATCAGGTGGGATTCCTCAGGTTCAGATTGATATCTAGTATAAATTCCTACGCTGAATGCAATATCAGGTCGACTAGTAGTTAAATATAATAGACTGCCAATCATACTACGATACAACTTAGGATCTACGCTCTTACCTATTGCATCTTTAGATACCTTAAGAGTTGTACTCGTAGGAGTATCAAAATGATTAATACCCTGAAATTCAAGGGTCGAGTATGAACTCGGCTCCTGAATTCCCGGGTAGCATTTGGGTTTATTCATAAGCAATGAGGAGTTAAGCAAACCATAAGCATGAGAATATCATAAAATGTAAATATGAGCCGCTAAACATCTAAGATATCCAAAATACAGTGCCAAGAAAACCCAAACCAGGAACTAGTCCCACCCAGATAAATATTCCAAAATAACTAGGGCCCTGGCGCATGTCCTGCGACCATCCAAACATAAACTAGAAGAACCGCTAAAAGTCTGATAGTACGCTCGCTCCTCCTCACCGTCCATGCTTGCATCCTCTAGTGCATTAACTATATCGACCCTGCATATATGATAGATTCTGGTTAGTGTTTTAGAACACCGTCCCAGAGTGGGAGTGAGTAGCTAACTCTATGGTACCATTAGCAATAGGTTACACAAATTATCATACATAAAGTAAAATTAGTGAACAACATACATCATAGAATCCTATGTATTGTTGGTTAATACAATGCATGATTTAATGATATGATGCATGCCCCTCACCACCAACACTCCCTCAAGCGATGACATCTAATAATCTCAATGACCAACACTCCCTCAGTTGCGACCTCAACTGCCAAATTGCCATAATAGATAATGCAATGTCATGTTGTAAGACCCCATATTCTATATTGTACCGTTCTGTAAACTTCCACGGTCCTCCCGGTAGAATTTCGGCGACCCGTGACACTTAGATAGTAGTTGCGCGCGACTTTGAGTCGTGTCCCGTATTCTAGAGTTGGCTCAACCCGAGACTTGTACCCTTGCGACCATGCCGTCGCCGCGGTTTCGACGCTTCGTCTCGCACGCCAATGCGACAACCAGGCCAGGAGATGAGGACCCGCATTTAGTTCGAGGAAAATGCCGCACGTTGCAAATCTCAAGAGAATATATCTCATCAATCAAATACACATCACACATCAAATGTCAAGTACAACACCATCCCCAAAGTCAACTCTCTCTCTCTTACAACTCTTACCTATCAAGTACACCCATCACTCACTCCCCATCACTCCATCCATCACCCATCCCTTACATCATCATCTCTCTCTCTCTCTCTCAAACCATTCTCCCAAGCAAGAGAGCAACCGTCCATGGCTTTCCAAGGAAAGGAAGAAGATAGGTGTGGCCCACCTTCCTACCACCCAATCCCACCCTCTAAAGATCATCCCAACCATTGAAATTCATCCATTGAAGCTTTGAAATGCCTCGGTGGAAAGAGGAGTCCAAGATCTAACGTTGGGTGTTTTATAGGCTTAAATTTTATTATTTTGATGATGGGCCAAGTGAGGCCTACCGATTGATGGTATGGATCTCACTTTGGACCCTAGGTGTGGCCGATAGCCCACCGTGATTCATATGTTCGTCCCATAATGGGGCCATTCTCCATTGACCCCATCATGATGTTTATTTTTCATAGTTTGGAAAGGTCATCTAGACCTTGCATTTTGGTGGAGAAGGGATCTCCACCATTGATTTTGATTGGTGGGCCCACATGTAATGGGACCCATTTGATGTATGTTATAATGCATGGAAGGGAGGGCCCATAGTGTCGGGGTCCCTCCATTGCATGCATCTCTCTCTCTCTCTCTCTCTCTCTCTCTCTCTCTCTCTCTCTCTCTCTCTCTCTTCGGTGATTTAATGGCCAGCTTATGATGTATGATCCAGGCCATCCATTTGATGGGCCACACCGTGATGTATGATCCAGGCCATCCGTTTGACGTGCCACATCGTGATGTATGTGTTTCATTCATGCTTCATAACAACATTATGGCCCACTGCACGTGGGACCCACACATGATGCATGTGTCTCATGTCCACACCGTCCAGTCCACTGGATGGTGGTTGCTGGACTCCCAAGTAATATAATAATAATATATTATAACAAAACGTCCAAAGGCAAGACATTGATATAATTAATACAATAATATTATAATAATATAATATTATATTATATATATATACATGTTAAACCCAACTGAGGTGGGCCACATGTGTGGACCCACCTCTGATGGAGGTATACATATAATATATAATATGTATTATAATTATGTTATAATAATATAATATAATATGTATTATATATATCAGCTCTATGGCTGAGGTGGGCCACACGTGTGGACCCATCTCTGATGGAGGTATTTCACCTCTGTTGTCCACCGTCCATTGCTGGACGGTGGGACAAGTGATGTATGTGCCTTATATCCCAGCCGCCCGTCCAAGACATGGCCCACCCCACACGTGTGGGTGGGACCCACATTGATGTATTTATTATATCTGCACCATCCAGATCTTCTGAACGGTGGCCTCACCTTAATGTAAATGTTTTATATCCTCGTCATCCATCTGTTTCACTGGGACCCACCTCGGTTGTATGTGATCTATTCAAGCCGTCCACCTGTTTTTCCATCATAGGACCACCGTGATGTATTTATTTCATCCACATCGTCCAGATTGTGCTGGACGGTGCTGGACAATGTTTGGAAAGTGTTGATTTACATGGACAATATTTGGACAGTGCTGATTTACATGGACGATGTTTGGACAATGCTGATTTACATGGGCAATGTTTGGGCGGTGCTGATCGTCACCGTGCATCGTGCGCCCAATAGAATGATAGTGTACCTGCAACTATTGAAATGATTTCAGGCGACCCACATCATAGTGGGACCCACCGTGATTGTATGTTATCCAGGCCGTCCTTTAGGTGGACTGCTGGTAGGCTCAGCTGTGATGAGTAGGCCCACTTGCTGCATGTGCAAGGCCCACCTGTGATGTATATTTGAGGCCCACCTGTTATGTATTTACGGACCATACGTCGTGGCCCATTGTGACGTATTTTCAGCTCATGTGAGGTGGCACAATGGTGATGTATATTAGGGCCGTATGAGCCGCTTATTGTGATATATTCCCGGGCCATGCGTTGAGGACCATTGTGATGTATATTATGCCCATTGGTGCGACCCGTTAATGTGGCCCACTCGATGTTTATGAGGCCCATTGGTGCGGCCCGTTGATGTGGCCCACTTGATGTATATTTGCTCATTGGTACGGCCCATTTGATAAGGCCCACTTGATGTATATTGGCCCATTGGTGAGGCCCATTTGATGCGGCCGAGTTGATGTATGTTGGCCCATTAGTGCGGCCCATTTGATGCGGCCCAATTGATGTATGTTGGCCCATTGGTGTGGCCCATATGATGCGGCCCAATGTGATGTATTTATGGCCCATGTGTCGAGGCCCATTGTGATGTATGTGGAGCCCATGAGTGAGGCCCGATGTGATGTATTTATGGCCCATGTGCCAAGGCCCATAATGACATGTATTAGGCCCTTGAGAGAGGCGCATGGTGTTGTATATTAGGCCATTGTGTGAGGTCATGAGCCCCACTATATGTTTGGCCCTATGAGGGCCACTCCTTGGGGGCGATATTGGTTAAATGTCCACATGGATGGGCAATGATGGTTAAATGTTCACATTGTGACCTTCCCTTAAGCTTTATTAGGCCCATTCTCACCAATTTCGATTATCGAGGCCGATTCTGATTGTCGAGGCCGATTATCGAGGTTAATTTCGATTGTTGAGGCCGAGTCTAATCGTCAAGGTCGATTATCGAGGTCGATTTCGATTATCGAGGGCGATTTCGATTGTCGAGGCCGATTATGAGTATATGACATCATTGCATCATGATACCGACACCTTGGAGCCCACCTTGTGTGTATATTGGGCCCCATAAGGAAGTCCAGTTTATTGCGCGATAGAGAGGATAAGGAAGCCCACTTATTGCACTTAGACTCGGATTTGCCCTCGGTGGGGGATATTATGATGCTCTATCACTCACTACGTGAAAAATGAAAAAAAAAAAGGACAGACTTAGAGATGGTTCTTGATTGTCTCTAAAATTACTTGGTTTAAAGACGCTTTAGAGACGGCCGTAAACCGTCTCTAAAATTTTAGACGGCCCCTGACCATCCTTAATATTGTCTTAAAAATTTGAATGTCCACAAATCATTTAAGACGGTCATCGACCGTCTTATATGGGTCATCTGAGACAGTCGTTGGCCGTCCGCATTAGTGATGGTCCTTGACCGTCTTATATGAGGTCATCAGAGACGGTCATTGGTCATCTGCATTAGAGACGGTTATTGGTCATCTTTTACTTGCAATCTGAGACTGTCAAAGACCGTCTCTATTAGATACGGTCCTTAGCCGTCTTACAACCCTGTCAAAGACTGTCTCTATTAGAGACTGTCAAGGACCGTCTCTATTAGAGACTGTCAAGGACCGTCTCTATTAGAGGCGGTCCTAAACCGTCTTATAGCCCTGTCAAAGACCATCTCTATCAGAGACTGCCAAAGATCGTCTCTATTAGAGACGGTCCTAAACTGTCTCGAATGCTTAGGTCAAAAATGAAAAAGCTCAAAAAAATTATGAATTTCAAAAAAAAAAAAAAGTTCAAAAGCTTAGAAAAATAATTAACAATGTTTAAGAAAAATTTAAATTTTAAATAAAAAAAACTAATTTTATAAAAATCTAGATTTTGAATAAAAAAATTAAGAACTTTGAATAATGTTGATAATTTTGAAACAAAAAAAAAGATTTTGATAAAAAAAAGAGGATATTTTGAAAAAGAAAATTTAAAAAATTAAACAGAATTGTGAAAAAATTGACAAATTCTAAAAAATATATATTTTTTAAAAAAGAAAACTATATTTTGTATTTTGACAAGAAAAATTGAAAAGTTATATAACAAAAGTGAGATTTAAAAAACGATATTTTGAAAAAGAAAATTTAAAAATTAAACAAAATTGTGAAAAAATTGACAAATTGTAAAAAAATATATTTTTTAAAAAGGAAAACTAAATCTTGTATTTTGACAAGAAAAATTGAAAGTTAGATAATAATAGTGAGATTTTGATGATGTGTTGTATATCCTTGCCGCCCCTACGTTTCTCCAACCCATTTTTAGGCCGGGTATAAAAAATTGTGTAGATTTAAATCTTAAGTGGACCACACCACTGGAAAGAATGATACTATAGTACCTCACCATTAAAAATTATAAAGAGCCCCATCGTAAGGTTTTAGTAATGTTTATTTGCAATCCAACTTGTTGATAATGTAAAGAAGATCTCGATGAAGGTAAACTACAAAGATCAAATTGATCCAAAACTTTTGTGACCTTCAAAAGGTTTTTAATAGTTATTCATCATTGTTTTGATTGGTATGGTCTACCTGAGATTATTTAGTTCTTATGATTTAAAATTACATCTTAAAATATGATGGAAAAATATATGGACGGTGTCGATATACATAAAATATATCAAGGTAGGCCCTACACGGTTAGAGTAACACCCATGAAGGAGTTGCCTAAATAGTGAAATGGTACTATAAGGTCACCCTATGGGAACTTTCCATGAGGTTAATTTGTGTGCGCCCCACCATGATGTGTGTAGAACATCAACACCATGCATTTGATGTGTCCCCTTTAAGTCCAAAAATCAGTCGTATACGAAACTCAGGTGAGCCATAGCATCTAAAACTATATGAAGACATCCCTAAAACATATAAAAGCATTTAATTGGTGGGGCCCACATGAGTTTTGGATGTGTATGAAACTTTGTCTAACTCCTCATCCAAGTGGGACACACATAATGAATGGGTTGGATCTATGAACCACATCTAGGTGGGTCCAATAAATGATTAAGAATGTTTTAATGGGAGGGTAACCCTCTCAACTATAGTATGTGGTGTGGCCCACCCAAGTCATGGATTGACTTTATTTTTAAGCTCGTGGCCCACCATGGAATGGTGCATCTGATTGACGGGGTAGATCCAAAGTTCAAGTTCACCCACCATAGAAAATAGTGGGATAGTGACACCCACTATTGAAACCTTCTTAGGGCCCACCGCGATGTTTATTTGAGATCCAATCTGTTTATAAGTTAATACAGACATGGATGCTGTTGAAACTTGGTCTGATATCCCTCATCCAAGTGGGACACACATAATGAGTGGGTTGGATATGTGAATCACATTCAGGCAGGCCCAATATATGATTATGAATGTTTTAAGGAAACCCTTCTCTACTACATTTAGGTGAGTTACTCATTACTTTTACCAGAGTAAACTCTGTGGGGTGCACTGTTATTTATTTATTTTATCCACTCTATTCATCCATGTTAACAGATATTTTGAGGTCTAAAGAACAAAAAGGAAACATATCCAAAGCTCAAGTGGACCACACCACAGGAAATAGTGTGATTGAACCTCTACCATTTAAAAATTCTTGGAGGCCATAGAAGTTTTGGATCAAGCTGTTGTTTGTGTTTTCTATTCATTCATATATTTTTGATATTATGAACAACCTTTAACCATTTTTGGACAATTTGATCAGTCCAAATTGAAAAGTAAATAACTTCAGATGTTTAAATCAAAATTCACTCAAATTGTTGATCAATCTTGTTTGCCCAATATCTCTCTCATATGTAGCATGATCGGGGCGAGTAACTAGTCAATTTGAGGATAATGATTAGTAAAATAGAGTGAATGGACCAGACATGTAAAATGGGCCAAATATTCTGGTCAAAATTGTGACCCAACTTATTGACCTCGTGAGAACCTGTTATTTATTTATTTAATGCCCTCCATTAATCTATGTGAACGGATAATTTTATTGAGTTCTTATGAATTGAAATCACATCCTAAAATATATGGACGGTGTCGATATACATAAAATATATCAAGGTGGGCCCTACACGGTTAGAGTAACACCCATGAAGAAGTTACCTAAATAGTGAAATGGTACTATAAGGTCACCTCATGGGAACTTCCCATGAGGTTAATCTGTGTGCGCCCCACCATGATATATGTGGAACATCAACACCATGCATTTGATGTGTCCCCTTTAAGTCCAAAAATCAATCGTATACGAAACTCAGGTGGGCCATTGCATCTAAAACTATGTGAAGACATCCCTAAAACATATAAAAGCATTTAATTGGTGGGGTCCACATGAGTTTTGGATGTGCATGAAACTTGGGCTGACTCCTCATAATCCAAGTGGGACACACATAATGAATGGGTTGGATCTATGAACCACGTCTAGGTGGGCCCAATAAATGATTATGAATGTTTTAATGGGAGGATAACCCTCTCAACTATAGTATGTGGTGTGGCCCACCCAAGTCATGGATTGACTTTATTTTTAAGGTTGTGGGCCACCATGGAATGGTAAGTCTGACTGACGGGGTAGATCCAAAGTTCAAGTGGACCCACCATAGAAAAGAGTGGGATAGTGACACCCACTATTGAAACCTTCTTAGGGCCCGCCGCGATGTTTATTTGAGATCCAACTTATTTATAAGTTAATACATACATGGAATAAGGTGGGACATACACATAGTTTTGATGTGTCCCCTTTAGCTTATGAGATATCTCAAAAATCATTTGTATACGAAACTCAGGTGGGTCATACCATCTAAAACTATGTGAAGACACATAAAAAAATAGAAAAGAACTTGGTGGGGCCCACATGAGTTTTGAATGCAGCTGAAACTGGGTCTGACCCCTCATCCAAGTGGGACACACATAATGAGCTTGATCCGAAACTTCTCCAGCTCCCAAGAAGTTTTTAATGGTGGAAGTGCAATGCCCAATTTGTAGTCCACTCAAGCCTTGTTCCTGCCTAATGTTTTGCATGATACCTTATAATGATCTGAGAAAAAAGATTAGGTTATAGGGCTCTATAGGGCCTAAAAAAATATATGTTTTATATTGAAGCCGTCCATCTATTTTGAAATATTATTATAGGGCTCTATAGGGACTCTATAGGGCCTACAAAAATATATGTTTTAAATTTAAGCCGTCCATCTATTTTGAAATATCATTATAGGTCATGAAACTAAAAATCAGGTATATTGAAGGCTAAAGTGGACCACACAGTAGGAAACATGGAGATTAAATCACATGTGCTTCCTATGGTGTGGTCCTCTTGGGCCTTCAATCTACTTTATTTTTTGGATCATGTACTAAAATTATTTATTAAAATTAATGGATAGAATGGATAAACAAAATACATCATGGTGGGTCCCACAAAGCACCGGACAGGGCATCCATGTCCGTCTTACCCCATCCATGCCCAAAATTGGGAAATGGATTGGCTACTCTCCCATCCACCAGCCCCGTGGCTGGTGGTCGGTGCTCTGTGGTCCCCACCATGATGTATGTGTTTCATCCATTATGTTCATCCATTTTTAAAGATCATTTTATCACTTGATCCTACAAATGAAAGGGATATAAATCTCAGGTGGACCACACCATATGAAAACAATAGTGATTGGATATCCACCATTAAAATCCTCCTAAGGCCCACTGTACTGTTTATTTGACATCCAACATGTTGATTAGGTCAAACAGGCCCAGATGAAGGGAAAAAATAAAAATCAGCTTGATCCAAAACTTTTATGGCCCCCAAAATATTTTTAATGGTCAACGCTCATTCAACATCGTTTCTATAATGTGGTCCACTTGAGATTGGGATATACCCCATTTTTGGCCTCATACCATAAAATGATCTGTAAAAATAGATGGACGACATGGATGCAACACATACATCATGGTGGGTCCCACAGAGCACCGACCACCATTTTTCAAATTTGGGTGCATGCTCAAAACAGAGCTGCGCCCAAAAATCCCTCCATTTCTCTCTCTCTCTCTCTCTCTATCTCTCTCTTTCTCTCTCTCTCGCCGTTCCCTAACCCTCTCTTTCCCGATCTTGCTCCGGCTCTCTCATCTTCCTCCTCTCTCTATTCATTCCCCAATCTCTCTCTCTCTCTCTCTCTCTCTCTCTCTCTCTCTCTCTCTCTCTCTCTCTCTCTCTCTCTCTCTCTCTCTCGTTCCCCAATCTGTCCCTCCCTCTCCGTGTCTTGTGGTCTGTTGCCGAATGCCCTACCCATGCACGCTCGGTTGAAGGTCATTCACGACAGTGAGGTCTCTCTCTTTCTCTCTCAATCTCAATATCGATTTAGGGATTTGGGGATTTAGGGATTTGGGGATTTGGGGATTTTGGGCGTGTTTGGGCAATAGGATTAGAAGGGATTAGGTTGGATGGAATTGTAATTGGTCATGTGCCTTCGACGCAGATTTCGTCCTACCCCGCCCGTCACCAGGTAGGAACGGGCAGCAGCTTTGAGTGGCCACCGTGAGGTATGGGTCTTATCCACACCGTTAATCCATTTTTTCCTGTCATTTTAGTTCATGATTCAATATATGAGTCAGATCCGAGGCTCAATTGGACCACAACACAGGAAGCAGTGGTGATAATGATTCTCACCTTTGAAACTTTTCTAGGCCCACCATGATGTTTATTTTCCATCCAACCTAAACTGGTTGGCATTCATGTATGAAGAAGATGGACAGTTAAAAAATGTTAAGCAGCAGTTCACCTATCCCATATATTTAGTTCAACTGACGGATTTTGCATTCTCAACACTTACTATGTAAGTTTCATATATTTAGTGTTGATTCCAAAAATTCTGTTTTGCTTGTGGATTTAATGATGATGCAGTCATCTGAATTTTGAATTTTTCTTTTATTGGAACTAATGAATATGATGATCAAATTACAGAGAATATCATAGGTCTGAGCAAAGCAGAACTGTTGTTGTTGCATTTGTACTCAATGATCTTAGTAATTCTTATGGAATGTTTGAATCCATCTAAAATGAAAGTTTCTATATAAGGTCATTTTCAATGCTACTACAGTGCTTGAAAAGTCATTGTTCTTAGTTTTGTTAATGTGTTAACTGAAATACTTGGAATAATTGAAGTCATTAACAAATGGGGCAGCGGTGATAATGATTCTCACCGTTGAAAATCTTCTCAGCAGTGATATGATTCTCATCGTTGAAAATTCATATAGATGTTGTTTGCCAAGTCCAACATCCATATGAATTTTCTTTAGCATTTCCTTGACTAATATGGCTCCAAAACTATTCCTTACATTGTTATTTGGACTCCTGGCTGAGCACTGGATGTTTAATTCATGCAGTGTCTTGTCGAGTACAATGCAGCATTAACATCAATCTGCTTCATGATCATGCTCAGATTTTTTGATGATGTCCTTGATGTCCCGTGGAGAATGTAAGTTCTGGTTTCATCCTTGATGGCTTCCATATGTGCTTGTTTCAATTTTCTTGGATGGATGATGAATGCATTTGCGAATGTAAATGAAAATAAAAAAAACTTATAATATATCTATATATATATATATATATATATATATATATATATATGTTATCAATGGAGGATACCTTGTTAAGGGGGACATGAAATTCTTGTAGCTTGTGGTACAGTGCCCCAATATTGGTTGTTTGTTACTAGTATGTAGTAGATAATACTAGGTTCAATAGTAGAAAATACTAGAGAATACCTAAACCCGAACATAAACCCGAACCCGAATTCCTAAACCTAAACCTATTCCCAAATCCCAAAACCTACAACTATAACCTAAACCTTAACCAAAAACCTATAACCTATAAACTAAACCTATTCCCAAATCCCAAAACCTACAACTATAACCTAAACCTTAACCAAAAACCTATAACCTATAACCTAAACTCAATTCCCAAGACCTTAACCTACACCCTAAGCTAAACATAAAACCCAAACATAAACCCTTAGCCTAAGCCTAAAACCCATACGTTAACCCAATCTTGAACCCAAACCCGATTTCATATACCTAAACCTTAACGTATTCTCAAATCCCTAAACTTAAACCTACACCTAATCCTAATCTCAACTCCCTAACCTAAACCTAAACCAAAACTTAAAACCCAATCCTGAACCCGATCCCAAACCCGAATTTGAATCCCTAAACCCTTAGCCTAAAACCCAAACGTAAACCTGATCTCGAACCTGAACCTGATTTCCTATACCTAAACCTTAACGTATTCTCAAATCCCTAAACTTAAAACTACACCTAATCCTAATCCCAACTCCCTAACCTAAACCTAAACCTAAACTTGAAAACCCAAACCTAAACCCGATCCGGAACCCGAACTCGATTACCTAAACCTAAACCTTAACCTATTCTCAATTCCCTAAACCTAAACCTACACCTAATCCTAATCTCAACTCTATAACCTAAACCTAAACCTAAACTTGAAAACCCAAACCTAAACCCGATCTCGAACCCAAACCCGATTTTCAAAACCTAAACCTTAACCTATTCTCAATTCCCTAAAGCTTAACCTATAACCTAACCTAAACCTAAACCTATAACCTACACTTATAACCTAAACCTAAACCTATAACCTAAACCAAAGCCTAAAACCTAAACCTATAACCTAAAACCTAAACGTATTCTCAAATCCCCAAACCTAAACCTACACCTAATCCTAATCTCAAATCCCTAACCTAAACCTAAACCTAAACTTGAAAACCCAAACCTAAACCTATAACCTACACTTATAACCTAAACCTAAACCTATAACCTAAACCTAAGCCAAAAACCTAGACCTATGACCTAAAACCTAAATATATTCTCAAATCCCTAAACCTAAACCCACACCTAATCCTAATCTCAACAACCTAACCTAAACCTAAACCTAAACTTGAAAACCCAAACTAATCCCGATCCCGAACCCGAACCCGATTTCCTAAACCTAAACCTTAACCTATTCTCAATTCCCTAAACCTATAGCTTATAACCTAAACCTAAACCTTAACCTAAACCCAAACCCGAACCCAATTTCCTATACCTTAACCTTAACGTATTCTCAAATCCCTAAATTTAAATTTACACCTAATCCTAATCTCAATTCCCTAACCTAAACCTAAACCTAAACTTGAAAACCCAAACCTAAACCCGATCTCGAACCCGAACCCGATTTCCTAAACCTAAACCTTAACCTATTCTCAATTCCCTAAACCTATAGCTTATAACCTAAACCTAAACCTATAACCTATAACCGATAACCTAAACTTAAACCGAAAACCTAAATGTATTCTCAAATCCAAAAATTTAAACTTACACCTAATCCTAATCTCAACTCCCTAACCTAAACCAAAACCTAAACTTGAAAACACAAACCTAAACCCGATCCTGAACCCGAATCTGAATCCCTAAACCCTTAGCCTAAACCTAAAACCCAAATGTAAACCCGATCTCGAACCCGAACCGGATTTCCTATACCTAAACCTTAACATATTCTCAAATCCCTAAACTTAAACCTACACCTAATCCTAATCTCAACATCCTAACCTAAACCTAAACCTAAACTTGAAAATCCAAACCTAAACCCGATCCCGAACCCGACCGAATCCCTAACCCTTAGGCAAAACCTAAAACCCAAACGTAAACCCGATCTCGAACCCAAACCTGATTTCATATACCTAAACCTTAACGTATTCTCAAATCCCTAAACTTAAACCTACACCTAATCCTAATCTCAACTCCCAAACCTAAACCTACACCTAAACTTGAAAACCCAAACCTAAACCCGATCTCGAACCTGAATATGAATCCGTAAACCCTTAGCCTAAACCTAAAACCCATACGTAAACCCGATCTCGAATGCCAACCGATTTCCTATACCTAAACCTTAACGTATTCTCAAATCCCTAAACTTAAAACTACACCTAATCTTAATCTCAACTCCCTAACCTAAACCTAAACTTGAAAACCCAAACCTAAACCCGATCCCGAACCCGAACCCGATTACCTAAACCTAAACCTTAACCTATTCTCAATTCCCTAAACCTAAACCTACACCTAATCTTAATCTCAACTCCATAACCTAAACCTAAACCTAACTTAAAAACCCAAACCTAAACCCGATCCTGAACCCGAACCCAATTTCCTAAACCTAAACCTTAACCTATTCTCAATTCCCTAAAGCTTAACCTATAACCGAACCTAAACCTAAAACTATAACCTACACTTATAACCTAAACCTAAACCTATAACCTAAACCAAAGGCTAAAACCTAAACCCATAACCTAAAACCTAAACGTATACTCAAATCCCCAAACCTAAACCTACACCTAATCCTAATCTCAAATCCCTAACCTAAACCTAAACCTAAACCTAAACTTGAAAACCCAAACCTAAACCTATAACCTACACTTATAACCTAAACCTAAACCTAAGCCTAAAACCTAAACCTATGACCTAAAACCTAAATGTATTCTCAAATCCAGTAAACTTAAACCTACACCTAATCCTAATCTCAACTCCCTAACCTAAACCTATACCTAAACTTGAAAACCCAAACCTAAACTCGATCCCGAACCAAAACCCGATTTCCTAAACCTAAACCTAAACCTTAACCTATTCTCAATTCCCTAAACCTATAGCTTATAACCTAAACCTAAACCTTAACCTAAACCCAAACCTAAACCCGAGCCCGAACCCAATTTCTTATACCTAAACCTTAACGTATTCTCAAGTCCCTAAACTTAAACCTACACCTAATCCTAATCTCAATTTCCTAACCTAAACCTAAACGTAAACTAGAAAACCTAAACCTAAACTCGATCCTGAACCCGAACCTGATTTCCTAAACCTAAACTTTAACCTATTCTCAATTCCCTAAACCTATAGCTTATAACCTAAACCTAAACCTTAACCTAAACTTAAACCTAAACCTATAACCTATAACCTAAACCTAAACCTAAAACCTAAATGTATTCTCAACTCCCTAAATCTAAACCTACACCTAATCCTAATCTCAAATCCCTAACCTAAACCTAAACCTCAACTTGAAAACCCAAACCTAAACCCGATCCCGAACCCGAATCAATCCTCGAACCCTTAGCCTAAACCTAAAACCCAAACGTAAACCCGATCTTGAACCCGAACCCGATTTCCTATACCTAAACCTTAACGTATTCTCAAATCCCTAAACTTAAACCTACACCTAATCCTAATCTCAACACCCTAACCTAAACCTAAACCTAAACTTGAAAACTCAAACATAAACCCGATCCCGAACCCGAATCTGAATCCCTAAACCCTTAGGTTAAACCTAAAACCCATACGTAAACCCGATCTCGAACCCAAACCTAATTTCCTATACCAAAACCTTAACGTATTCTCAAATCCCTTAACTTAAAACTACATATAATCCTAATCTCAACTCCCTAACCTAAACCTAGACCTAAACTTGAAAACCCAAACCTGAACCAGATCCCGAACCCAAACCCGATTTCCTAAACCTAAACCTTAACCTATTCTCAATTCCCTAAACCTAATCTCAACTCCCTAACCTAAACCTAAACCTAAACCTAACTTGAAAACCCAAACTTAAACTCGATCCCGAACCCGAACCCGATTTCCTACTCCTAAACCTTAACCTATTCTCAATTCCCTAAACCTTAACCTATAACCTAAACCTATAACCTACACTTAAAACCTAAACCTAAACCTATAACCTAAACCTAAGCCTAAAACCTAAACCTATGACCTAAAACCTAAATGTATTCTCAAATCCCTAAACCTAAACCTACACCTAATCCTAATCTCAACTCCCTAACCTAAACCTAAACCTAACCTTGAAAACCCATACCTAAACCTATAACCTACACTTATAACCTAAACCTAAACCTATAACCTAAACCTAAGCCTAAAACCTAAACCTATAACTTAAAACCTAAATGTATTCTCAAATACCTAAACCTAAACTACACCTAGTCCTAATCTCAACTCCTAACCTAAACCTAAACCTAAACTTGAAAACCCAAACCTAAACCCGATCCCGAACCCGAACCCAATTTACTAAACCTAAACCTTAACTTAATCTCAATTCCCTAAACCTATAGCTTATAATCTAAACCTAAACCTAAACCTAAACCTTAACATAAACCTATAACCATAACCTAAACCAAAACTTATGACCTAAAACCTAAATGTATTCTCAAATCTCTAAACCTAAACCTACACCTAATCCTAATCTCAACTCCCTAACCTAAACCTAAACCTAAACTTGAAAACCCAAACCTAAACCTAATCCCGAACTTGAACCCGATTTCCTAGACCTAAACCTTAACCTATTCTCAAATCCCTAAACCTAAACCTACACCTAATCCTAATCTAAACTCCCTAAACCTAAACATAAACTTGAAAACCCTAACCTAAACTTGAAAACGCAAACCTAAACCCTATCCCTAATCCGAACCCGAATTCCTAAACCTAAACCTTAACCTATTCTCAAACCCCTAAACCTAAACCTACACCTAATCCTAATCTT
The DNA here is from genome assembly GCA_030180095.1 of Magnolia changhungtana. NCBI lineage: Eukaryota > Viridiplantae > Streptophyta > Magnoliopsida > Magnoliales > Magnoliaceae > Magnolia > Magnolia changhungtana. Next base: position 10,644,743 of record JASAUF010000160.1, read on the forward strand.
AACTCCATAACCTAAACTTAAACCTAACTTGAAAACCCAAACCTAAACCCGATCCCGAACCCGAACCCAATTTCCTAAACCTAAACCTTAACCTATTCTCAATTCCCTAAACCTTAACCTATAACCTAACTCAAACCTAAACCTATAACCTACACTTATAACCTAAACCTAAACCTATAACCTAAATCTAAGCCTAAAACCTAAACCTATGACCTAACCTAAACGTAAAACCTAAAGCCTTAACCAATAACCTAAAACTTAAACCTAAACCTAAACCTAAATGTATTCTCAAATCCCTAAACCTAAACCTACACCTAATCCTAATCTCAACTCCCTAACCTAAACCTAAACCTAAACTTGAAAACCCAAACCTAAACCCGATCCCGAACCCGAACCCGATTTCCTAAACCTAAGCCTTAAAATATTATCAATTCCCTAAACCTTAACCTTAACCTAAACCTATAACCTTAAAACCAAAACCTATGACCTAGAACCTTAACCTATAACCTATAACCTAAACTTATAACCTATAACCTAACCTTAACCTAAACCTAAAACCTAAACCTTAACCAATAACCTAAAACCTAAACCTAAACCTAAAACCTAAATGATTCTCAAAAACCTCAACCTAAACCTACACCTAATCCTAATCTCAACTCCCTAACCTAAACCTAAACCTAAACTTGAAAACCCAAACCTAAACCCGATCCGAACCCGAACCCGATTTCCTAAACCTAAACTTTAATATATTCTCAATTCCCTAAACCTATAGCTTATAACCTAAACCTAAACCTTAACCTAAACCTATAACCTTAAAACCAAAACCTATGACCTAAAACCTTAACCTATAACCTATAACCTAACCTTAACCTAAACCTAAAACCTAAACCTTAAACAATAATCTAAAACCTAAATGTATTCTCAAATCCCTAAAACTAAACCTACACCTAATCCTAATCTCAACTCCCTAACCTAAACCTAAACCTAAACTTGAAAACCCAAACCTAAACCCGATCCCATACCCGAACCCGATTTCTAAACCTAAACCTTAACCTATTCTCAATTCCCTAAACCTAAACCTTAACCTAAACCTAAACCTATAACCTTAACCTAACCAAACCTAACCTATAACCTATAACCTAAACTTATATCCTATAACCTAACCTTAACCTAACCCTTAACCTATAACCTAAAACCTAAACCTAAACCTAAAACCTAAATGTATTCTCAAATCCCTAAACCTAAACCTACTCCTAATCGTAATCTCAACTCCCTAACCTAAACCTAAACCTAAACCTAAACCCGATCCGGAACCCGAACCCGATTTCCTAAACCTAAACCTTAACCTATTCTCAATTCCCTAAACCTTAACCTATAACCTAACCTAAACCTAAACCTATAACCTACACTTATAACCTAAACCTATAAACTTAACGTAAAACTTAAACCTAGACCTAAAACCGAAATGTATTCTCAAATCCTTAAAACCTAAACCTAATCCTAATCTCAACACCCTAACCTAAACTTAAACCTAAACTTGAAAACCCGATCCCGAACCCGAAGCCGATTTCCTAAACCTAAACCTTAACCTTAACCTATTCTCAATTCCCTAAAGCTATAACCTATATACTATAACCTATAACCTAAACCTTAACCTTAACCTAAACCTAAACCAAAACCTATAACCTAAACCTTAACCTATAACCTAAACTTATAACCTATTACCTAACCTTAACCTAAACTTAAACCTAAACCTATACCTAAACCTAAAACCTAAAACCTAAAACCTAAATGTATTCTTAAATCCCTAAACTTAGACCTACACCTAATCCTAATCTTAACTCCCTAACCTAAACCTAAACATGAAAACCCAAACCTAAACCCGATCCCGAACCCGAACCCGATTGCTGTAATAATGTAGCCCAATCACATGGCAACAAACAAGAATGTATCCCTTTTAACACATGCCCCTTTTTACAAAGCTTTAATTTTTGTTGTTGTTTCTATTAATTGAAACACTTTTTTGCATTATTTGCTCATATTAGTTTTATTTTAATGATCAGTTTTATTTTAAAAAAGTGCCCACTTTTTTGGAAGTTTCTGCAATTCTTCATGATTCTGAATTATAATGTTTTGTTGGTTGAATATTTTTTTATTAGATGAAAGACACAAAAAGAAAATTGTTGCTGATTTTTTTCCTTTTTTTTTTACTTATGATGTTAAACTTATATGTATTATGCGTGGATGAATGTAATGTGGATAAGATTGTTTGTGTTTGGATGGATGTAGTTTATGTTTGGATGGATTTACGTAGTTTGGGTTTAGATGGATGTGAATGTGAATATGATGAAATATATTGTATAACAGGTGTATATCAGGAAGAATACGATGAAATATATTGTAACAGGTCAAATTTGAAAATGTCTTTTAAGGGTCATAAGAGACGGCTCATAGCAGTCCTTTTAAAGGACGATCCATAACCATCCTTTGAAGGCTCATAAGAAATGGTTCATAGTAGTCCTTTTTAAGGACGGTCCATGGCCGTCCTTTGAAGGCTCATAAGAGACGGTCCATGACAGTCCTTTTTAAGGACGGTACATGGCCGTCCTTTGAAGCCTCATAAGAGACGGTCCATGACAGTCCTTTTTAAGGACAGTCCATCGCCATCCTTGGAAGGCTCATAAGAGACGGTCCATGATAGTCCTTGTTAAGGACGGTCCATGACCATCCTTTTTTGTCAATAAGAATGACGGTTTTCAACCTTCCTTAAGTAATAGGATACATCAAAATTTGATGGCCCATGCGACGGTCCATGACCGTCCTTTTTGGTCATTTGAGATGGTTTTGGACCATCCTTTTTCATTGTTTTGGCATAGTGACTGTGATCACATGTGGGCGGGCGCACGTGGCCGGACACTGAGTGGGCGGGGCATGAGGACCTGATGAGCTACTAGTGATTGGCAAGCTACTGTGCCGGCAGGCTACTGTGCACATAGTGAAGGCAGAACTTTATCCCACATCGGAAGCATCGTCCGATGTTGTGGTGGCTATAAGTTGGATTCTTTCTTTAACTATCGTGATGCGTTTTAAATCAGTGAGCTTATCTTGATATTTAGACTAAATCCGTCGTCCTTCTGTGGACCCCCCATCATTCGTATGCATGTTGTGATGGATAATTGATTAAAGCAGATGCCTTTGGGTTGAGATGTTTATGGGACTCCTTGTGAGACGGAGTTATCCCCACATGATCTCGCGATACATGCAGGTTTGATGTATGGCCTAGATGAGGTTGATGGTATTCGTGGCTCTTCAGGATTTGCATATTGCATTGCATCATAGGCATCTGATATTTAGTTATTTATGCTTCTGCATTTGCATAGTCGATCCGCATTGCATATTCTGATATTGAACGATTTATGGATTGCTAGTATTTCCCCTTACTCTGATATCTATATGCTCGACACTTATCTTGTGCACACACTTTCACTACCCTTTAAGCTTTATATAAGCTTATGCATGAAAGATGCGTGTAGGTGGCATTAGGTCATAATAACATTGAGCTTGGAGCGTGCAGCGGTCTTCCGGAGCTTTGATTTTTGATACATGCATTTCTCTTTCAGCACTGTATTCAACTATTTATATTAATGGATATGTGATAATGATGTTGCTTTTGTGATTTGGGTAAACTTATGGCTATGCTTCTTATGAGATAAATATATGTTAGAAAATCCTCCTTGTAGGATCCCAAGATGGGAATCTGGCGTATGCGCATTGAGAGCCGAGAATGGGGTACTACGGAGACTGTCGAAACCAGATTCGGCGATTGAGAATTTTATGAGCCCGATTTCTAATTTAGGGTGTGACACATGTAACATGTTAACCCAGTTGATTAATTAGATTCATTCATCCAACAGGTTGGGGAAACCAGAATACCCTTAGCGGAGTTATTGCCTTAATCCGATCGCATGGCTCCAATCCTTAGCCCTTCGTGGGTTTGTCAATCCCAAAATTCTTAAGCTCAGACGAAGATAATTAATTGGGACTTCAATGTCTTACTCGTGGTCACTATGGGGAGGTCGTCACCCCACCATATGCCGACAACACGGGCACAGTTTCCCATGCCACCGTCCCCGACTCACGAGTCTAGGTGCTCACTGGTCACTACGGTGAGGCTCATCACCCCAGCGTAAGCCGACAGCACGGGCATAGTGTCTCATACCACCATCCCTAGCTCATAAGCCTTGTGGACCGTAAATTACAGTTAACAGTGGGCACAAAGGTCTTAAGGTACTTCGGGTTCATACAAGCATGTTCTAAACATGATTGACGTACAATGATGGCCAATTTGTGAGATAATATATCCTGAAAAGCTGAAATATAGACTAATCGGCCTGAGAACGACGTCTCGTGTAGTCCAACTACGGCCAACAACTTACAATTTAACTATTCGGGCTAGATTTACTCATGAGCAGGTCCAACGGAAGGTCGCCCAAATGATTACAGTTAATCGGCCAATCCATAAGAGGCATATGCATTAATACACAACATACATTATCAAATTTAGGGATAATTCACACAAGGTAGGCATAAATCAGCAATTTAAGTACACGGACAGCAATATATCAAGTTCCGCTAAGCCATACGGGTCATGTCCAACATGTTCCAACATATAGAACCATAAGGGTAGCCATACACCAATACACATCAATCCAGTCTTCCATGGGCCAACATGAATCATGTAGTTCAGTTATATATTGAGAATCAATGCAAGTAATTCGACAAATCAACAAATTGACAGCATTGCATGCTTCACTCATAGCATATTTGACATGTAACAGTGATTCAACCAACAATCAGTAACATTTGGGGAAAATTAAATGTTTATACCCTTCATGAACATGTAATCAACAATTCACACATTTGGGGGTATTAGGGGCTCAAACCCCTTCCCATAATTTTGAGAAATCCCTAATTTATAGTCTCATTCATGCAATGCAAAAGCGATTCTAGCAACATGCACTAGCAATGCACCACACACATCCACTAAACCTATGCTAGGCACAATAATCAGCCACCTAAAGGTAATGATCCGCACCTATTGTTGACTGGAAGTCGTTGAAATCGTCCTAAAGTCGTCGGGTCCTCAAACTCGACGTGTCAGGGTCCTGCATTGTATAGAGTGGCAATAAGTTGCATGCATATAGCTAGAAATTAGGGAGGAATGGTTTGGAGCTCAATCTTACCTCAAATTGAATGGGGTTTTGCTCCAAAGGCGATTGGGTCGGCGTTTTCCAGCAAATGGAAGGCATAGGTGCGGGGATTTCCAAATCCCAAGCACCCCAAACCCACAACACCAACCTTATCACTTTTCTCTCTCCTCCCTTCTCTCTCTCTCACTCAGTTGTTGGAGTTTATGGGAGTGAGAGAGAGAGAGAGGGCTGGATATAAATATCTAGAAATTTATTTCACTTGGCCCTGCACTTTGGTAATTGCCTCCAATGGCCCTGTGGGGCCCATTCTGGTTATTGGGGATGGTCTAATGGCCCCTTGGCCCATCTATTTCATGGAACACGTGTCTCATGACCCGATGGAGGGCTGGACAAAGCTTGATGGCAAACGGATGCGAGGATTTACCGCAAAGGCCCGATTTGCGATCAATGATCACCATTCGGCGATCGGGGGTCAGATTTGGCGGACGAGTGCTGGAAAATATCTTCAACCTATGGTGCAAATTTGGGTGGAATCCGTGGCTGAAATGTCCTAATTTATTGTCCTAAGTGGCGGAGCCATTAGTTTAAAAATTCAGATTTTTGGCCAATACTTGGGAGAGTTGCATTTTACAATTGCCGATTGGACGACGCAAATCGTCTGTTTCCAGGTGCCGTTTGAGTCCATTTCCCATGATGGACCACAAACCCAATGAGATGGACATTATTCTATAATTTCAGAACTAGTGGCCCACTAACGAGCGATCTAGAGCTTTTTCGGGTAGATCTCTAATTAAGTTATGGTAGTTTGATTAGTTAGTGGCAGGTCAGTTAGATTTGGGCCCTATGTGAACAGATCATGGGGCTGAACTCGATGTTGAAGTGATCGGTTGGATTCATTGGTCTTCTACGGTCAATCAATCCTATTTGTACGGTTCTTATCGGTACCAGTCGTGTATAAGCCCATTTCGAGTGTCAAGGGTTAGTAAGTGATGGCATGGCTAGTTATAAAAAAGAAAATTTTAAGGATTTTTGGTAATTCAAAATAGCAAAAATTTGGGGTGTTACAAAATGCTTACCACATTCAAAACCAAACTTCTTAACCAACTTTAGAGCATACTTGGTTTGAGAAATGAAAATATCGTCTTTAAGTTGTTTTACTTGCAGACCTAGGAAGTAATTCAATTCTCCAACCATGCTCATTCATACTTGGACTTCATCAACTCTGCAAACTCAGCAGACAGGTTAGAACATGTAGAGCCATAGATAATGTCATTAACATATATTTGCACTATAAGTATGTGTTCATTATTTTTCTTAACAAATAAGGTTTTATCAACACTCCCCATAACGAAGTTATGACTTAGTAAAAACTTAATTAGTTTCTCATGCCATGCCCTTGGAACTTGTTTAAAACCATAGAGTACCTTTTTCGGGCGATAAACATGATTAGTGTGTTTAGGGTCTTGAAAACCCTTTGGTTATTCTACATAAACTTCCTCATGTAGATCACCGTTCAAGAAAGCACTCTTGACATCCATTTGATAAATTTAAAAAATTTTGAAACAAGGAATGGATATGAATAATCTAATGGATTCAAGACGAGCTATTGGGGCAAAGGTTTTATCATAATCGATCCTTTCTATCTGTGTGTACCCTTATACAACCAGTCTAGCCTTGTTTCTTATAATATTCCCTAACTCATCAGACTTATTTTTAAAGATCCACTTGGTTCCAATGATATGTTTATCAGCCGGTCTAGGAACCAAATGCCACACATCATTTCAAACGAATTGATTCAGTTCATCTTGCATGGTTACAATCAGTTTTCATCAGTAAGAGCCTCTTTTACATTAGTTGGCTCAATTTGGAAAGTAAAATACACAAAATTGCATATGTTTCTAATCGTTTTCGTGTACTCACACCAGTGAGAGGGTTACCTAGTATTTGATTAGTAGGATGGTCTTTAACTAATCGAAGTTCAGAGTTGACTTGACTAGATGAGGAGTCAAGTTTATCTACTATATTGACTTCATCAGCTTCTGAACTTGTAGATGGTGTATTTAGGTGATCATCAATAACCACATTTATGGATTCCTGAATGACACCGGTTCTCTTATTGAGAACACGATACTCTTGACTATTTAGAGCATACCTTATGAAGATCCCTTCGCCACTTTTAGTGTCGAACTTCCCTAAATTTTCGCGGTCACGCAAAATATAACACTTACTGCCAAAAACTCGAAAGTATTTAACTGTGGGCTTCTTGTTGAACCACAGTTCATATGTTGTTTTATCTTTTGATTTTCTAATATAAACATGGTTTATTATATAGCATGCAGTGTTCACAGCTTCAGCCCAAAGATTTTTAGGTAACTTCATGCTATTTAACATAACATTAGCCATTTCTTGAAGCACACGGTTTTTCCTTTCAATAACCTCATTTTGTTGAGGTATCTTAAATTCATGCGATATCCCATGATTGCTACAGAACTTCTCAAAATTACTATTCTCAAACTCCGATCCATGGTCACTTCGAATTTTAGAAATATTTGTTTCCTTTTCACTTTGGATACGCTTAAGTATCCTTTTCACTTCATCGAGAGTTTCAGACTTCTCTCTCATGAAAGCTACTCATGTATATCTGGTAAAGTCATCCACAATTACTAGAAAGTATTTCTTTCCACCTCGACTCTCCATTCTAGTAGGTCCAACGAGATCCATGTGGAGGAGTTCAAGGGGTTTAGATATAGCAAAGGAGTTCACTTTCTTATGACTACTCCTTGTTTGTTTCCCGATTTGACATTCGCCACAAATATTATCCATCTTCGTCAATTTAGGTAGACCTCTTATTAGATCGGCCTTGCTCAGTCTATATAGATTTCAGTAATGTACATGTCCAAGGCGTTTATGCTATAATTCAGTCTCATCGGTTTGGACCATGTAACATGATAATTTAGACGAGCTAGTCTTACTTACAATATAGCAATTTTCAGATGTTCTTCGACCATTCAATATCACACAACCTTTCTCATTAGAAATCTCACATCCTTGATTAGTGAATTTGACACTATGTTTACTATCACAGATTTGTGAAATACTTAAAAGATTATGCTTAAGACCTTCTACGAATAAAACATTTTTGAAAGGAGGAAGATTGAAAAGTTGAACCGTACCTTGGCCAATTATTCTGCAGTTACTCCCATCACCAAATGTGACTAACCCGTTACTCATTTCTTTGTAGTTGGTGAACAAATCTCTAACACTTGTCATGTGTTTAAAGCAACCACTATCTACGTACCACTTTGATTGACTCAAAGCCTTGAAAGCGGTGTAGGCAACCAGACAAGTAACCTTTAGAACCCATTTCATCACCATTTTGGGTTTTGGAGCATTGTTGATTTTTCTACGCTTGTAGTTATTATTCATTCTAGCATACGGTTAGTTTTCAAAAGCTCCTTAAGTAAATCAACAATCTTCTCAACTAAGGGATTATAATTCTGATTTCTAAGATTGATATGGTTGATATTAGGTTTGGTAGCTTAAAAAGTTTTAAGATATTTAAAACCATTTTGATTCAAGCTTTTTCCTTTTGAGTTGGAGGACCCTCCTTTAACAAACTTAGGAGTAGTAATCTTACTTTTTAGAGGCATGTTTTTATCATAGCCCATACCATATCTATCTCCACATTTTCTTGATCCGGTTAGTAAATTTTCAAGTTTAGGGTCTCCCTGGGCATACCTCCAAGTATCCTTTAAACTCAAGAGAGAAGAGACTTCCAGTTTTAGTGTCTCATTTTCTGATTTTTGGTTTTCAAGTTGAGATGTTTTGAAATCTAAATCACATTTAGTTTTTTCAAAACAATCAGAAATATGCGACTTTTCTAAGACTAAGTTTTCAAAATCCTTTTTTAATTTCATAAACTTTCCTTTTTCAAGTTTAAGCTTGACAGCAATCTTACAACTCTCCCTGTATAGGGCGTTGTAGGCATCCTGAAGATCATCTTTATTTTCAGGGTCACTCTTTAGATTTTCATATTCAGATGTATCACAACTATTTGTGGAAGTGACTCTAGCTAGAGTCATTAAGGCCTTGACTTCACTTGTAGATTCAACTTCTAAATCATCTGACTCAGAAGAAGCTTCAGAGGAGGACGATTCATCCCACGTGGCCAACATGCCTTTTCTCTTTGGTTTGTCCCTTTTTGGACACTTGTTTGCCAGATGCTCATATTCATGGCAGTTGAAGCATTGGTTGTCTTTAAGTGATTTCCAATTTTTAGTTTTATCCTTTTTCTTCTCAGAGGGTTTTTGAAAATCAACTCTCTTTTTACTTTTGAAAATCTTATAAAACTTCTTGGCTAATAAGGCCATATCATCTTCTGAGTTTTCACAATCAGAACTATTACTATTATCTTGAGAAATACATTTAGATGATTTAAGGGCTATTGACTTACCTTTAGGAGCCTTGAAGTTTAACTCGTAGGTTTGTAGAGAACCGACAAGCTCTTCCACCCTCATATTATATGTGTCTCAAAGTTCCTGAATGGTTGTCACCTTAGAGTTGAACCTCTCAGGAAGTGAGCGTAGTATCTTTGCACAAACTTTACTTTCTGGAATGCTATCTCCAAGACCCCACATTGAGTTGACATGTCATTTAGTTTAGTATAGAAGTCCATAAATGATTCACTTTCTTCCATATGTATTTCTTCAAACCTAGTGGTGAGGATTTGAAGTTTTGACTTTTTAACAATAATCATATCCTCGTGTGTCATTTCTAAGATATCTCAGGCTTGTTTTACAGTATCACAAGATATAATTCTTTTGAACTCATCTGGTGATAGTGCACAAGTGATTGCATTTAAAGCTTTAGCATTAGCACTACTCTCATTTTTCTGAAGAGTGGTCCACATATAATAAGGTGTTTCTTTAACAGTCTTAGTTCCATCAGTGCCTAAAACTTCAGACGTAGGTAGGTTCCATCTATTCACTGTGGCTTGCCACACGCTCTCATCGATGGATCTCAAAAAGATTCTCATATGAGCTTTTTAATAAGCATAATTAGAGCCATCAAACAGTGGTGGCCTAGTAATAGAGAGGCTATCAAAATTTGACATATTAAGAGCTTGAGATCGCTTAGCTCAGGAAAATTATAAGACCCGTATCCTAGCCTATACTGTTCTGTAGGTTTCCGCAGTCCTCCCGGTCGAATTCCGGTGACCTGCGACACGTAAAGAGTAGTTGCTCGCTATCCTGAGTCGTATCCTGTATATCAGAGTCGGCTCGACACGAAACTTGTATCCTTGCGATCACGCCATAGATGCAGTTCCGACGCCGCATCTCGCACGCTGGCGATACCCAGGCTAGGAGATATGGACCGGCGTTTATCTCGAAGAAACGCCACACATTTACGAACCCAAGAGAATCTCTACAACCCATTCCATCAATCAATCAATCAATCAAAGTGCATAACCCATGCTTTCTTTCTCCCCAAGTCAAGCAACTTACCAAGTCAACTCTCAAGTCAAGTACACCTATGAACTCACATCCATCACTCACAACCATCACCTCTCTCTTACAACCACCATTTCTCTCTCTTTCTCTTCACATTTTCCAAGCAACCAAAAAAGTGCACGTCCAAGCACTTCTAAGAGAGAAGAGTGGTTGTGTGTGGCCCACTTCCTTTCCCAAAATCCATCATCCTAACCCTTCATTTCTCATCATCTTCCATCAAAGTGAGACACGAGGAGATCGGCGTTCCATTGGACCAAGAAGATCGAATGGTAGGTGTTCTATAGGTTTAGATTCCATGTTTTGATGATGGGCCAAGTGGGGCCTACCGATTGATGGTATGGATCTCACTTTGGACCCTAGATGTGGACGATGGCCCACTATGATTCTTGTGATCATTCCATGATGGGGTCATTTTCCATGGACCCCATCATGATATTTACTTTTTAGTGCGAAAGGGGTCATCTAGACCTTCCATTTTGGTGGAGAAGGAATGTCCACCGTTTATTTTGATTTGGTGGGCCCACATGTATTGGGACCCACTTGATGTATGATTAAATGTATGGAAGGGAGGGCCCATAGTGTCGGGGTCCCTCCATCGCACGTGTCTCTCTCTCTCTCTCTCTCTCTCTCTCTCTCTCTCTCTCTCTCTCTCTCTCTCCCTCTCTCTTTCATCTTTTTGTGATGATGTGGTCGTGTGGCCCACCCGTATGGACCCCACCATGAAGCATGTATTTTATCCAAGTCATCTTTAGGTGGGGCCCACCTTAAAAATGTGCTGTAACCAAACCGTCTAGCGTCCAGGGACGCTGGACACGGCCACACGGTGAAGTGTGAACTGACAGTGTGGTGTACTGACCAAGTAAACAAGAGTATCAATTTGATTTAAAACTTTGGGTGGACCTCTCATGCAGGCCCCACCTTGATGTATAAATCAAATCCACACCGTCCATCCTATTTCTCAGCCCATTTTAGGTGTTGAGCCAAAAAATGAAGCCAATCCGATTTTCTAGCGGGCCATAGCTTAGAAAACAGTGATTTTTACTGTTTAAATCAGTTAGGGCCCATCTTGATGTTTCTACACGCCAAATCACGCTAAATATTAGGCTTGTTTGGTCTGTCTTGAGCCATAGGATCCAATGGATGGAGTGGATCCTCCTTATGCGGGCCCCACCTAGGAAAATCCATAAGAAAATTAAAAAAATGCAGTAGGCGCTGCTGCTGCTGCATTACTCAAGGGCAGGGACGTGGGTCTCAGTCGTGGCCCCCACTGTGATGCGTGTAGAACATCAACACCGTGAATTGATGGGACCCCTTATAGTTGTGGGCCACCCTAAAAGTCAGTCATGCAACGAGCTCAGGTGGTCCACGCCATAGAAACAGTGAGGGATTGAACATTTACCATTCAACTCCCTTGGAGTCCAAAAGTTTTGGATAAATATAATATTTATTTATTTATTTATTTTGGTCTTTGTGACCTTATTAGTAGATTGGATGGAAGATAAACGTCATGGTGAGCCCCACACATGAGGTATGTGCTATATCTATACCATCCACCCATGTGGACCCTACCATGATGTATGTTTTATGTAGCCACACTGTCCAGACCTTGAATGGTGGGACCCACCATGATGCATGTGTTGTATCCATACCGCCCAACCATTTTAGGAGATCGTTTTGTGGCATGAGAAAAATGAGACAAATCTATATTTCAAGTAGGCCCCACCATTGAAAATAGTGGGGATAGTGACATTCATCGTTCAAAACTTCTTAAGGGCCACAGTAGTTCTGATCAAGCTGATGTTTATGCTTTCACTTCATTTATCTCTATATTAACTTATGAATAGGTCGGATCCCAAAAATACATAATGGTGGGTCCTATAAATGTTTTAACAGTGGGTGTGGGTGCTCTCATAGTTTTCTGTGGTGGGCCATGTAGGATTTTTAGCGGGGGAAATCATGATCACCACTGTTAGTTGTTGTATGGTCCAGATGATCTTTCGATACGATTCATTCCCTTAGAAATGCTTTAAAATGATCTCTAAATGGGTTATGGCTCGTTGCAATGCATATGAGGCCCATGTGATGCAGCCCATTTGATGTATCTGAGGCCCATGGGTTGAGGCTCAACGGGATGTATATAAGGTCCATTGCAATGTGTGATTCCACCATGGTTTGTGTAATGATATTTATGACGGGCTGTGACTTGGGATCAATGATGGTTTGACGTCCACATTGTAAGAATAATGTTGGTTAAAGGTCCGCACTATAACTCTCCCTAGGGCCCATTGATAGGCCCATACTTGTTGTGTGTAGGTCGTCAAGGCCCATCATCATTGTAAGGATAGTTCATCATCATATAACATGCTTAGTATAACTCCATGACTCATGCTTATACACATCATATGTATGCTTGATATGAGTAGTGACTGATCATAGCATATGCTATTGGGCAAACTATTTATGAGACTCACTTATAGGAGTTACCCACATGAGCGCACGGTACGCGCAAGATTGATGCATGACTAGAGGGTGTGACTCATCCATCTCCCATATGTGTGACATAATCATTGTACGCCCTAGCAACATCAGGGCCATGGCCTCCACAGCCACATCGTGGAGGGCCGAATTGGGTACCGAAAATTTTTGGTTCGAGCATTTGGGCACTTTGGATGTCCGTTAGTGAAAGTCTCTAAACCTCCGAGGCCAAGAGACGCCCAATGTCTAGACCGAGTGAATACATGAGCGCCCGAGTGCCGAATACCAGTAGGCCGCGTCTCTCACTGTGTCGTGGTCAGTTGGGAGGGAGTGTGGCCTTATCTGCCTGAGTGAGGGGGTTGTAAGATAGGCTGAGTTTGACCAGCTCACAAATGAGTTTTCTATCGATGAGCCGGGTAGGTATTGACAGACTACTGATCAGGTGGATAGTGTGGTCTCTTCCACTCGCTGGGCTGTGCGGCTAAGGAGGCGGCAGTCAGTGTGGAGTGTACTAGACCCCGGTGATGATCCCAGAGATGCACAGTACTGATACGTAGACTTATTGAGTAGTAGTTGCATACTCATTCATTCATCCATTTACTATGCACTTGGGCTAGTGGTGCGCAAATATTTGTTACGTGTACCTTCACAACGGCCAGGATTTCGGTTGGGGCACGTGACTAACCTGAGATCAGGAGTTTACCACATTGTGTTTGACTATCCAAATTTAAGTATGGGACTAGTTTGGATAGAATTCCCTTGTGATGGACCGCAAAGCCTGCGATACTATGTACTATCATCTCGACTTCACTCAAGCTTGGTCATTTCATTCGCATCGCATATTGCATTTCATCCGCGACATATGGCATTTTGGATTGCTACGTTTCTGCACTTATATGGCTTAGAAGGACTTGGCAGGATCTGTATATTGCATTGCATCCGCAGCATATGATATCTGGCTCATTATGATCTGCATTACGTACTCTGATATTATATGACTCATGGACTTACCAGTGTATTTCCACTTACGCTAATACGTATGATTCATGATCTTGTGAGTATTTTTGCTTTATTCCGATGATGTACGATTTATGGGCTTTATTGTATACTTGACACTTATCTTACACACACTTGCACCACCCTCTAAGCTTTCTATAAGCTTATGTACGATAGATGCGTGCAGGTGGTGTTAGGTTGCAACAATATTGAGCTTGGAGCGTGCAGCAGTCTTCTAGAGCTTTGATTTTTAACATATGTATTTCCCTTTCAGCATTGTATTCAAATGTTTATATTAGTGGATATGTGATGATGATGTTGCCTTTTTTATTTGGGTATACTTGTGGTTGTGCTTATTACGAATTAAATGTACATTGAAAAATCCTCCTTGTAGGATCCTGGGATCGGAATCTGGTGTATGGGCGCTGGGAGCCGAGAATGGGGTACTACGGAGGCTGTCGACACCGGATTCGGCAATCGAAAATTTTGTGAGCCCGGTTTTCGAATTTAGGGCGTGACAAAATTAATCCAATGGAATGAGCTATTAGGCTCTGATACCACTTGAAAAGGGTGAGCTCCAGTCCTAAAGGGGGGGGGGAGATAACATAGATAACAACAATATAAAGTAACCTCAAATGCACAAGTATTGAGAGGTTGATATAAACGTTGTTCTAAGGACAACCTTACACCAAAAACCAATGGCTTATTGTAAGACAACCTAATTTCTAGAATGTCTGTGAGTATCAAAAACTCAAACTGATAAAGAGGTAAAAGAAATAAACCTAGCTATTACAACATTCACCACAAATGTATAAAATAGATTACATCATTCACACACATAATAAAAAAATAATCATCTACCACAACTCCAAGAATTATAGTGATTCATATGTGTACACCAACTGTTCGCAAATAGCCACACAACTACTCCACTCCCAATATCCACACCCATGGGATATTGGCTTTCACTAAGAAAGAAGGTTTTACAAGGCTCACCTTAGAACCTTTACAATTGTTTTTCAATGGGCTATCACAATTAAAAACCCCACACTAAGATTTTCCTGGCTGATATCAGTCAAAACCACAAATAGAGATTTTCCTGGCTAAATCTCACAAACCAAAAATACAGAAAACTGAAATACAATACTTATCTGAAGAACATTCTTCAATGTAGCCAGTAGAACTGTTTCTTTGTAGATGATAATGTTCAATGTTCAATCTCACAGAAGAAGGAAGGGGTTCTAGGTTTAGATGAATTTTAAATTAAATCCAATCTTAGGCTACTTGAATTCAATTTCTTAGATCTCACAAAGGGTTAAATCAAAATCCTCTTTTTAAATCAAATAGAATGAAATCAAGAGATCAAGAAATTAAATAACCAAAAAGCTATTAAAATAAATTTTAAATACCTCACAATAGCTTCTCAATAGTGGGGACTTATCTCTCTGAGTGGTAGCTTGAATTGGCTTGGAATGAATGACAAATTCTGAGAAAAGTCCATTATTTATAGGCTGCAAATCGGTTTACTCGACTGGTCCTGGGTTCAGCTCGACTGGTCCTAGCCGAACGACATTTCAAATTTTCTTGCGCGATCGGATAAAACAGATCCTCGACTGGCCAAGTGGCTAGCTCGACTGGTCAAGTGAATAAAAATCACATTGCTGGAGTTCGAGTCGAGCCACACTCGACTGGTCGAACCAGTCTCCACGACCGGTCGAGCAGGGTACTTGACTGGTTGAGGACCTACCAGAAAATTTTAAAATTTTGAATTTAAATTTAGACTAGTCGAGAAAAACCCTGGACTGATCGAACTAGTGCCTGGACTAGTCAAACCAAGACTAAGACTAGTCGAAGCAAAGCCTAAATAAAGTACAATGACCCAACTTAAATATGCAATGTTAATGACCTAATCCTAAGGTCTTTCTAGGGTCATGTATACCTTAAATGTGAGTATTGAAATTGAACCAACGGTCGCTTCGGTAGATACGACATTGTGAAACACATGAAGCTTGACTTTGAATTCTTGAACTTGTCTTGAACTTGTGTCTTGAGACTTGAGCAAATATACTTGAGCTTGTTCTTATGACTTGAGCTTGAAGTAGTATACTTGAGCTTGACTTTGAGACTTGATCTTAAGCTTTAACATAATTTTGAACTTTAAGCTTGAAGATCGAAGTAGTGATGCACTTGAACTTAAGTACCTCGACTTGATGATCTTTAACTTGTTGTTGTAGTTGAACATGCGTACTTGTAGCACATATAATGCTGATGTAGATAATACCATGCTCATCTTCAAATGAAGGTGAACTTTCCATCAATTTGAACTTGAAGGTGAACTTTTCATCAATTTGAACTTGAAGGTGAAGTTTCCATCAATCAAAACAAGTCAACCGTACTGAATTGTTTTGACACAACAAAATTTGACAACTCAGGGTGCTAGATTTACAACTTAGCGCCCACAGATACATAACATGTTCAATCATTGAATTTAAACCAATCATCAATTATTTATAAAGATTTACTCAAGTAGAACTAACATTTATCATCATTTCCATATAATATTGTATTAACAAATATGTAAGATAAATAAATGAATATAAATAAATAATGCTAGCTATCATGATGTAGATAAGCTTGAAGGGTGATCCTTACCTTAGGAAGTGGGTACTCTTCTCACTTCATTAGAAAGCATTCTAAATGAGGGATTTGGGGAAAATAAAAGTTCCTACAAATACATTAACACAATAATTTAAATAAACCTTAACTCTAATTCATATGTAAAATATAATGTTGAGGGATCGATCCTCCCAAAACTCAACCTTTGAAGCGACTCAATTTTCAACTCAACTCCACGTGAGCTAGAATCACACAAAGAAACCTAAATAAGGAATTTTAACCCCTCAATTCTAAGTACGGATATAAGAGTTAATAACTTTATTCAACAAAGTTTATGAAGTTCGCTCACCTAGTTGATTCCTACTTTTATCTGAACTTGAAAGCTCAAATCTGAAGAACCGGATAATGGGATTTTGAACTGAATCAGCTCCCACATAGATAGCACAAGACGTTTGACTCCTCAGGCCCAATTGAGTAACTCGGCTTAACTGGTGTTCCACAACTATCTCACCCTCTCTTTCTTCGTCTTTCTTCTCCTTTCTCTACTTCCTTTCTTCCCATTCTCGTGTTCTCTGTTTCTCTCTTTTTCTTCCAGCTGGAATGTCTAGCAATGGATGCCCAACTCGAATTGAATTAACTCGGCTTGCCTCGGTTAGTTTCAGCCGAGTCAACTGAGTAGCGCTCTGCTCTTTTTTCTCTTTCTTCTTTATTTCCCATTCTTCTTCTCTCTCTTTCTCTACTAAACATCTACCCGATTCGGAACTAAGAAAATCTAACCTGAATCTGTCCAGATGAGCTTGGACATGCTCCACTTTGCCTGGATGACTTAGTAGTCTGGCCGACTCACCTAGAGACTCATTCGAGTCGACCTGGTGCGACATGACTCATGGGCCCTCTTCTTCTTCTTCCTTCTTCTTCGTTTTTGTTTCTTTCTGTTTCCTTCTTCCTCACTCCTTTCAATTGAGGAAGAACAAATCTAGACTCGCTCGGGCGAACATGACTCGACTCTGTGTGTTGTAAGGTGGATAACATCCTTCCCTCTCAAATCTTCTTCCTTATTTTCTCCTCCTCCTTTCTCTGTTGGAAAGACCATGTGAAGACATAGACTCTTCCCGAACTTGCAGTGATTCGAACTGAGTCAGCTTAACTCAATTCGGCTACTGACGGATGACACTTTATCTTACCCTCTTTCCATTTTCTATTTTTAGAAATGGTCACCGTAAAAGGCAACCTTCAATAGGTTACATTAGTGGCTTATAGAGGATTCAAACTGTAACTAATCAAGGGATTAGTTACGTTTTTAGTTGTGTTTAGTATATGATGTTTTGTGATGATGTAATTTAATCCTGCTTGCATGGCTGTGTCGGAAGGTATGGACGGACTTCTGAGACCCTGGGCCACCTATCCAACATCTTAGATTACTAATCCATGATCAAGCCCGATGGTTGGTGTTTTCGACTCAATGGGGAAGATGATCCAGCCGTTAATGGCGGATCACTTCCCAATGGCTAATCTTATGATCAATGACATGAGGACAGTGTGGATAAGACCAGTGATCATTGTGGGGTCCATATTTTGGACAGATAATCACCATCTTTTGGTGGGTCGCGATATTTTCACTTGTGGACAATGTTTCCCGAACTTGTGAGATCTCGTGCTATATCTCTAAACAACACTAAGGGAATTTTGAATGCCCTAAAATGAATGTCTAAGATGCTCTACAGGAGTTTCTAGAAGAAGAAGGATGGTTGGGATTGCACAAATGAACCGAACAGAATGATTCCTTGTGGCGCCTCTCTTTGGGCAAGAAACCCTAATTCTCGGGATTTGAATGGACGACTAGTATTTAAGGAAATAAAGGGCTAGAATTAAAGGATGAGATCGCGTGCAGACCGCCAACTCATTGGCATGAACAAGTTTCCGTTTTTGAAAAATTCCTCCACATACACGTCTTCTGCGTCTAGATTTGTGCCCACGCATGGGCACACCATCCATGATAAAAAACAAAAACTGGGGTTCGGTTGGGGCCACGCCCTAAACATGATGGATGGTTCAGATCTCTCACGTGATCACAAGAGGTGGGCCGTAATTCAAATTGCCAGACATCGTTCATCTGCTGGAGGGAAAGGAGGAAAAATCCTCATTTTTTAGTTTTTATCGGGTCAACGGTTTATTGACCTGGACTGTAGTCCCGTTCACGGCAACTGTGCAGACCTCTGGTGCATGCCCATCGCAAGTTTGGGCCCACAGTGATGTTTTGTGTAATCCACATCAACCATTGAGTTCCCTGACTCTAGTTAGGTACCCAGACCAATGATGAGGCAGATCAATAATTTAGGTGGGCCATACCAATAGAACTATGATTTTTATGCATTGATACGATGATCTAGTGGTCATATTAATTCCATTCCGATCATCAATGGCCAAAAGGTCATGATGGGTCATTTCTCTATTCAATACTTACATAATAGGTTACTATCCAAATAATATCATTATTATTAGTTTTATAATTATTACTTTATTTATTTATTATTATCATTATTTATTTCACTTTATTATTATTATTTTTACTTCATATATGCATGCATTTTTAATCATGTTGTAGGTCCCACTCTGTAGGTAATTAGGACAACCCATTTTATGATTTTATACT
Source organism: Magnolia changhungtana (assembly GCA_030180095.1). Lineage (NCBI taxonomy): Eukaryota > Viridiplantae > Streptophyta > Magnoliopsida > Magnoliales > Magnoliaceae > Magnolia > Magnolia changhungtana. The sequence continues at coordinate 10,664,203 of JASAUF010000160.1, forward strand.
ATTCAAATATTTAACTATTATTACTATTGTTGTTGTTATTTATTTATCTTTTTTTTTAAAAAAACATATATTTAAGATGTGGGATCTACTCTTTACGCATCATCCGGTTACCTCCCTTAAGATTAAGGTTGCTCAGCATATATGTGGGTCACTCTAAGTGAACATCAAATTCTAAACTCTCAACATTCTGATGATTCGATTAATTTAATTGTTGGATTGCTTCATTTAAGAATGTGGATTTCTTTTAACGATCTTAAGGTTTGTCTAGATGAAGATCCATGGTTGAATTGGTGGTCCGATGGTCTAATCGTGATGATCGGGTGGCAGGCTTTCAAGTTGCACCCTGATGAATGGTGGATTTAGTGATCTATGACTAAAAATTTATACTTAAGGTTCAATTTCAAGAGAATGCGATCTAAGAATCAAGAACTTAGAATGGGCAGATTTTGAATTATCAATTGCTGGTGAATATCGTAAGTTGGCTATGTACCTTCACACAAGTTTGTTAACTTAAACTACAATGGTAACACCTGAGTACTGAAAGGTACGGGGTGTTAAAAGTAGTATATTGTAACGACTTGAAAAATTCCGTACAATGGCCCGAGTATCACCTCAAGCAGAAATCACTTAGGATCAAATCCTTAAGAAATTAGACAAAGTTAACTAAGTGCTAAACTAGATTAGCCATGAAATCTGCACTAATCACTTTAAATACGATCTGCAAGACCCAAAACTTGTGGAATCGTTGACGCTGCATTACGCGGTTTATGTTTTCATGTTGATGGGTGTAGTAGTTGGTAGTATGTTTTAGTAGTTGAAGCTTGGTTGTATTAGCTCCCCTGTATCTTCTGTCATGATTCATGTAACCCTGCATTCCTTGTATTATGATAATTTTGGTAATGAAATGCATACAGCCTCTTTTGCTATGAAGTGTGTGAAATGCTTAAGTGATTGTGTATTGTGTTGTCATGCTTTATCTCACATGCGATGTACCCTATGTTGTATAGAGCATGCCACGGAGGTATACGAGGAGCACGGCACCCCTCTTGCTTACTAACTCGATGGACCAGACTCCTCTTCGCAGAGGTGGTCCTACGGATCCGGGTTCTGACTCAAATCAGCCTTCTGCTGATCCTACAGGTGGACTGCCACCTTTTACACCACCGGTTCGAGAGTAGAACCGGGCATCCTCTTCGACACAGTATGAGCCACAGGCTGCTCCACCTACTGATAGGTTTGAGCAGATGATGATGCTGATGCAGCAGCAGCACCAGTAGCTTCCTGCGGTCTTATCATCTCAGGATGGGAGTGCGACTCCACCTTCGCCATCTACACGCCCTACTGAGCCTACAGAGCCTCCTGCTCAGGCTGAGGATGTGCTTTCGCCCACACCTGTTGCATACCCTATGGGAGACGTGGGTACTCGTGGTCTACTTGAGCGATTCCAGCGCTTGAGGCCTCAAACTTTTACTGGTTCTCACAGACCCGAGGAGGCTGAGTACTGGTTAGACCGCATCTCGAAGATACTGAAGATGCTGCATTGTTCTGAGGTTGAATAGGTTGAGTTGGCCGCCTTCATGTTCGAGAAGGAGGCTAGCTTATGGTGGGACGGCATACTGCGGACCGTCGCAGTGGGATATGTGTGGACCTGGGCAGCATTTGAGTTCCATTTTCACGAGAAATATTACCCTCAGGCCTACCGACATGAGAGGGAGAACGAGTTCCTACGCCTCAGACAGGGAGGCATGACAGTTACTGAGTATGAACATCGCTTTACTGAGTTGGACCGCTTTGTTCCGACTTTCCTTGTTGATGAGCCGATGCGGATTAGGCATTTTTCTGAGGGCTTGCGACCTGACATCCGGTCGAAGATGTGCTGTATCCGTATATCATCTTATGTGGAGTTGATTCATATGTCCATTCAGGCGGAGCAGGATGTAGACCGTATGACATGCTCTCGTGGTCCTATGGTGCCTAGGCCACAACCGGATATGCTGAGCAGGCCTTTCCTTAGCAAGAGACCTCGTACTAATTTGCCTCCCAGGAGCGCAGCACCAGTGGTTCCGATGAGGCGCCCTCTTGTGACTTGTACTTACTGTGGGAGGCCGAGACATCCTGCTGGGAGCTGCTTTGCTCGGATGAGGGATAGCGGTTCTCTCCGCCACAGAAGATTGATCGCCCTCACCCTCAGGCTTTATCTGCTCCACCACTACGGATTGCACTTACACACCCAGCTTTCAGACCTCCTACACCACGCTTCAGGCAGCCTTAACGACCCATGGTGCCTCAGCCCAATCGATCTCAGCAGGCGCGTGTCCATGCGCTTATGGCAGAGGAACAGGAGACAGCACCTTCAGCATCTATGGCCTTCAAGGTCACTGCACACATCCAAGGTACTCCCGTCTTCTTATTGGTGGACACTGGGTCCACTACATCTATGAATTCATGTACGACAGTCAAGCGACTGGGTTTAGTTACTGCTCCTACGAGAGGAGTGAGGGTCATCACTGCCACAAGGACTTCCTCTGGAGTTACTCGTATGTGTGAGGGCTACCTGATAGACTTGGGTGGCAGGATGATACTAGTTGACCTGATCATCGTCCCCCTATTCTATTACGATGTTATCTTCAGTATGGATTGGCTCACTAAGATGCGAGCAGAGATCGACTGCGAGACTAGGGTGGTGACAGCCTATGAACTTGATGGCACGGCCTTTACTTTTCCTATTCAGGTCAGCCACGCTACTCGGTTGCGATGTTACGCTTCTTCATTAGAGGCTATTAATGTTCCGACGCTTGTGGATACGCCTGTAGTTCAGGCTTTTACGGACGTGTTTGAACCGATTCCTAAGTTGCCTCCTCGGCGCGAGATCGACTTCACCATTGATCGTGTGCCTGGTCCGACACCCATTTCATTACCGACGTATCCCATGCCTCCATGTGAGATGGAGGAACTGCGGAAACAGATTGACGGACTGGTAGAGAAGGGCTTTATACAACCTAATGTGTCTCCCTAGGGAGCACCTATACTATTTGTGAAGAAGAAAGATGACTCACAACGGTTGTGTATTGATTACCGTAGGTTGAACTAAGTCACTGTGAAGAACAAGTATCCTTTGTCCAGGATAGATGATTTGTTTGATCAGTTGAAGCGGGCAAGGTATTTCTCGAAGATCAACTTGCAGTTAGGGTACCACCAGTTGCATGTCAGAGATGAAGACGTGCAGAAGACAGCTTTCAGGACCTGTTTTGGGCATTACGAGTTCCTGGTGATGTCGTTCGGTCTTACGAACACACCGGCCGTGTTCATGGACTTGATGAACAGGATATTTCGGTCATTCTTATACTGATTCGTCATCGTATTCATTGATGACATCCTGATATATTCCACGAGTCGGGAAGAGCACGAGGTGCACCTGAGAGCGGTGTTGGATACTTTGAAAAAGAACCAGTTGTTCGCGCAGTATAAGAAATGCAACTTCTGGCAGGAAGAAGTCAAGTTCCTGGGACATGTGGTGTCCAAGGATGGGATAGCTGTGGACCTTGCTAAGGTAGCCACCGTTCAGGATTGGAAGTAGCCTGGCTCAGTTACCGAGGTGAAGAGTTTTCTTGGCCTGGCAGGGTATTATCGACGCTTCATTCGAGACTTCTCGAAGATTGTCAGGCCGTTGTCACAGTTGACGCGTAAGGATTTGAAGTTCGCCAGGAATGAGAAGGCAGAAGTAGCTTTTCAGGAGCCGAAGGACAGATTGACGTCCGCCCCTGTGCTAGTATTGTCAGAGCAAGGGGTCAAGTACACTATATATACTGACGCATCTCGCATTGGTTTAGGTTGTGTCCTTATGCAGAAGGACAGGGTGATTGCATATACCTCGAGATAATTAAGGAAGCACGAAAAAAATTACCCTACACACGACCTTGAGTTAGCAGTTATCATCTTTGCATTGAAGCGCTGGAGACATTACCTCTACAGAGAGGAGTTCGAGCTTTTCTACGACCACAAGAGCCTTAAGTATATATTCACTCAGCGGGACTTGAATATGAGGCAACGCCGATGGATGGAGACCTTGAAGGACTTCAAGTTTGAGGTCTCCTACCATCCTGGTAAGGCCAACCTTGTGGCAGATGTGTTGAGCCACAAGAAGGCTATAACATTTACGGCCTGCTGATGATAGCAGAGTGGGATATGTTGGAGTTCGTGCAGGACTTCGAGCAGAAACTCACCGTGGAGGAGCCATTTGAGAGTGTCGCGCACATTCGGGTGCGGCCACTAATTGATGACAGGATTATTGAGGCCCAGAAGGGCGATGAGCGGTTGTCTGAGCTTTGAGAGCAAGCTAGTGACGCCGATGACTCCGAGTGGAGAGTTGGCACTGATGGGGGCCTATGATACCGTAGCCGCCTATACGTTCCTGATATTCATGACTTGCGACGGGAGCTCCTCAAGACTGGCCACAAATCGAAGCTTGCGATGCACCCTGGTAGCACGAAGATGTACCAGGACATGAGGCGATCATATTGGTGGGACAATATGAAGGTTCATATCGCCGAGTATGTTTCACGTTGTCTCACGTGTCAGCAGGTCAAGCCGAGCATCGCTGACCTCCTGGACTCCTTCAGTTCATGCTCATAGTTGAATGGAAGTGGGACTTCATCTCTATGGATTTCATATTGGGGCTGCCGAAGGCGAGGAAGGGACACGATTCTATCCGGGTGATCGTGGATCGGTTAACCAAGTCGGCTCATTTTCTCCCTATTAGAGTCACGAACTCTGCAGACGAGCTGGCTAGGCTATACATCAGAGAGATTGTGCGTCTGCACGGAGTTCCTTTAGAGATCGTGTCGGACCGAGACATGCGATTCACATCTATCTTCTGGACTCGTATCTAGGAAGCGATGGGTGTGAAGCTGAAGTTCAGTACTGCGTTTCACCTTCAGACAGACGGGCAGACAGAGCGGGTGAATCAGATTTTAGAAGATATGTTACGGGCCTGTGTCTTGGATTTCAAGGACAGTTGGGATAATTGTCTTCCTTATGCAGAGTTCACGTACAACAACAACTTCCAGGCGAGTATTGGTATGGCTTCATATGAGGCCCAGAGTTAGTACAGGCGACCTCGGAAAATATCGACATAATCAGGCGTCGACTTCTTACAGTACAGAGCAGACAAAAGAGCTACGCCGATATGAGAAGGCGACCGCTTGAGTTTGAGATTGGAGATCACGTATTCCTCAGAGTTTTCCCTATGAAGGGAGTCCCTCGGTTTGGGAAGAAAGGGAAGCTCACACCGAGATTCATCGGTCCGTTTCAGATACTTGATTGAGTGGGTGCGGTGGCATATCGTCTCGCTTTGCCTACACCACTCGCAGGCGTACATAACGTATTTCATGTATCGATGCTGAAGAAGTACATCCCTGATCCTTCACACATTATCCATTGGGAGCAGGTGCAGTTGAGCGATGATGCTACATATGTACTGCGTTCGATGCGTATCCTAAACAGAAAGGAGCAGGTGTTGCGCAGTAAAGTGATTCCACTCGTGAAGGTACTTTAGACGCATCATACAGAGGAAGAAGCTACCTGGGAGACTGAAGCCGAGGTCCGAAAGAACTACCCTCAGCTTCTCGAGGAGTACGAAAAGGTACTAATTTCGAAGACAAAATTTTTCATTAAGGGGGGTAGATTGTAATGACTCGAAAAATTCCGTACAATGGCCCGAGTATCACCTCAGGCAGAAATCACTTAGGATTAAATCCTTAAGAAATTAGACAACATTAACTAAGTGTTAAACTAGATTAGCTATGAAATCTGCACTAATCACTTTAAATACGATCTGCAAGACCCAAAACTTGTGGAATCGTTGACGCTACATTACCCTAAAATCTAGGATCAATCTCATTACCCGTCTGTTCTCGGGATCACATTGAAACTCCGTATCAGATCTGGACGGCACATCAAATGTTCGAATGGTACGAGGTTATAGATTTAGGACCGCCTTGCTGGGCTTGATAACCATCTAGGAGATCAAAGCTAGATAATGTTCCAGCGTTATTCGCTTGAGCCTGGAGTGAAGAGTGTGAGAAATGTAAAAATAAAATATAAATGTAAGGAATCTAGCACGTGTCGGTTGCGAATCAGTTATAAGCAATCAGACTGTCGGAATCTGACCCAAATACACCATCGGATCAGGAAAATTTTCATATACATGGCAGTGTATTTAAAATCCCCGATCGAGATTCTGTGACCGTTGAACTGAAACTGGTCTGCCACACGTGATCTGAGAATCCGACTGGAATGAAAACTTAACTCCACATAGATCCAAGGTTGGTGAGCTTAAGTCCGACTGCACGCGGAAAAGGGGCCACCAGAAGTGCTCCGTTGAGACGGAACAGGTCCACTTTGGATATAACTTAAGTATACCTTGACCTTAGGTCTAATTCGGTGTGTTTTCAGGCTATATAAGGACCTTAAAATCCTCTCTCATTCAGCCATACGAATTTGAAAAAAAAACCCTAAGGGGAAAGGAGAGAAAAGAGAGAGAAAGTGTGAGAGTTGTGAGAGAACCTTCTTGTCACTCTATCTTCTTGCTATACGAGCTTAACCACACCATTCTAATTACTTTCCCGGCAATTTCGACTTCGTTTCTAGGTAAGAAACCCTATCCCTAATCTATTTTGGGGTTTTGATAGTTGTAGGTTATGAAATACCTAACATATTTCGTTCTATAGGTTGCCAAACTGCCGTATACGAAAGCTTAGCAAACCTATCGAATTCGTTTCGATTCTACGATAAAAGGTGCGGACTTTAGACGTATAGGTTATGTTTTCAATGCTTTCAATGTCAGATAATGATAGATTCATGATTTGTGTGTTATTGTACATGTACAAAGTGCTGTCCGTTTCGTTTTTCGGTTATACGATAACTATGTTGAATATATTGTATTCCTAGTATTTGTAGAAAGTACCGTATACATATAAATTTTGGAAATGTGTTTGCCATGATTATTTACTGTATGAACATATTATATATGTGTATACCACTTACTTGGCGAAGGGGTTCGCCCTTATACATGTTTTTGCTAATATACACTATGTATGTTAAAATAGTGTATTCTAAGTGTTTGTGAAAATGCTTGTAAGAGTGAGTGCTTAGATAATCATGCTTCAGGTAGGTGTTGAGATATGATTCTCAACTACCTTAGAAACGTATGTGATTTCCTCCATGTTGGTTGTTTAATTTAATCGCGTACCATGAAATATATGTGTTTATAATTCTTGTTTATATTGTGCTTTGTCCATGCTTTATGACATGTTTGTTAACATGCTTGAATTACTTTATTTAGTATGTTTTACTCCACATACTCTGAATAAGGATTGATTGCGATTGGGACTATGATTGTAGTCCAGACAATCGGTAACAGACTTGAGTTTGTGGTTGAGATTCATTTCGCCACGTAGGATGTGTCTGACAAACCAAAGTCGTACTTCGGTTGGCGGCAGTGGTTAGGCCACGCGAAGTGCTTGTGCACTTCATGTCGTTCAATTGATTGTGCACTCGTGTTAGTCTGGCTCATCAAGTAACCCGATCTGTCTTATGTATGTTCACCATATTTGGACGCCTTTGTTTGAACCTGAGGTACTAACCTTACCAGTGGAATCCCGTTAACCGTGGTACCTCGATTCGCTAAGACTCATGAGTCGGGCATGGTGGTATGGAACACCGTGGTCGAGCTGTCGGACTACGCTGGGGTCACGTGCCTCCTCGTAGTAACTAGTGAGCAACCCTGACTCGTGAGCCGAATACGATGGTATGGGACACTGTATTCAAGCTGTCAGCCTACACTGATTGGTGACGAGCCCTTTGTAGTGACCTCGAACATACTCTGAATTTGCGGTGAGGCGACGAGTTTTGCCGCGGTGAATAGAGTATGAACTAGGCCTATATCAATTTAGTGATGAACCGTTAAAAAGGTGACGGGGAGTGGTGTAACGGTTCCGTGTAACAGCCCTGACAGCCTTTGCAACGACCTAGAAACACACCATCGTATGAGATTAACTAGGACTGACGACCCTAGAATGGATCATTGTTTGGGAATGATATAAGGAAGGTACCTTAGTTTCCCAATACTGTTGTTTGAAATAGACTAATAACAACTCGGTAATCATGCTCATCATCGCATTGCATGTGCCTGGAAGATGTGGAGCACTGAGGGTGCCAGCATGCCGCGGACGAAAGATGGTGCCGCATGAGGGAGCATGTTGGCGAGGGCACGCATCATAACCGCATTTCATCCTTGCATTAATTACAGTACTTAGGAATGTTGTTTGTACTACTTTATCATTACTGCTTGACTGATTTAATAACACGTTAACTTATGCTCTATTGTTCCACTGAGTTAGCTACTCACTCCCACGTTACGGGACGGTGTTCTGGACACCCACCAGACTCTGTCTTAGATGCAAGTACCGACGATTTACAGGAGGTTGACCCTGATTATTATGAAGATCGGGATGAGTTTTCCTACATGCAGTTCGCTGGAGGCTTCGCGTAGGCTATCCAGATTTACGGGATTACAGGGTTCATAATCACAGTTGTACCATTTTGTCATTTTGATTCGGGAACAAATACATGTATATAGTGACTCAGTTGGTATTCATACTCTTGAGATCGGGATTGTTTTGTTTTATATACATTTATATACATCTTTCAGTCTTCCGCTTGCGTTTATACATGGATCTGGAGTATGAATTACTATTTTGGTATAATCTCACTCATGTTTATTGCACTAACACAGACAACATTCAATCATAAGCATTTATGTTGCATAAGTGATATTTTGGAACTCGGGTGTTGAGTTGCTACTCGACCCCCGATTTTGAGGGCGTTATATATATATATATATATATATATATATATATATATATATATATATATATATATATATATATATAGTGTACTCGGGATTAGGGTAAGGTTATTGTTTTCTAATATGTTCCTAAGGGTTCAAGTGCATTGCTAGGGTTTTGAAGGAGGTTTTGGGGGTTGTTCAGATTGGTAAGTCCATCAATTGCTTGTAATATTGCTTTCTTAGTGGATTGTTTGTCGCTTTGTGCCATAGTTTTTCATGAATGACTTTTTCTATGTAAAACTTAGGTATTCTCTATGTATTTTACTTTTGTTCAATTTCGTCTTGTTAGTTTGAATTTGGGTTTACTTCTGCATGAACCCAACATGATTTATATTTATGCTTTAGCTTGAGAAGTGTTACTATTAACGTGTTATTTAAGATGTAAGTGGATCTTCTGTAATAGTCCGATGTAAGGGTGTACACGAACCGAGCTAGCTTGGTTAGCTCGCTCGACTCGACTCGAAAAAGCTCGAATCAACTTGGTTCAAAGTTGAGTTCGAGTCGAGTCGAGCTGATTTTTTTAGCTCGAAAATGAGTTCGAGCAAGCCCCAGCTTGACTCGACTCGACTCGGATCAAATCCAGCTCAAATCCAGCTCGAATCCAGCTCGAATGGAACTCGGATCGAACCAGTTTAGTGACTTGGTTACTTTGCCATTGATGTTGCTCACCAACTATTTAATAAAATGACTCAATGAAATGTGGTTGGTGGCAAGGAAGGTTGGTGCCATTGATGTTGCTCACCATAGTTTCAAAAATTCTATCATTCAGGCCCTTGCTTGCAACCGGCTCGAACTCATTATGTACAGTAGCGGGCGGACGGTCAAGTAGCCATACCTGTTATGTTCCTATCATAGGAATGGTGAATCTCCAGTCGTTAATCCTATAAGAGTGCTCAATGGTGTTAATGGAAAACAGTCCTGGAGAATACAATCAGAAAATGTTGTGTTGTGTTGTTGTTGTTGTATAATAGGAACTGTACGATGGACCATGATGGTAGGGTTCTGAGTAAACTCTGTAGTCTCACCGTGGTGTACCTATTACATCTACTTCGTCCATGTAATCTAGGGGATAATAATGCATTTCGTTTCTCTCTCTCTCTCTCTCTCTCTCTCTCTCTCTCTCTCTCTCTGGTTTTTATCTTACTTAGAAGGTGTTTGATAAAACACCTATTATAAGGCCCGTATCCTAGACCGTACCATTCCGTAGGCTTCCACGGTCCTCCCGGTGGAATTCCGGTGACCCACGATCTATTGCCGGCATTTGCGCGCAATCCTGAGTTGTGTCCCGTATATCAGAGTCGGCGCGACCCGAGACTTGTACCCTAGCGACTGCGCCGTCACCGCGGTTCCGATGCCGTGTCTTAGGCGCCGAGGCGATACCCATGCCAGGAGATGTGGGCCCGCGTTCAGTTCGAGAAAACGCTGCATTTGCAATCCCAAGAGAATATCTACAACATGTCCCATCAATCAATCTCATCAATCACCTCACATGTCAAGTACAACATCCCATCCCCAAGCAACCCCAAAGTCAAAGCAACCCATCCCTTACATGTCAAAGTACACATCACCCATCACTCACCTTTTCACCCATCACCCTCTTACATCACTCACATCTCTCATCTCTCTCATCTCTCTTATCTCTCTCATTTTCTCCCAAGCAACCCACGTCCAAGCAAGGGAGCTCAATGAGAGAGAGCTTTGTGTGACCCACTTCCTATCTCCCATCCCCCCCTCCAAAACCAATCTCAACCATTGAAGTTCGTCATTTGGAGTTCTAGGATGCTTTGGCGAAAGGAGGAGGAGAAGATCAAAGGTGGGTGATCTTGGACCCACATTTTCCTTTTTATTAATTATTTGTTTTGTGATTTAAGGGCCCATATATGGTGGGACCCACCTTGATGTATATTTTGTATGTAAGAGGGGCCCATAGTGGCGGGGCCCCTCCATCACCACCGATACTTCTCTCTCCTTCTCTCCTCTCTCTCCCTCTCTCTTTCTTTATGATGAATGGCCACCTATGATATGTGTATTTTAACCATGCCGTCCAACTAGTCGGCCACCTTGATCCCAATTTGGAGTCCGCATGATCGGATGGTCACACAGGCTCGGATGAAAGGGAAAAATAAATATCAGCTGGATCCAAATCTAGTGGCCCACTACGTGGGACCACCATGATATATGTAGCTGGACGGTGGCTGGACGTTGGCCATCTCTATTAATCTCCGTTATATATATATATATATATATATATATATATATATAGAGAGAGAGAGAGAGAGAGAGAGAGAGAGAGAGAGAGAGAGGCGCTCACCTACGAACCAGTTCGTACATAGTACGTACGAACTTTTTTGACAACCCATCATACGTGATGAATCTCGCAAATCTGAACCGTTCATGTGAAGCAACACCTAGTGAAACCCCCCAAGACCAAGTTTCACTTTTATCTAAAACTTTTATCCATACCGTCCATAGCAAAGAGAAATTCAAATCAAGGAAAGAAACTGTTCACATTTTTCACAGTCCACCAAAGTTTGGGATCAAAGTAAAATTTTATACTTTCAGGTTTCATGAGGTTCTGCTTCATGTGGACGGTTCAGATCTGCGAGATTCATCACGTATGATGGGTTGTCAAAAAAGTTCGTACGTACTACGTACGAACCGGTTCGCAGGTGAGCGTTTTCCTATATATATATATATAAAAGGTACGTGTATATGCAGAGGTGTATCTGCACGTCTGGGCCCCACGTGAGACCCACCCTTCTGCGGTATTAGGTGGCTGGCTTGCGCTGATCAGCAGCCAGCCACAGCTGATGTACGTGGGAATAAATCCACGCCGTTCGTCTATCTGGTGGATCCCCACCCTGATGTATGTGTTTCACCGTACCGTCCAAAGCAGGTGGGACACTGCAGGACCGTCTGTCCAGTAGCAACAAGAACACCACCGTGATATAGTGTTTTATCCATTCTGGCGTGGCGCCACTAGGATGTATGTTTCTTCCAATCGTCCATCGTCTGGATGGAGAGAAACACAAGCATCAACATGATTGGATGGTGGGTCACGCACGTGTGGACCCACCTGACAGACGCACCCTCATCCACCGTCCACTGTCTGGACGGTGGGACCCAATCTACTGCATGGACGACAGCAGCAGGGGTCTGATCGTGAGGGATGTCTTACATCCCCACGCCTGTCCGTTGTGGGACCCACTCCACACGTGTTGCACGTGTGGAGGTGGGGCCATCAGATGTATGTGTTCTGTATCTCGCTGTCCATTTCTGGACGTGTCTGGTGGGGCCCACCTTGCTGATGTGTATATTCACACAGTTCATCTGACGTGGGACCACACATGATGTATATGTTTTATTCACGCCCTCTGATGTAAGTATTTTACCCACTCTGTCCAGTCCAGGGGATGTGGCCCCATCTTGATGCATGTATTTCATGCACACCGTCCATGTTAGAACGGTGGGACGCACCCTTGGCGTTTTGTTAATCCAACCATCCATTGCAAGGACGTTACCAGGTGCTGCGTGGACCCACCATGATTGATGTATTTTGTCAACACTGTCCATCTATTTTGGCAGCTGTGGGCCCACCCCACACGTGCTGTACGTGTGAGGGGTGAAGCCCACCTTGTTTGTATATGTGTTGCATTCAATACCCTCCATTTGGTGCCGACCATGATGTATGTGGCTTACATCCACGCTGTCCATCCGTTTTGGGTTACGTGGACCTCCACCTTGATATATGTGATTCATATCCACACCGTCCGTTTGGATGGGCAGTGTAGGGTGCACCATAATGTATCTGTTTTATTCCCGCCGTCCAGCCCACCCTGTGATGTATTGTATATTCACACCGTCCATTCACTTAGCCCCCACGTGGTGTACGTGTTTAATGTTAGCTATCCATCTGGTGGGGCCCATTTGGAATGTGCAACTCCCGCCTGTGATGTACATTTGTGGCCCACTTGATGTATATAAGGCCCATTGATGCAACCCACTTGTTGTATTTTAGGCCTATGAGATGCGGCCCATTGAGATTGTATATGGCCCATATCATGCGGCCCATTGTGATGTGTATTAGGCCCATGACATGCGGCCCATTGTGATGTGTATTAGGCACATTATGATGCATATAAGGCCCATATGACGTGGTCCATTGTGATGTATTTCCGGCCCATATGGCGAGGCCCAACATGATGTATATGAGAGGTCCATGTTATGTATTTGAGGCCCAGGCGTAGGGGTCACCTATTGTGTATTTGAGGCCTGTGTGATGAGGCTCATGTGATGTATTTGAGCCCCAGGTACAGGGCCCACCTGTTGTGTATTCAAGGCTCAATGTGATGTGTGATTTCGTCATGATGTAGCTAATGATGTTTACGTGGGCCACTCCTTAGGAGCGATGTTGGTTAAATGTCCACATTGATGGGCAATGCTGGTTAAATGTCCTCATTGTGACCTTCCCTTAAGCCGATTGTCGAGGCTGATTCCGATTGTCGATACCGATTCTGATTCCGATCATCGAGGCCGATGCCGATTGTTGAGATCGATTGTATAGGCCAACTGTCGAGGTCGATTATCGAGGTTTATTCCGATTGTCGATTCTGATTTGTTGAGGCAAAGTATCGAGGCCGATTCCGATTGTCGAGGCCTCATATCAAGGCTGATTCCGATTTGTCGAGGCCGATTTTATAGGCCAATTCCGATTATCGAGGCCGAGTATCGAGGCCGATTCCAATTTGTCGAGGCCGATTGTATAAGCCGATTCCGATTGTCGAGGCCAAGTATCGAGGCCGATTGTATAGGTCGATTCTGATTACCGAGGCCAATTCTGATTTGTCGAGGCCGATTGTATAGGCCGATTCCGATTGTCGAGGCCGAGTATCGAGGCCGCGTATCGAGGCCGATTCCGATTATACAGGCCGATTCTGATTGTCGAGGCCAAGTATCGAGGCTGCGTATAAAGGCCGATTCCGATTTGTTGAGGCCGATTGTATAGGCCGATTCCGATTATTGATCGATTCCGATTGTTATGGCCGATTGCCGATTCCGATTATCGAGACAGATTAGTGATCGATTCCGATTGTTGTGGCCAATTGTCGATTCCGATCATCGAGGCCGATTATTGATCGATTCCGATTGTTGTGGCCGATTGCTGATTCCGATCATCGAGGCCGATTATTGATCGATTTCGATTGTTGTGGCCGATTGTCGATTCCGATCATCGTAACTGATTAGTGATCGATTCCGATTATTATGGTCAATTACCGATTCCGATCATTGAAGCCGATTATTGATCGATTCCGATTGTGGTGGTCGATTGCCGATGCCGATTATCGATCAATTTCGATTGTTGTAGCCGATTGCTGATTCTGATCATCGAGGCCGATTATCGATTGATTCCGATTGTTGTGGCTGATTACCGATTCTGATTATCGAGGCAGATTATCGATTGATTCCTATTGTTGTGGCCGATTGCCGATTTTGATCGTTGAGGCCAATTGTACAGGCCAATTGTTGAGGTCTATTATCGAGGTTGATTCCGATTGCCGATTCCAATTGTCGAGGCCAAATATCGAGGCCGATTGTCGAGGCCTAATGTGATGTATATGCGGCCCGTATTTGAGGCTCGTTGTTATGTGTATTCAGCCCGTGTTTAAGACCCAATGTGATGTATATGAGGCCTATGTGATGAGGCCCATTGTGATGTATTGAGGGTCATGCGATGGAGCCCATTATGATGTATGTTAGGCCCATGTGAAAGGCCATCGTGATGTGTATTAAGCTCTAGAGTGAAGCCCATAGTGTTGTATATCAGGCCCCTTGTGAGGCCATGGGTCCACTATGTTAGGCTCTATGTGAGCCACCCCTTGGGGGCAATGTTGGTTAAATGTCCACATTATTGAGGCCGATTGTTTATGCTAGTTATTGGTACCGATTATGAGTATGTGACAGCATAGCATCATGATATATACCCATACGCATCATCTGTATGTTTGTTATAAGTTGTGATTGACCATTGCATATGCCATAGGGCAGGTTGTTCATGAGGCTCCCTAATAGGCGGAGTTGCCTCACATGAGCGCACGGTATACGTAAAATTGATGCATAATTGGACAGTGTGACTCATGCATCTCGCATTTGTGTGACATGACCACCATATGCCCTAGCGACATCAGGGTCGTAGCCTCCACAAGTATTTCGTGGATTGCCAGATGGGACACCGGAAATCTGTTTTACATTCGGTGCTATTGATATCCCTTGGTGAAAGTCTCTAAACCCTCTTGGTTCCAGAAGTTGCTCCAACGTCTAGACCAAATGGATGCATGAGCGCATGAGGGCCATATACCGTTAGGCCGCGTCTCCCACTGTGTCATGGTCGGTTAGAATGGGGTACGGCCTTACCTGCCCTAGAGGAGGGGGCAATGCTAGGCTAAGTCTGACCAGCTCGAGGAATGGGTCCGCTATCGAAGAGTCGGACCCGATATTGGCAGGCGGATAGTGAGGTCTCTTCCACTCACCTTGTTGCATGCGATGGGGCGGTAACCTGGTTTGGAGTGTAATAGACCCTGGTGATTTCCCCGGAGAGGAATTGTACTGATATGTGGACTTATTAAGCAAGAGTTGCATACCCTTTCATTCATTCATTCACTATCCACTCGGGCCTATGGTACGCAACTATTTGTTACGTGTACCTTAAGCAATGGCCAGGATTTCGATTGGGGCGCGCGACTAACCTGAGATTAGGAGTTTACCACATTGAGTCCGACTATCCAAATTTAGGTATGGGACTGGTTTGGATAGAAGTCTTTTGTGGCGGACCCCGTAGCCTGCGACACTACATGCTATCATCCCGACTTCACACTTCAGCTTGGTCATTTCATTCGCATCGCATATTGCATTGCATCCTCAGCACATGGTATTTGGCTTACTGCCTCCGCATTGCATAGCTGATCTACATTGCTTCATCAGTATATGATATTGGTTTATTATATTTTTGCATAGCATAACTTGGATATGTCTAATGGTATTTATGGGCTTGTCAGTATTTCTGCTTACTCTGATATTGCTTACTTGACACTTACTATGTGCACATACTTTCACCACCCACTAAGCTTTTTATAAGCTTATGTACGATAGATGCGTGCAGGTGGCGTTAGGTTGCAGAACCGTTGAACTTAGAGCATGCAACGGTCTTATGGAGCTTTGATTTTCGATTTATGTATTTCCCTTCCAACATTGTACTCAAATGATTATATTAGTGGATATGTGATGATGATGTTGCCTTTGTGATTTGGGTAAACTTATGGTTATGCTTATTATGAGATAAATATACATTGAAAAATCTTCCTTGTACGATCCCAGGATCGGAATCTGGCGTATGTACGCTGGGAGCTAAAAATGGGCTACTACAGAGGCTGTCAGCACCGGATTCGGCGATCGAGAATTTTGTGATCCCGGTTTCCGAATTTGGGGAGTGACACCTGTAAAACCATTGCCTCTTTTTGTAAAATAGTGGGCTTTTAAAGTTGCAGTTCAGGTGTTTGTAGAAATGCCTCAATGGCGAACTCGGCTCGATCTTGGCTCGAACTCGGCCCGAGCTAACCTGAGCTGCTGACCGAACCGAGCGGAGCTAGCCAGTCAGGCTCGAGTATCAAGCCAAGCTGAGTTCGAGCTGAGGTCAGTCAGTGTTCGAGCTATACCCCTAATCCGATGTCTTACCATACTTTTTGTTATTTTATAATTAAAAGAAAAGAAAAAAAAAAAAAAAAAAAAAAAAAAAAAAAAAAAAAAAGAGGGAAGGCCTAAGACCCCAACCTAGCTTTCTCCTCTTCAATGTTAAAATTTAAAACAACTTGACAAAACGAAGTCATACTTTCGCTACTTCGCAGAACTTAAGTGAATGCGCGCAAAGTTGTAACCGACGAATTGAATCTATTCCAGCATAAAGTTATGTGCAATACACGACTTCTGCAAAACGACGACCCGCATATGCGTTTTCTGATGGGGATTTTTGCCATAAAAACTGAGACTTGGAAACATGTAGACGGAATGAAAAAAAAAAAAAAAAAAAAAGTACTCTCTGATCCTTACTACATCTAAACCATGGAAAGAGCTTACCGAGGCCTACTTGCTTCTACTATCGGCCTTGATCGGCTCATATATTTCTTCCAAATGAAAAAGATTGGCCAAATAGAGTTCAAAAGATATTTCCAAATATAACTGACTCGACTCGATTCTCAGCTGACTGGACACAACTTGAACCAAGTCATGCACCTCCTAAGTGGAGTTCAATTAAAAATAAAAGAGGTAGTAAGTGTTGATTTAAGCTGCATTTTGTATTACTTATAATAAATTTAATGATTTTAAATATCTATTTTTATTCCTACTATTTTAAATTTAATTCAATTAAATACCGAGTTAAATCAGGTCAAGTCTTTGAGTCAACCTGACCCAACAGAATATCGAGCCATGCCTGGTTTTTTGGGTGTTTGAACCATGGTTCCAAATGCAAAGTGTGGCCTATGTGATGAGTTGATGAGCTGATCATTTTGTTACACTTAACCTTTTTGGTGGGCCAAACTTTAGAAAGAGATGGACGTTTTCGACACATGACAGGTTGGGACCAACGTGCTTCTTCAAACCCTTTACTGACCAAGAATGGTAGGTAGAACGTGAAATGTCCAGCCATCGAAAGCGAATACTTGTTACCCTAAGAAATTGAACTCCTGGCATGGACGTGATAAAAAATTGAAGTAACAAATCGTTGGGCCTACTTGTAGATGGATTATAAACAAAATTTACACTTAACCAAAATTTCCCGTGCTCTCTTGCGTTTAGGGTTAGTTCTGGTCTGGGGCTCCAGCCTTGATGATTCTCTTTGGGGGACTTGGATTGCGTAGTGCAGAGAACAGCACCAAGGTCCGTACTGTGTTGACAGGGCAAAGTTCCATCAGTTCCAGCATGATGTGTGTTATATCCACACCGTCCATCCATTTTGCCGGATCATTTTAGGGACATAATCCCAAAATGAGGCGGAATCCAAGCTCATGTGGACCACGGCACTGAAAAAGTTGGGATTGAATGCCTACTAAACTTCTTGGGGCCTGGAAGTTTTAGATCAAGCTGATATTTGTGTTTTCCCTTTGTCAAGGTATCTGTGATCTTCTGAACAAGTTGAATGAAAAATAAATGTCATAGTGGGTCCTAAGAAGGTTTCAATAGTGGGAGTCATTGTCCCCACTGCTATTTGTCGTGTGGTCCACTAGAGATTTGGGTCTACCTCAGTTTTGGGCTCATGCCCTATTGTTATTTGGCAAAATAGATGGACGGTGTGTACATAACACAAATATCATGGTGGGACCCACAGTACTTTGCCAAATCAATGAAGTACCAAATCGGTGCTGTGTTCTACACTATGCAATCCAAGTCCCTCTCCAGGCCAGAGTCACTGAAGTGTAAAATCATTGAAGCCTACGCCAATGTATATACCGTGTTTCCTTCAAGGCTTTCACTCGGTTTGTTTGTTTGGTAATTAGGGGTGCACATGAAATCAGTAGAATTGGTAAACTGGACTAGAACCAACCAAACCATTCAGTTTGGTCCGGTTCTAAAGTGCACCGGTTTTGGTTCCGGTTCCGAAAATCAAAGAACTGATTAGTTCAGTTTGTTTTTCGGTTTGGGGGTATGTAGAACCGAACCATGGATCCGAACTGTGGCACCGAACCTGCAACCGAACATGGAACTGAACCAAGATCGGACCATATATTTCAAAAAAAAAAAAAAAAAAAAAAAAAAAAAAAAAAAAAAACCCCTAAATTATCCGTTCTCCATTCATTCTTCACACGCCGCCCCACTGCGGTGCTACCGCCCTTGCCCTGCCCCATCCAGCTCGCTCTCTCTCTCTCTCTCTCTCTCTCTCTCTCTCTCTCTCTCTCTCTCTCTCTCTCTCTCTCTCTCTCTGGGCTAGATTATAAAAAACATAGAACCGTAGAACTGATTCGGAACCGAATTGGTTTTAATGGTCTGGTTTCGGTTCCGATTTTCCTGGAACTATTAGGAACGGTTTGGTTCCGATTTCACCCTCGAACTGACCCGTGTGCACCCCTATTGGAAACTATTCAAAAGTTTGAATGAAAATTATTCAATAGTCTAGCGTCAACATTCAATAATTCATTAATAATAAAGGTCGGGAACGTTACATGATCCATCTGGGGAGTTTCACATTATTACAATGTCTTAGTGCATGCAAATGAACCATCATACTTTATAGGGGAGTTAGTACCAGTAATGTTTCCAAGGACGATGATGGAAATCTCCTTGTTGCTGCTATTATTAGTAGTTTGATTTGATTGTTATAAATGAACCTGGTCCATTGCACTAGTCAAAATAGAGAGCAGATTGCACTAGGAGAAATAGAGAGTGGATTGCATGTGCCACTACAAATTAGTCATATCCAAAACTCATGTGGGTCATTGTAACATCCCGGATTTTTTCCAACCTGGTGATAGACGTCCTCAGGCAATGGGTCGATCCTAAGACCTGATTAACTTCTCAAACGCTCAATTCAAAAGTCTCAAATCCATTTTCAAACCATTTTCTTCAAAATCTCACATTTCCTTCAAAATCTCATATTTCACTACCTCGTCCTTCAAAATTTTCTAAGTGCTTTCATATTAGACACAAATCTTAAAGTTTAGGTGATATTAATCAATACTTAACCTAAAAATTACTATGAATAATAAATAAATAAATAAAATGGGTTTTTAACCATTAACCTTTTGGAATCTCATGAAATAAGCAGGCTACATGGATAGATCAGCTTCTCCTACCCCAAAAACATATATTGCACTTCGAATAACTCATCCCAGTTTGTAAAATACATTCATTTTACATATCGAATGACAAAATCACCCCAAACAGGTCAGTGACTGGCGAGGGCATCGCCGAGTTGGTGAGGCCTCGCCAAAACGCGGGCCAGGGCGGGCCGCAGTTCATTGGCTGGCTCGTTTTCGGCCACATTTTTTGTAATTTTGGTCCAACTTCAAAAAGTCATATCTCCCTCATTGTAACTCCGAATTAGGTGATTAAAAATCCAAATTAAAGCTTAATAAGTCTAGTTTCATATAAAAATAATAGAAAATTATAATAAAAATTTTAATATAGTTAAATATAGGTCGTTGTGACAACTGTCTGGAAATCATTAGTTTGAACAGCTGCCGCTTCTAGAATTTCTATAATTTTTTTACAACACAAAACGTAATGAAATTTGGTAAAGATGAAGTAGACTTAATGATGAACTGCTAAAAAATAATTAAAATGATATACTACCTCAAATGATCGGAAAGGGGCGTAGAACTGCCTTAGGATCGTATTCTGTCATAATTAGGGCGGAATTTGGTTAAGTACTGAACTAAACGATCAATAGAATTATCTCGAACCACTTTAAATATGATCTGCAAGACTCAAAACTTGTAGAACCGTTGACGCTACATTACCTAAAAATCTAGGATCAATCTCATTACCCGGCTGCTCTCGGGAGCATCACGAAACTCCGTATCAGATCTGGACCGCACATCGAAATTTCGATTAACGTGAAGTTAAACGGTTAGGACCGCCTTGCTGGGCTTGACAACCATCTCAAAAATCAAATACAGATAGTGTCCCAGTGCTATTCGCTTGAGCCCGGAGCGAGGAGTGTGAGAAAACGTGGTTTTCTTTAGAAATTAAATCTAATTTGAGAAATCTGAGACTTGTCGCTTGCGGGCCAAATATAAGCAATCAGACCGTTGAAATTTGACCCAAATACACCCTCGGATCAAGAGAAATTTCATACACATGGCAGTGTACTTGTGGCCCTGATCAAGTCTCAGTGACCGCTGAACTGAAACTGGTACGCCACGGGCGATCTGTAAATCCGATCGGACCGAAAACGTAACTCGACCTAGATCCAATATCTGTGAATTTAAGTCCGACCTTTGAATCAAGGGAGACTTCCAGAAGTGCTCCGTTGAGACGGAACAGTCTCCCTTTAGACATAACCTAAGTATACCTTGTCCTTGAGTCTAATTTGGTGAGTTCTGGACCTATATAATGACCTTAAACCCTCACTCTCTCATTCCATATGAATTTGAGAAAACCTAGGAGAGAGAAGAGAGAAAAGAGAGAGAAAGTGTGGGAGAAGTGGGTGAAGGATCCTAGTGCTCTATCCTACCATCATACGTGCTTAACCATCAAGATCTAACCGCTTTTCCAGCGATTCCGGCTTCGTTCGTAGGTAAGAAAACCTAACCCTAAGCTGTTTTAGAGTTTTCAAGAGTGTAGGTGATGGAATAGCTGACCTGTTTTATGATTCAGGTTGTTGTTGTGTCGTAGACAAAGGCGTTGAGTTCAAACTGGTTTCGGTTCAAGTTTACCGATAAAAGGTGCAGACTTTAAACGTATAGGTTATGGTTTTCAAAACTTTCAATGTCAGATAATGATAGATTCATGATCTGGATGCTATTGCACATGTACAAAGTGTTGTCCATTTCATTTTTCAAATATACGTTAACTATGTTGAATATACTGTAATCCTCGTATTTGTAGAAAATACTGTATACGTATGAAATACGGATTTGTGCTTGCCATGATTAATTGTTGTCTATGTATGGTAGATACATGTGTACCAACTTCTGGGTGAACAGATTAGCCTAATACATGTTTTGTCAACATACATTGAGTATGTTATATTGTGTAGCCTAAGTGTTTGCTGAAATGCCTGAATGAATTTGGATTCATGATTTGTGCCTGCCATGTGTATTGAATGTAAGAACATGATTGAAGTGTACTAAACAACCCCTTAGTGAAAGGATTTTCCCTAAATCACGCCACAGCCAATGCACGTAATGTATGTTAAAGTGTGTAGTCCAAGTATTTGTGAAAATGAACGAATGAATATGTAACTTGGATTCATGCTTGCTATGACTATCTGTCATGAGGGCACGCGTGTTATAAATGGGGCAACTCCCTAGTGAAAGGATTTGGCCTAATACCTATGTAATTAACATACGTCATGTATGTTGATGTATGTAGTCTAAAGTGTTTGATGAAATATCTAAATGAGTAAGTAGTTAGTCCATTGTAATATATAAGGGTGTTGAGATATGATTCTCAACTCCTTTAACTATGTGTATGCTTTCCTCCATGAACCGTAGATTATGGTGTTTGTTTATCTATGTAATGCATATGTATAATTCCATGTTTAAGTTGTATTCCATAAGAGCCGTGAAGGGTGATGGGGGAGTGGTGCAACGATTCTGTGCAACAGCCCTAGCAACCCTAAGCGGGCATTATTGGATATTTGACTGTATGAGTGAAATCTTGATCCATTACTGCTTTAACTCTCTGTAATTGAATGTGATTGGGGCTGTTGTATAGTCCAGGTAATCGGTAACGGGATTGAATTCGCGGTTGAGATTCAATCGCCACGTGAGATGTGTTCGACGAACCCGAGTCATACTTCGGTTGGTGATAGTGGTTGGCCACGCGAAGTGCTTATGCACTTCATGTCGTTCAACTTGTCGTGCGCTCGAGCTATCCGAGTTCGTCAAGTAACCCGATCTGTCTAATGTATGTTCACCATGTTTGAACGCTACTGCTTGAACCTAAGGTACTGAACTTACCAGTGCAACCCCGTTAACCTTGGTACCTCGATCCACTAAGACTCATGAGCCGGGCATGGTGGTATGGGAC
The DNA here is from genome assembly GCA_030180095.1 of Magnolia changhungtana. NCBI lineage: Eukaryota > Viridiplantae > Streptophyta > Magnoliopsida > Magnoliales > Magnoliaceae > Magnolia > Magnolia changhungtana. The sequence goes on from JASAUF010000160.1 coordinate 10,686,851, forward strand.
ACCGTGGTCGAGCTGTCGGCCTACGCTGGGGCGATGTACCTCCCCGTAGTGACCAGTGAGCAACCCAGACTAGTGAGCCGAATATGGTGGTATGGGACACTGTATTCGAGCTGTCGGCCTACACTGCTTTGATAGGTGATGGGGGAGTAGTGTAACGATTCCGTGTAACAGCCCTGACCGTACTCGGTGTAGTGACCTCGAGCATACTCTGAATCTGCGGAGAGGCGACGAGCCTTCACGTAGTAAACAGAGTATAAACTAGGCCTGTATTGATAAGGTGATGGGGGAGTGGTGCAACGATTTTGTGTAACAGCCCTGGCAGCCCTTGCAGCGACTTAGAACCATACTATCGTATGAGATTATCTAGGATTGACGACCCTAGAATGGATCATTGTTTGGGAATGATATAAGGAAGGTACCTTACTTTCCCAATACTGCTGTATGAAAAGGACTACTAACAACTCGGTAATCATGTTCATATCGCACTGCATGTGCCTGGAAGATGTGGAGCACTGAGGGATGAAAGCCTGCCACGGACATAAGATGGTGTCGCATGAGGGAGTATGTTGGTGAGGGCATGCATCATGACAGCATTTCATACTTGTATTAACAAGAGTACTTAGGATTGTTGATTATACTGCTTTATCATTACTGCTTGACTGTTTTGATAACATGTTAACCTATGTTTTACTATTCCACTGAGTTGATCACTCACTCCCGCGTTACGGGACAGTGTTCCGAACACCCACTAGACTTTGTCTGATTGTAGATGGCGACGCTACTCCTGAGACGGAGCCGGACTTTTGTGACGCCGAGAATGCTTTCTCGTATATGCTGTTTTCTGGCAGCTTTATGTGAGCCGTGCCTTGATCGACGGGGTTACAGAGATGTTGACTAGATGACCCTACACCTTTGGTATATTTTGAAATTATACTTGTAATTAGTTAACCTGGTAACATTATCACACTCTGGAGACTCACCACAGTTTATATAGTTTATATATCTATCATAGTCTTCCGCTTGCTATCTCACTCTTCTCTGGAGTATGATATGCTGTTTTGGCTTAATCTCACTCATGTTCAATGCACTAATACAGACAACATTCAATCATCATTCATTATGTTGCATAAGTGATGCGTTGGAACTCGGGAGTTGAGTTTATGCTAGACCCCAGATTTTCAGGGCATTACAGTCATACCATATGAAACGGGGAGATTAAATTTTTGGGGATCACAGGAGTTTTATATCCAAATGATATTTGTTTCTATGTTTACTTGAGTGATAATAACCATCTTAACAATATGGATGGAATATAAACATTATTATGGGTAAAATCGAACTGACCAACTATATGAGACATGTAGAGCAATCTCCTTGAGTCGTAAATGTGTTTACCATAGAGGAGCTAGGTTGAGCTCTAATAAAGGACCCATTTGCCACGCCGACTCGGTCAGCCGAGCACGGTAATAAGATTCACTTACCGACTTGATCATCTTGACCAAGCTATCTAACCGAGGTCGACCTCAGTTATCAATCTCGACTTCGGAGACCGACCTTGACCTTGACCTCTGGGATAGAATTATCTCTGAGCATGATCGATCCAATAATATCTTAACCGAAAATCATGCTGATTGAGGCAAAATCGGAGATGTTCTCGAGAGAAGATTCTGACCACAATACGTCCTCCTCCAACGTATCTAGTAAATCCACTCAGGTACGCAAACTGCCAAGGAAACCTATAAATACATCACCCAACATTAGAAAAGAGGTATGCATAAAAAATTCCAGTTCCAACCATACCTACTCGAAATTCATCTACGTGACTTTGGCATCGGAGGGTCCCCAGCCACAATTGGTGCCCTCATCGTCCATTATTTCTTCTATTAAGTGCAGGTATTCCTTGTGTACAAGTAAAGTTGTTGGTTCAAATAGATTTGAGCAATAACAGTTTGGCGTTATCTGTGAGAACGATAGTAAAACCATTAAAAGTTTCCCCCAACATCGGTGAGCCTGACCGCCCTTCTACTTCTCCCATCCAGATGGCTAAAAGAAGAAGAAGAGTATTAGCCAGTACCGCCAAGACAATACCAGAAGAATAACCTGAAAACCCTTAAGCTTCAAGGTCAGGCCTCCAACCTGACCCTCCTTCCCTAGTGATCGCACAGAGATCCCGGAATAGGGGAAGTCGACTCGTCTCTTTGAAAAATCAAGTAAAAACTCTAACTGGTAACATCGACTGCATCGTGAGAATATTAGAGAGACAACATCCTCTCATCGATGAACAAAACATAGAGTAGGGGGCAACGACCAAGAAATCTTACACTGTGCCTGTACCTCCCGAATCATATATAGCAAAAGATCGGCCAGCGAGACGCAGGTGCATTCCCACGCAAACTTTGGGAACCACCGAGTTTACTAAGTCAAATCTGCGACATAAACTGTAGAAGAGAAGGCAAGCTCTAGGAAAAGCCCCACAAGTCACAGTAGAGAATAAGGTCCCGTGGGAGGTGAAACTGAAAGAAATCCAAGATCAGCTCGAAAACATCCAACATGCCTGCCGCACCAAGGCCCCTGCCTCTGTGGACACCCTTCTTGAAGAAATTGAGCTTCAATTCACAGATGACATTATGAAGTCCCTACTACCATCCAGGTTCTGAATGCCCCAGATAACTCCCTACCTACGATTAGGGGATCCGATAGAGCATCTAGAGTCCTTTCGGGTATGGATAAAACTCCACGATGCTTTCGGACCTATAATGTGTAGGGCATTTTCCCTAACAGTGTCAAGGATCGCATGGAAATGGTGTAGATACTTGAAGCCCAAATCCATCAGCTTGTTCTCCCAGCTCAGCAAGGCCATCATTACTCAGTTCATTAGCGAAAAGGATGGGAGAAAGCCCATGACTCGCCTCCTCACGATAACACAGAGAGAGGAAGATCTTTTAAGGGACTACATTGTGCGTTTCAACGCTGATGCAGTTTAAGTGGACGACTACTCCAATCAAATAGTGAAATTACGGTTTAGACCTCTATAATAGTGTTCACTCCCCAAGTGCAGGGTTGTGATGTAGTAATAAAACTCGGTGAGACCGAGGTCGAATCCCAAGGGACTGAAACCTGTACGTTATTTGAAATTAAGTAGAACTAGAACTAGTATGAGATGAAATTTAAATTGGGTGTATTTTGAGAAATAATAGTGAAGTAATTATCTAAAATCAAAAGAATTCAAGGAAGGCAAATTAGGGATTCAGAGGATCCACTTGTAGAGATCAGGGAGATCTACAGTCGATTCATGAACTCAACTGGACTTTGAGTCCCATCTTCATCCAGTTGGAAGATATAACCTGAAAATCAATTCTGAACTTCTTTTGATCTAGTCTTCAAGAGATAAGATGGATGTAAATTAGGGTGGATTCCATCACAAAACTATGCCCATGAGACAAAGTAAACAACATAATTAAACTAATCGACAGCCAATCAGAGAGATGTATGAATGTTAGGAAGAGTTCTGTCATCCAACCATGCCTAGGAGACGATGGTGAACAACAGGGCTTCCTAACTACATAATCAGAATAATGACAAGGAAATACTCAAGCCATCGCAGATCTACTGTTATATCAGTCATAATAAACCATTAAAAACTAAAGCCTTCCTTAAAATCAAACCAATCAAAACAAGTTTAACATGAATCAATACCGTAAAATCTTCCCATTATGCCACAAGCTTCACCTCTTAGCCCTAGCTAAGAGGTTCAGCCCAGCACGAATGGGCTCAATCCCTTAAACAAATACAAAAATAAAAATAAAAAAACAAAACAAAACTCCCTCTCTCTCTCTCTCTGTCTCTCTCTCTCTCTCTTGGCCTCCACGGTTGCACAACTTCAAAAGATTCGATCCCCTAAACTCTCTTTATCTCTCCCTTTTATGGAAACAACAGGATGGTGGAGTCGGTGCGGAGATTTTACGCATTGTAACAGCAAGTGCGTAATAGAGCTTACGCTGGTTATTTGGTGGGGCCCACTTTAGCTGTCATTTCATAGATCCATGCTGTCCATCATCTTCTCCTCGGAATTTCATCCGAGGATAGTCTATTTTGATCATCTGTTAATAAGGCCCAGGAAAGAATTACTACTGCAATGGCATTTGAATGGTCCTCTTGAGATCACTGTAGTGGACATGTAGGCGTGTATAGCTGGAAACGGTTAGAATGGTTCTGACCAGAGCGAGCGCCTCTATATGTTGGACGGTTCAGATCGGACATCCAGTCATCGCTAGTGGACCAGGACGATTTGGAATGTCTGGTTCTTCCGCACTACGAAACAGAGCATCGTAATTGATGTTGTGATGATGGTGGGCCCCTTTATCGGCTTCGACGGAGAAATCCACTCCATTCATTGTATTCTACACGAAAAACCATTCGGATATGACGTGTTTTGGACAAATTTTGGTGTGACCCACCGATCTCTCTGCTCCGCCATCCATTTGTGTTCAATGGTAAAGATTTTTTCATAGGGTACATGGCATCAAAAACTCACCTAGGGAAGGGTCAAGCACCCCCTCTGGACTCAACAGACGGTCTGGATTATCTAAATAGATAATGGGTGGGCCCCACAACTGAAAACTGACAGACAGCATAAGAACGCTGTCTGTTTTTAGCAATTTCCAATTCTTAGTCGGTCAGCGCCCGCTGACCGACATTAGATGTTCTGGTGCACGGCTAGTGCACTTATGCACCGTGCACGTGGGTCCCATGTAAGGTCCAACATGATGTGCATGTAAAATCCGCGCCGTCCATTCATTGTGTCATCCTCTTTAAGGGGTTGAGACCAAATTCGAAGCATGTCCAGGTACCAGGCGAGCCCGAGTTTAACGTTTTATGGGTTGATCTGATAGTTAGGCCACTTCCTCGGCGATCTAATGGCTAAAATTTAATATGTACGGCTAATTTATGGTCCTCAGGCCATGTATATAGTTTCAAACCAAACGGATGGTGGGAAACCTGTGATCTTGCATTCTGGCTGACTTCTAGGCCACTTGAGCTTCAGTTTCTCGATTTTCTTAGATATCTGGTGTGCACGTCTGTCGATCTTGGTCCCCTGAGGTCCGTCCCTTGCCTTGGTGAATCTTGAGTGCTAAAACCATGCTTTTAATACTCCTTTTCAGTTCAAGCTCCTAAATACATCCTGCATCGAAAACACGATTAAAATGAACCGTTAAACAGTACCATGTTCGTAAATCCAGGCAATAAGTAGGGTCTGATATGCAATATTTGACCCTCAACACAACCCCCAACCAGCATCTTGCTAGTCCCGAGCAAAGTATACGAAAAATATGTTGAGACTTACAAGAAATTTTATAAACTCAAGTGATGTTTGAGAAACAATCCAGATCCTAAAATTCGAAGATTCATGAATGTTGAACATTAATTTCTCCTGGTCGCAAGCACATGGTAGACTTCATAATCAAGTTCAAAGGTATTAATCTATCGATTAGATCAATTATAAACATTGAGTTCCATGAGTGTATAGTGTAATCTCGGCTTATCAACATTAAGATTCACTTCTCTATTTCATGATATCATTGGTAACCAATAAGAGAATTCATGACCACCAAAATTGAACCAAAACTTTCCTTACATATCATCTTTTCATTCTTCCAGCATTTGATTTTTTCAATTAAAAGTAATACCAAGATGGGGAATCAAATCCTCACCTACAGGGAGCAAACCTATGGTGAAGACCGTACACCCAACCCTTTTTCACATATCATCCATGGGGAATTGAATCTACACCTATAGGGAGCAAACCTATGGTGAAGATTATTCGCCCAACCTTTTACAAAGGCATCTTTTTTTTTTTTTTTTTTTTTCAATTGATCATGACGGGCAAATTTTCCAGGCTGGTTCCTTACATGCTTAGTGATTACCAAGTTAACCCTTCAATATCAAACTGAAACCTTTATGTGAAAGTGAGATGCGATATGTTAAATCATGACTCAATCAATGTTTACAACTTCTAATTCTAGATTAACAATTAAAACTTAACTGTGATATCTAACTGATACTGAATCCAAGAGTCATAAATTACCAATATCACGTATCTTGAAATTCTAAATACCCTAGATGGCCATCACAATCACTTCAAATTCACAAGAAATTTCAGAAAAATAAAAATTTTCATAATTTTTGCTCATGACTAAGAAAACATTGATTAGGAAACCTAATCTCCCACCCCCAACCTAAAATCTACATTGTCCTCAATGTAAAAGATGTAAGCATGCAATGCACATGGGACAACGAAAGTAAATGAGAAGTAATGGAAAGATAGTACCTGGAGGAAGAAATCAAGAGGCTTTTCAACAAGGATCTCAGCATGGAAGCGAGTTAGCAAGAGAACTAACCTAAAATAATGTAAAAAACAAACTATCCTAATGACATAAAACCGTTTAACCTAGAATAGCATAAAGCAAACTACCCTAGTCCTACAAAAGCAGGGGAAAAACTACTCAATCATGCCACAAGGTTCCTCTTCTGGCCAATATCTTGATAAATTTCTCAGTAAGTTCCTCAATAGGATCATCCAAAAGCCCCTCTTGCAATAGGCTTGGACGCCCTAGAGCATGATTTTCCAAAGAAACTTATGTACCTCATAAAATTTTTTTTATTGAATTGCTTGAGGTATCCAGAATATATACGATTTACATGTGAAAGAAGAAGTTTCAATGTTAGTATCCCATGGTGAATTGGAGACTACAAGTATATAAGATTCAGAGAGGTTTTCAGGAAGTGATGTAGCCTCAACATATTCCGAAGTTTCAGACTTCGGTTCAATTTTCAGCTCTTCCTTCCTTAATGGTAAACAATTAAGATCTGGGGAAGAAGGGGCTTCAGAGTAAGGGCGCTCTTGGTTAGTAACAACTACCGAGATAGTCTCTTGCGAAGCATCCACTATTTCTTTAATTATAGGATCATTCGAATCTAAAAAGTGTGTCACGCAATCGTTCAAAGAATTGAGAAATTCAGTTGAGAGTGACTCGTCTCCTGCATCGAAGTCTGTGATGATTTGTCTAAGGATTCCATCATCTTTCGAAGTGGATGGTCGCATGCTCACTTGCTCTTGCCCTTCACAGACAGATGGACAAACAATAAGCGAAGAATTGATGTGAAGACTCTGACCATTGAAGCTTCTTAGTGGAGGCGTTGAATCGTCTAAAGTGTGTAGCTCAGATTATGGCCTCAACTGAGAAGTTTCAAATTCCAGAGTCATATCAAGCAAATCGTCCATCATCCGTGTCACGCCCCAAATCTGGAAATCGGATTCACTGGAAACCCGATCGCCGAATCCGGTGCTGACAGCCTCCGTAGTACCCCATTCTTGGCTCCTGGCATTCATACGCCAGATTCCGATCATGGGATCCTACAAAGAGGATTTTCCAATGTACATTTAACTCATAATAAGCATAACCACAAGTATACCCAAATCATAAAGGCAACATTATCATCACATATCCACTATTATAATTATTTGAGTACAGTGCTGAAAGGGAAATACATATGACAAAAAAAAATAAAATAATCAAAGCTCCAGAGGTCCGCTGCATGCTCCAAGCGCAACGTTACTGTAACTTAACGCTACCTACACGCATCTATCGTGCATAAGCTTATAGAAAGCTTAGTGGGTGGTGAAAGTGTATGCACAAAGTAAGTGCCAAGTAAGCAATATCAGAGTAATCAGAGTAAGCGAAAATACTAACAAGTGCATGAATCATACAATATTAGAATGCGTAATACAAATCAACTATGCAAATGAGGAGTCATAGAGAGCTAAATATCAGATGCAGAGGATGCAATGCAATATACATCCCTGATGAGTAACATAAATAGCGTCAGCCGTACCATATGCCGCGGATGTAATGCAATCATGCAGTGCGAATGGAATGACCATGCTGGAGTATGAAGTCGGGATGGTAGTACGTAGTATCGCAGGCTATGGGGTTCATCACAATAGACTTCTATCCAAACTAGTCTCATACCTAATTTGGATAGTCAGACTTAATGTGGTAAACTTTTGATCTCAGGTTAGTCGCACGCCCCAACCGAAATCCTGGCCATTACTAAAGTTCACATAATAAATAGTTGCGCACCACCAGCCCGAGTGGATAGTGAATGAATGAATGGATGAGTATGCAAATCCTGCTCAATAAGTCCACATATCAGTACGGTTCATCTTTGGGATCATCACCGGGGTTTAGTATACTCCAAATGGCACTGCCGCTCTCCCAGCCGCACAGTCCAAGTGAGCGTAAGAAACCTCACTATCCACCTGGCCAATAGTTTGTCAATATTTATTCGGCACGTCGATAGAGGACCCATTCCTTTGCTGGTCAGACTCGGCCTAGTAATGCCCCCTACGCTCGGACGGGTAAGGCCACACCCCCTCCCAACCGACCATGACATAGTGGGAGACGCGACCTCCTGATAATTGGCAATCGGTCACGACAATCGGGATCAATCGATAATCAGAATCGGCAAATTGGTCACGTCAATCGGAATCGGTAATCGATCATGACAATCGGAATCGATCGATAATCAGAATCAACAATTCAGTTATGTCAATCGGAGTCGGCAATCGGTCACAATAATCAGAATCGATCGATAATCAGAATCAGCAATTCGATCATGTCAATTGGAATCGGCAATCGGTCATAACAATCGGGATCAATCAATAATCAGTAAACAGAATCGGCGAGAATGGGCCTAATAAGGCCTAAGGGAAGGTCACAATGTAGACATTCAACCATCATCGCCCATCAATGTAGTCATTTAACCATCATTGTTCCTAAGGAGTGACCCACATAGAGCCAAACGTATCATAGGCCCATGACCTCACACAAGGGCCTAATACACAACAAGTGGACCACATCCACGGGCCTCATACAAGGGCTACATATACATCACTATGGGCCTTACCAAATGGGCCGGAAATACATCACAATGGGCCGTAATACATGGATCTCATATACATCAAATGACCGTACTAAATGGGCCTTATATACATCAACTGGGCCGCATCACATGATCCGCACCAATGGGTCAATATACATCAAGTGAGCTGCATTAATGGGCCGTACTAATATATCGATGTGGGCCTCAGGGATGGGCCATAAATATATCAAGGTGGGTCATAAAACATCATATTGTCCCTCGACAAAGACCACAAATACGTAACAGGTGGGGCTGCTCATTGGCCCTCAAATACACCACATGAGCCATACAAGCATCAAGTGAGCCGCATTACATGGGCCTCATAAATGTCAAGTGGGCTACATCAATGGCTCTTACCAATGGGCCATCAAATGGGCCTGGACCATGCCAAAAATCATTTTAATAATTGTAAGTGTAGCATGTGTACTACTGTACACTATCATTGCGTGGAGCACATGGCCCAATAATGGTGATCATGATGATCAGCACTGTCCAAACATTGGACATAATAATCAGCACGGTCCAAACATTGTCCAGCACCGTCCAGACCCCCTGGACGGTGTTGATGAAACATACGTTATGGTGGGTCCCGGCAAAATAGATAGACTACGTGAAGAACACATACATCAAATGGGACCCACAGAACTTGCTGACGTCGTGCAGCGTGGGACCCACTGTCCACATGGACGAACGGTTTGGATATAACAAATACATCTAGGTGGGTCCCACATGGGCCACCACTCACGTGCATATACATATATACAATATTATATTATATTAATTATTTTATTTTACCCTTTTTTTTTTTTTTTGAAAAGGTCTTGTCTCTGCCCTGGACAGTGTATGCTCACATACAACGTGGGTTGCCACCGTCTAGTAGATCTGGACGATGCAGATACATCAGTGTGAGTCCCACCCACACGTGTGGGGTGGGCCAAGGATGGACGGCACGTTCAAACACATAAATCATGGTGGCTCAGCACCGTCCAAATGTCTGGACGGTGCATCCACAATACAAACAACGTGGGCCCCACCCCTCCGGCATATGGACGGCGTGGATAACGCACACACATCTATATATGTATATATAAGGGTGGGTCCACACGTGTGGGACCCACCAGCTCTTGGAAGGAGCTGCCTACCCTCTTCAATTCTAACGGTCCAGCAGCATCTGCTGCTGGACGCTCAACGCCAGGGATTTCAGTCATCAAGGTGGGCCTGCGATCCGGCCAAAATGGACGGACGGTAGTGGATCTAACGCATACATCATGACGTGGCCTGTCAGACGGATGGCGTGGATGCAATGGATGGACGGTGTGTGGAAGACACATCAAGGTGGATCTCACCGTCCAGGCCTTTGCACTGGACGGTGCAGATGATATACATTATCAAGGTGGGTCATGCCCCACGTGTGGCCACCGCACACACGGCTGCTGCACGTACGGCAGTCGTACCTCAGGGATCCCACCGTCTTGTGGTGTGGATAAAGCACATGCATCTAGTGGACGTCTAGTGTCCAGATGGTTGGACGCCTGTCCAACGGACGGACTGGATTCACATGCTTCAAGGTGGGGTCCGCAGCACTTGTTGACGCAATGCTACAGCAGCTTCCAGCTGCTGGACGGCTTGGATTAAAAACATATCTCAGGTGGGTCCACACGTGTGGGACCCACCAGCTTGGATAAAAGCTGCTATTTGTGTTTCAATAGTCCAGGCGTGCTGGACGATCAGGACAGCCGGTCACGGCTCATCTGGCCTGCTGTAGGGCGGCCAGATGATGTTCGGGGTGGATATACATCACATACATCACAGTGGAGTCCATATGGTGGGCCACACGGCTCTAGATCAGTCTGCTATTTGAGGTTTTTCCTCAGCCAGGCCGGCCCAAAAATTCAGGCAGCAAGACCACTAGACGGTGAGCGGCAAGGTGGGTTGACCCTACTATTAGGGCGGCCATGTGGTCCACCACTTGGACAGCGTGGAGAACTCTCATACACTCATCAAGTGGGCCATCAAACAATTAAGATAAGAAGATCGGATGATGGAGGGACCCCGCCACTATGGGCCCTTCATAGATACAAAATATACATCAAGATGGGGTCTATCCGAGTGGGCCACACATCACACAAAAATGAGAGAGAGAGAGAAGCACCCACCTTTGATCTTCTCTTCCTTCATCCACCTAAAGTCTCTAGAGCTCCAAAGAAACGATTTCGACGGTTGAGATGATGATCCAAGGGTTGGATTGGGTGGTAAGAAGGTGGGCCACACAAACTCTCCCATGGAAGCTTTCTTGGACGTGGGATGGTTGCTTGGAGAATGAGAGAGATGAGAGAGAGGTGTAAGAGAGAGAGATGGGTGTGATGTGTACTTGTGTAAGAGAGAGTTGACTTTAGGGGAGGGGTGGTTGTACTTGGGGATGGGTGAATGATGGTGTGTGATGTGTACTTTGATTGATGGGATTGATGGGATTGATGTGATAGGTTCTCTCAAGATTGCAACGCGCTTCATTTTCCTCGAATTGAATGCGTGCTCACATCTCCTGGCCCGAGAATTGCCTCGGCGCGCAAAACGCGGCATCAGAACCGCGGCGACGGCGCGGTCGCTAGGGTACAAGTCTTGGATTAAGTCGACTCGGGTTGACGGTGCGTGACTTAGGGTCGTGCGCAAATACCGGTTAAGGGTCGAAGGTTGCCGGAATTCGACCGAGAAGACCACGGAAGTCTACAAAACGGTATGAGTTATGATACGGGTCTCACAACCCGAATCATATCATCATTTAATTCAGGGCAGTGGTCCAAACATGCATCACAAGGGTTGGAAGGGTTAGTTGAAAGTGGTTCATTCTCCACATTCAAATCAGTCATGTCAGACAAGTGGAGTAGATCATTATGGTTGAAAACTTCCTGAACTTCTTGATCATTAGTAGGGGCCACACTTGAGATTGAATCCCAATACTCATCATCGTCAAGTTTCGTGCAATGTGCACTTGGGATGGGATCACAATCCTCACATTCTATTCCTAGATTGGGTTGAGGTTCGAATAAACTAACCTCTACCTCATTAGTGTAATCATGTGTGTCATGTGAATGAAGTGTGTCACTATCATTATATTTGAAAGACACCCATGTCTCTTGATCATTCCTTTGGACAGTTATCAAGATCGACTCATCGGGAAATTGAACCATATGATCATTAATGGACTCCAACTCTTCATTTGTAATTTTAGCTTCTTCCACAAGCGAGTTAGGATCACTTTCCTCGCATTGCGTTTCTAGATTGAGTTGTAACTGGGACGAACGAGCCTCCAATGCCTGCTCAATGCGCAATGCGAGTGCTTCTATTGTTTTTCTAAGGACTGAAAAATCATATATGTTACCCTGAAGTGTCTCCTCTTGGGTAGTTTCTGATTGAGTTTCAAAGGTAGAAGATCCAAGAAAATGTTCACTAGGGTGTATTGTTGGTTCATCTTTCAAAATTTGATGTTTCCACTGATCATAGTCATACGGATCATATGTGGGAGAATCTGGTGGTTGGTAATACTTATTATCACTCATAATATAATCACGCATTGTTTTCTTTTTATTAGATGGGTGATAATAATTCTCACTCTTATAATTATGATAACCCCAACACTCACGTACTGTTTTGTTAATCCGTGGGGTGTAATTATTCTCCTGCATATGATCGCGTAAGGACTTCTTAACCGATGGAGAGTTATACTCTAGTTGGTTCTCGATGATTGTTTCAGGAAAATTCTGAGACATAAGTTGATTTCTATCATAATCATCATACATCCCTTCACACTTTTTCGCATGCTCAAAAGCTATCTCAGCATATTGACGTTCCCACTCCTAGATATACATGGTGAAATCCGAACTCTGAATCTAATCCTAAGAAAAATAAAAGAAAAGATCCTACAGTAGTATGGAAAGTAAGAGAAGGAGAAGTTAGAAGGAAGGTACCAATTCAGAAGTTCCTATGTTAATATCCTGCAAAAGAAACCAAAAGAGATTAGTTCCTAAAAATAGAAATTCTAAAGTTAGAAAATTCTAAGATGGAAATACAAAGTTATTTTCTAAAAAAGGAAACTTTCATAAACCTAGAATTAGAAAGTTTCTAAAAATAAAGGAAAAATGAGTTAGTTTCTAAAATTAGGAAGAGTTTCTAAAAAGGAAAATAACTAACCTAGTTTCTAAAAACAAAAGAGGAAAGTTCTAAACATAAAGTTAGAAAATTCTAAATTAGAAATCCTAATCCTAAAATAGAAAGTAATATTAGTTTCTAAAAGGGAAAAAATTTCTAAAATAAATGAAAGCGTATAAATAGAAAAGTTCTAAAAATAGAAAGTTAGTTTCTAAAAAGGAACCCTAGAATAATAATAAAAAATAAAAATAAAAAATTTCTAAAAGTAAAATCCAAATTCTAAAAATAGAAAAAGTAAAGAAATTAGAAAGTGATTACCAAATTAGAAGTTTATGTCAGGCTCCTACAAAATAGGAAACAGGTTAGTTTCTAGAAACTAAAATAAAATAAAATTAAAAAAAAACTATTCAAATATAAAATTAGAAAACTCCTAATCTTAAACTAATCCTCGAACTAGTTAATCTCAGAAAACGTAGCTGTCAATCCCCGACAACGGCGCCAAAAACTTGTTCACTCCCCAAGTGCAGGGTTGTGATGTAGTAATAAAACTCGGTGAGACCAAGGTCGAATCCTAAGGGACTGAAACCTGTACGTTATTTGAAATTAAGTAGAACTAGAACTAGAATGAGATGAAATCTAAATTGAGTGTATTTTGAGCAATAATGGTGAAGTAATTATCTAAAATCTAAAGAATTCAAGGAAGGGAAACTAGGGATTCAGAGGATCCACTTGTAGAGCTCAGGGAGATCTACGGTCGATTCATGAACTCAACTGGACTTCGAGTCCCATCTTCATCCAATTGGAAGATATAACCTGAAAATCAATTCTAAACTTCTTTTGATCTAGTCTTCAAGAGATAAGACGGATGTAAATTAGGATGGATTCCATCACAAAACTATGCACATGAGACAAAGTAAACAATAGAATTAAACTAATCCACAGCCAATTAGAGAGATGTATGAATGTTAGGAAGAGTTCCGTCATCCAACCATGCCTAGGAGATGATGGTGAACAACAGGGCTTCCTAACCACATAATCAGAATAATGAAAAGGAAATACTCAAGCCATCGCAGATCTATTGTAATATCAGTCACAATAAACCATTAAAAACTAAAGCCTTCATTAAAATCAAACCAATCAAAACAAGTTTAACATGAATCAATACCATAAAATCTTCCCATTACGCCACAAGCTTCAACTCTTAGCCCTAGCTAAGAGGTTCAACCCAGCATGAATGGGCTCAATCCCTTAAACAAATACAAAAAAAAAAAACAAAACTCCCTCTCTCTCTCTCTCTCTCTCTCTCTCTCTCTCTCTCTCTCTCTCTCTCTTGGCCTCCACGGCTGCACAACTTCAAAAGATTCGATCCCCTAAACTCTCTCTCTCTCCCTTTTATGAAAACAACAGATGGTGGAGTCGGTGCGGAGATTTTACGCACTGTAACAGCAAGTGCGTAATAGAGCTTACGCTGGTTATTTGGTGGGGCCCACTTTAACTGTCATTTGATAGATCCATGTCATCCATCATCTTCTCCTCGGAATTTCGGCCGGGGATAGTCTATTTTGATCGTCCGTTGATAAGGCCCAGGAAAGAATTACTGCTGCAATGGCATTTGAATGGTCCTCTTGAATCACTGTAGTGGACATGTAGGCGTGTATAGCTGGAAATGGTTAGAATGGTTCTGACCAGAGCGAGCGCCTCTATATGTTGGACGGTTCAGATCGGACATCCGGTCATCGCTGGTGGCCCAGGACGATTTGGAATGTCCGGTTCTTCCGCACTGCGAAACAGCGCATCGTAATTGATGTTGTGATGATAGTGGGCCCCTTTATCGGCTTTGATAGAGAAATCCACTCCGTTCATTGTATTCTACATGAAAAACCATTCGGATATGACGTGTTTTGGATGAGTTTTGGTGTGACCCACCGTTCTCTCTGCTCCGCCATCCATTTATGTTCAATGGTAAAGATTTTTTCATAGGGTACATGGCATCAAAAACTCACCTAGGCAAGGGTCAAGCACCCCCTCTGGACTCAACAGCCTATCTTGATTATCTAAATAGATAATGGGTGGGCCCCACAACTGAAAAACTGACAGACAGCGTAAGAACGCTGTCCGTTTTTAGCAATTTCCAATTCTTAGTCGGTCAGTGCCCGCTGACCGGCATTAGATGTTCTGGTGCACGGCCGGTGCACTTATGCACCGTGCACGTGGGTCTCATGTAAGGTCCAACATGATGTGCATGTAAAATCCGCGCCATCCATTCGTTGTGTCATCCTCTTTAAGGGGTTGATACCAAATTCGAAGCATGTCCAGGTACCAGGCGAGCCCTAGTTTAACGTTTTATGGGCTGATCTGATTGTTAGGCCACTTCCTCGGCGATCCAATGGTTGAAATTTGATTTGTACGACTAATTTATGGTCCTCAGGCCATGTATGGAGTTTCGAACCAAATGGATGGTGGGAAACCTATGATCTTGCATTCTGTCTGACTTTTAGGCCACTTGAGCTTCAATTTTTTGATTTTTTTTGGATATCTGGTGTGCACGTCCAATGATCTTGGTCCCCTGAGGTCCGTCCCTTGCCTTGGTGAATCTTGGGTGCTAAAACCATGCTTTTAATACTCCTTTTCAGTTCAAGCTCCTAAATACATCTTGCAACAAAAGCACGATTAAAATGGGCCATTAAACAGTACCATGTTCGTAAATCCAGGCAATAACTGAGGTCTGATATGCAATATTTGACCCTCAACAAATAGAAGTATGGAATAGGTCAAAGTGTCCTAGAGGGGGGTGAATAGGACTTTATAAAATTTATGCCAATTAAAAATTCTAATCCCCAAATCTTGAACTAATATGCAATAAATCAAGATGTAGGAATCTTAACTCTATAGGATTCTAAGCCAAGTAGAGGATCCAAAAAATAGACTACTCAGGTTGAACAATTTAAGGAATTAGTCTGTGTAGAATCATTTGTATGAGTGTGTGGGATGTGATATTAGTTTTAACCATTCACATGCATCATTTTAAGCATTCAAGATAAGCATCATCAAATGAGTACACAAATTGCAATCCCATACACAATCATATATAGTGGTTCGACTATGTGTCTACTCCACTCCCGACGGACGCACTCAACCCTTGAGTGTACCGGATTTCACTAACTGAGGTTTCAAATCAGGTTCCCCTTAAACCGTTACAACCTACACAAGGTTGACAGTAGGACCTACGCAAGGTTCCTAAGGATGCTTACACAAGGCAATCAGTGCCTACACAAGGCAACCAAACCTTCCTACACAAAGCAGTCAAATGTGTCTACACAAGACACTGATTATGCCTACACAAGGCAATTAGTGCCTACACAAGGCAACCAAACCTGCCTACACAAAGCAGTCAAATGTGTCTACACAAGACACTGATCATGCCTACACAAGGCAATCAGACATGCCAACATAAGGCAACCAAACCTGCATACACAAAGCACACAAACATGCCTACACAAGGCACAATAGGTCCTACACAAGGACTCTATACGCATTATCCCATCGGAGGCCTATAAAAGGTCTTGGTAGTTTTGTAAAACACAACTTGAAGATCAATCCTACACAAGAAAGGATTCCCAGATTCTGCAGACTCTCAAACTCTTAACTGTAAGTAGGTGAGCCCCATTCAGCACATGATGAAGAAGATCTTCCTTGATGACGAAGGATCTTCAGCTCCCTTGAACTGCAACATATATAGATGCTCCAATAGTAGCTGGGTTTGGGTCAAGGTGTTTGGTGGAATCTTACTCTATTAAATGTCAACCTTTAAGAGACAGAGTGATTCCAGAGTTGTGCATTCAAGGGATGCCGGCATAATGATTTACCATTAAGTAAGTTGCTAGACTATCCTTGAATGGTGAAGTTCATTCTCCAATCCAATCTATTGAGTATTCAATGATCGAGAAAGGGTTGGGGAATGAACTTCCATGAGAAGAAGGATTAATGATGGTAGGTAAGCAGTTACCCCCTTTGAACTCTCTCTTTTTCTCAATGCAAACACTAGAACCGAGCTTCTATTTATAAAGGCAAAACATCCAACGGTAATATAATTTTCAAAATTCGACTACGTTCAATGTCATCGAACTTGATTCGATGTCATCAAATCTAGTTTGATTCCTCGAATTAACGCGTGATTTTTCTTCAAGGCTTGCTGGATGGTTTCGTGACCTTAATCGATGTCATCGAACCTGAGTCGATGTCATCGAGGTTTGAATATCGATGTCATCGAATCTAGTTCAATTCCTTGAACTTTTTAAAAGATTTTCCTTAAAAGCTCACTCGACATTTTCTTGTCCTTTTTCAATTTCATCGAATCTGGTTCGATGCCATCGAAGTTTGAATCTCGATGACATCGAGTCTAGTTCGATTCCTCGAATTTTCCAAAAGATTTTCCAAGATGCTTGTTGGACAAAAACTCTAAGTTCTTCGATGTCATCGAAACACTATTGATGTCATCAAATATACATGTTTGATGTCATCGAAGGTACTTTTGATGAATCGAATTTTTCGTCCATATATTTATGTGGTTGTTGGACATATGAGGGTCATTTTTCAATGTCATCGAACAGGTGTGTTCGATGTCATCGACCCAAGTTCGATAACTCGAAGTAACATGCAGAAAACTTAGAAAATTTACTTAATTGTACCAAGTTTTCAAGCATTGAATTCCTTTGTTGTTCTACGATATTTAAAGGGAATTATATACCTGGGTATTTTGGACATGGGATGTGAAGTTTAATTTACCTTTGACGTTCCTGACTCACCCATTTGGTTGAGGCAGCATCTTGTATTTTCTTCATATGGGGCTCATTTGACTTACTGACTCAACTGTCACGCTAATTGACAAACAAAGACACTTTCAAATAGGTCTTATCACCATGATGGCTGGCCTCAAACAAGTGAAATTCCTTGTAACATCCCAGATTTTTGCCAACCTGGAATTAGACGTCCTTAGGCAATGGGTCGATCATAACACCTTATTAACTTGTCAGAACTTAATCCCAAAGTCTAAAACTGCTTTTGAACCCATTTCCTTCACAAATCCTACCCTTCACCACCTTGTTCTTTCAATTTTCCTAAGTACTTTCACCCTAGACACTATCTTAAACTAGTTAAGTATTATAACTTGGATCACCTTATATACAAACTACAAAGGCCTAGGTACCACCTCAGACAGAAATCTTATAGGACTAAATCCTTTAGAAATGAGATAAAGTAATTAAGTGCTAAACTAGATTAGCTACGAAATCCATTTGATCCACTTTAAATACGATCCGCAAGACCCAAAACTTGTAGAATCATTGACGCTAGGTTACCCTAAATCTAGGATCAATCTCATTACCCGGCTACTCTCGGGAGTATCTCGAAACTCCGTATCAGTTATAGACCGCACATCGGGAGTCCAAATAATACGAGGTTAAGGACTTAGGACCGCCTCGCTGGGCTTGACAACCATCTCGGAAATCAAATCCAGATAGTGTCCCAGCGCTATTCGCTCGGGAGTATCTCGAAACTCCGTATCAGTTCTAGACCGCACATCAGGAGTCCGAATAATACGAGGTTAAGGACTTAGGACTGCCTCACTGGGCTTGATAATCATCTCGGAAATCAAATCTAGATAGTGTCCCAGTGCTATTCGCTTGAGATCGGAGTGAAGAGTGTAAGAAATGTGAAATTAATTCAAAATAAAATATCTCAAATAGTAATCTAGCATCTCTCGCTTGTGGATCAGTTTTAAGCAACCTAACCGTCAGAATCAGGCCAAATTACACCCTCGGATCAGAAAAAATTTCATACACATGTCAGTATACTCGGAATCTCCGATCGAGATCCGCTGACCGTTGAACTGGAACTGGTCTGCCACGTGTGATCTGGGAATCTGACTAAAACGAAAACTTAACTCCACGTAGATCCAATATCTGTGAGCTTAAGTCTAACCTTTGGCTCAAGGAGGCCAGCCAGAAGTCCTCCGTTGAGCTGAAACAGGTCCGCTTTGGTTATAACCTAAGTATACTTTGACCTGGAGTCTATTTCGGTGAGTTTTTAGGCTATATAAGGACCTTAAACCCTCTCTCATTGCAGCCATACGAATTTGAGAGAAACCCTAGAGAGAGAAGAGAGAAAAGAGAGAGAAAGTGTGGGAGATGTGGGAGAATCTCCCTTCCATGCTTCCCTACCGCTCCACGAGTTTCACCACTCCGTTCTAATCACTTTCCCGGTGATTTCAACTCTGTTTTTAGGTAAGAAACCCTAACCCTAATTTGTTTTGAGGTTATATAAGTTGTAGGTTATGAAATAGCTAACCTATTTTGTTTTATAGGTTGCCAAACTGCCGAATACGGAAGCTTAGCAAACCTATCGACTCCGTTACGATTCTACGACACAAGGTGCGGACTTTAAGTGTATAGGTTATGGCTTTCAACACTTTCAGTGTCAGATAATGATAGATTCATGATCTGCATGCAATTACACATGTACCAAGTGCTTTCTGTTTTCTGTTTCGATTAAAGATGTAGATTATGGAATTTTACATATTCTAGGTATTCGTAGAAAATACCGTATACGTATAAATTTTAAAAATGTGTTTGACATGATTATTTGTTGTATGAATATACGATATATGGATAAAATACTTATTTGGCGAAAGGATTCGCCCAAATACATGTTTTACTAATACACACTATGTATGTAGAAATACTGTATTGTAGAAAGTACCGTATACATATATATTTTAGAGATGTGTTTGCCATGATTATTTGTTGTATAAATATATTATATATGCATAAAATACTTGCTTGGCGAAAGGACTCGCCCTAATACATGTTCGCTAACATACACTATGTTGAAATTGTGTATGTTAAGTGTTTGTGAAAATGCTTGTGTGAGTAAGTGTTTGGATGTTGATGCCTTAGGAGGGTATTGAGATGGGATTCTCAACTACCTTAGAGACATATATGATTTCCTCCATGAGGTTGTTTACTTAAACAGCTTACTTGTGCAATATATGTGTTTGTATTCCTATTTATGTAGTGCTTTATAACATGCTTTATAACATGCTTTATGACATGCTTACTAACATGCTTGAATTACTTTGCTTATTATGCTTTACTCCACATGCTATGAATAAGGATTGATTGAGTTTGGGACTATGTCTATAGTCCAAACAATCGGTACCAGACTTAAGATCGTGGTTGAGATTCATGTCGCCACATAAGATGTGTTTGACGATCCTGAGTCGTACGTCAGTTGGCGACAGTGGTTAGGCCACGCGAAGTGCTTATGCACTTCATGTCGTCCAATTGATTGTGTGCTCGAGCTAGTCAGGCTTGTCAAGTAACCCGATATGTTTAATGTATGTTCACCATGTTTGGTCGCTACTGCTTGAACCTAGGGTACCAAACTTACTAGTGAAATCCCGTTAACCATGGTACCTCGATCCGCTAAGACTCATAAGCCGGGCATGGTGGTATGGGACACCGTGGTCGAGCTGTCGGCCTACGTTGGGGCCACGTGCCTCCTCGTAGTGACCAGTGAGCAACCAGACTTGTGAGCCGATTATGGTGGTATGGGACACTATATTTGGGCTGTCGGCCTACATTGATAAGGTGATGGGGGAGTGGTGCAACGATTTCATGTAACAGCTCTGACAGCCCTTTGTAGTGACCTCGAGCATACTCTGAATTTGCGGTGAGCAACAAGTTTTGCCGCACTATATAGAGTATGAGCTAGGCCTATATCTGTATAGTAATGAATCGTTAAAGTGGTGATGGAGGAGTGGTGCAACGATTCCATGTAACAACCCTGGCAGCCTCTGCAGCGACCTAGAAACACATTATCGTATAAGATTAACTAGGACTGACGACCCTAGAATGGATCATGTTTGGGAATGATACAAGGGAGGTACCTTAGTTTCCCAATACTGCTGTTTAAAATGGACTAATAACTACTCGGTAATCATGCTCATCATCATACCGCATGTGCCTGGTAGATGTGGTGCACTGAGGGAGGTACGCATCCACGAACGTAAGATGGTGTCGCATGAGGGTGGTTTGGCAAGGGCATTCATCATGTCATTTCATACTTGCATTAATAAGAGTATTTAGAATTGTTTGATTGTACTGCTTTATCATTACTGCTTGACTGAGTTGATAACATGTTAACCTATGCCTTATTTTTCCACTAAGTGGATCACTCACTCCCACATTATGGGACGGTGTTTGCAACACTAACCAGATTTGTTGAGTTTCAGGTGATGGCGATGCTTATGAAGCAGAGCCGGACTACAACTATGATGTTGAGGAGGAGTTCTCCTACAAATAACTCTTTGACAAGTCTATGAAGACCTGTGTAACGTTCCAAAAATCAGGGTTCGAGTAGTAACTCAACTCTCGAGTTCCAGAACATCACTTATGCAACAAAATGAATGATGATTGAATGTTGACTATAATAGAGTAGTAAACATGAGTTAGATTAAGCCAAAACAACATATCATACTCCAGAGACAGTTAAATTTGCAAGCGGAAGACTATGATAGATAGATAAAATATACAAACTATGATGAGTCTCCAGAGTGTGATAACATTACCAAGTTAAATAATTACAAGTACAATCCTAAAAAATACCCAATGTGTAAGGTCCTCTAGTCAATATCCCAGCAAGCCCCGTCGATCAGGACACAGCTCACAGGAAGCCGTCAGAAGACAACTAATACAAACAGGCATCGTAGTCATTGCAAAGATTCGGCTCCGCCTCAGAAGTAACGTCGCCATCTGAAATCAGACAATGTCTGGTGGGTGTTCGAAACACCGTCCCGTAATGTGGGAGTGAGTAGCTAACTCAGTGGAACAATAAAGCATAGGTTAACATGTTATTGACTCAGTCAAGCAGTAATGATAAAGCAGTACAATCAAACACTTCTAACTACTCTTATTAATGCAAGTATGAATGACATGATGTATGCCCTCACCACACCCTCCCTCGTGCGACACCATCTCACGTTCGCGGCATGCTTTCTTCCCTCAGTGCTCCACATCTTTCAGGTACATGCAATGCATGGTGAGCATGATTACCGAGTTATTATTAGTCAATTTCAAACAACAGGATTGGGAAACTAAGGTACCTCCCTTATATCATTACCAAACATGATCCATTCTAGGGTCATCAGTCCTAGTTAATATCAGACGATGGTGTGTTTTCTAGGTCACTACAAAGGCTGCCAGGGCTGTTATGCACAAAAGTTACACCACTCCCCCATCACGTCTTAAACGATTTATCACTATACAGAAACAGTCCTAGTTCATACTCTATATACCGCGGCAAACCCTAAGGCTCGCTGCGATTTCAGAGTATGCTCGAGGTTACTATAAAGGGCTGCCAAGGCTGTTACGCACATACGTTGCACCACTCCCCCATCACCTTATCAATGTAGGCCGACAACATGAATATAGTGTCCCATACCACCATAATCGGCTCACGAGTCTAGTTGCTCACTGGTCACTACGGGGAGGCATGTGGCCCTAGCGTAGGCCGACAGCTCGACCACGGTGTCCCATACCACCATGCCCGGCTCATGAGTCTTAGCGGATAGAGGTACCATGGTTAAAAGAGATTCCCACTGGTAAGTTTAGTACCCTAGGTTCAAGCATTAGTGACCGATCATGGTGAACATACATAAGACACACGGGTTACTAGACCGGCCTGACTAGCTCAAGCGCACAACAAGTTGAACGATATGAAGCGCAGAAGCACTTCATGTTGTTAACCACTATCGCCAACCGAAGTATGACACGGGTTCGCCAAACACATCATATGTGGCGAGATGAATCTCAACCACGATCTCAAGTCTGGTACCGAATGTCTGGACTATGGACATAGTCCCAACTCAGTCCATTCTCATCCATAGCATGTGGAGTAAAGCATGATAAACAAAGTAATTCAAGCATGCTAGCAAGCATGTCATAAAACATATTATAAAGCATGTCATGAAACAAGTTACAAAACATGTTAAAAAGGCATGTTATAGAGCACTATACAATTAGGGATACAAACACATATATTTCATAAGTGAGTGGTTAGAGTAAAAAACCACGTGGAGGGAATCATACATGGCTCTAAGGTAGTTGAGGACCCCATCTCAGCACCTACCTAAGGCACTAACATCTAAGCACTTACTCTTACAAGCATTTTCACAAACACGTAGAGTACATTATTTCAATATACATGACATATGTTAGAAAAATATGTATTATGGCTATCCTTTCACCAAGCGAGTATTTTATCCGTATATATCATATTCATACAGCAATTAATCATGACAATTACATCTCCAAAATTTATACATACACGGTATTTTCTAGAATACACATTTTCAACATACATAGTGTATACAAGCAAACATGTATTACGGCGATTCCTTTCACCAAATAAGTAATTTATTCATATATGATATAATCATACGACAAACAATCATGGCCAACACATTTCCAAAATATACATGTATACGGCACTCCTTATAATACAGTATTTCTACATACATAGTGTATATTAGTAAAACATGTATTTAGGCGAATCCTTTCGCCAAATAAGTATTTTATCCATATATCGTATATCCATACAACGAATAAACATGTCAAACACATTTTAAAAAAAAATACGTATACGGTATTTTCTACGAATACCTAGAATATGTAAAATTCCATATTATACAACTTTAATCAAAACAGAAAACGGAAAGCACTTTGTACATGTGCAATTGCATGCAGATCATGAATCTATCATTATCTGACATTGAAAGCGTTGAAAACCATAACCTATACACCTAAAGTCCTCACCTTTTGTCGTAGAATCGTAACGGAGTCGATAGGTTTGCTAAGCTTCCGTATTCAGCAGTTTGGCAACCTAGAGAACGAAATAGGTTAGCTATTTCATAACCTACAACCTATACAACCCTAAAACAGATTAGGGTCAGGGTTTCTTACCTAGAAACGGAGCTGGAATCACCGGGAAAGCAATTAGAATGGAGCGGTGGAGCATGGATAGCAGCAGGGAAGAGTGGCAGGGAGATCCTCCCACAACTCCCACACTTTCTCTCTCTTTTCTCTCTCTCAAATTCAAATTCGTATGGCTGAAATGGGAGAGGGTTTAAGGTCCTTATATAGCCTAAAACTTTACCGAAATAAACCTAAGGTCAAGGTATACTTGGGTTATAGCCAAAGCGGAGTTATTTCAGCTCAACGGAGGACTTTTGGCGGGCGTCCTTGAGCCAAAGGTCGGACTTAAGCTCATTGACTATGGATCTAGGTTCTATTAAGTTTTCGTTCCAGTAGGGTTCTCAGATCACGTGTGGTGGACCAGTTTCAGTTCGACGGTCAGTGGGTCTCGATCGGAGATTCCAAGTACATGTAAATGTGTATGAAATTTCTCTTGATCTGAGGGTGTAATTTAGTCTGATTCTGACGGTCTGGTTGCTTAAAACTGATCTGCAAACGAGAGATGCCAGATTACTATTCAAGATATTTATTTTGTAAGGAAATAAGTGTTTTCACACTCTCTCGCTCCGGACTCAAGCGAACAGCCGTGAAACATTGTTTGGATTTGATTTTTGAGATGGTTGTCAAGCCCAGTGAGGTGGTCCTAAGTCCTTAACTTCGAGTTATTCAGACTTCCGACGTGCAGTCCAGATCAGATACGGAGTTTTGGGATGCTCCCGAGAGCAGCCAGGTAATGAGTTTGGTCCTAAGTTTTAGGGTAACCTAGCGTCAATGATTCTACAGGTTTTGGGTCATGCAGATCGTATTTAAAGCGATTCAAACGGATTTCGTAGCTAATCTAATTTAGCACTTAGTTACTTTGTCTCAGTTCTAAAGGATTTAATCCTAAGTGATTTCTGGTCGAGGTGGTACTCAGGCCTTTGTAGTTTGTATGTAAGATGATCCAAGTTATAATACTTAACTAGTTTAAGATAGTGTCTAGGGTGAAAGTACTTAGGAAAATTGAAAGAACAAGGTGGTGAAGGGTTGGATTTGTAAAGGAAATGGGTTCAGAAGCGATTTTAGACTGTGGGATTCAGTTCTGACAAGTTAATAAGGTGTTAAGAGCGGCCCATTGCCTAAGGACGTATAATCCCAGGTTGGCAAAAATTCAGGTTGTTACAATCTACCCCCCTTAAAACAAAATTTCATCCCCGAAATTGGCTAAGGGTAATAAAGAAAGATTTAGTTATTTCTTTGTCTAAGTCTTATTGCGTAGGGGATATACAAGCCTGGTTCATTTTAGTCTACCCTCCTTAAAACTTATTTCTTTATCCATTTCTCATCCCCAGCAATTTAGAGTAAGATAGTTGTGTTTAATGTTTGACCAACACGGAGAGACGTTTATGGTGGGTTTGATCCCGATACATCGATCATCTACCGGGCGAGGGTAGAAAGCTTATTGTATCTCTTCTGAATCCTGGTGGATCCTAGTCGTCTGCTCGTCAGCAGAGAGTCCATTGGCAGCCACGCAGGATTGAGAATTGGGTCAAGCCGCGAATGTTTCGTAGTTGTATATTTCAGTAACTCCGTAGTCCGATCACTCTAGAAATGTAGGGAATATCCATCATTAAAAGGTTCAAATTGTCTATTTCTAGGGTTGCCTTTTAGCTCTTATTTTAAGAGAGTCCTCGGTATTATCTATGTCCAAGGAAATGGTGAATCAAATCTTACTAGATCATCCTAAAGCGGTTTCTCGTAGTAGAACTTGCTAGGGCTTCTATAATGTTCGTATTCAACGAGCACAGTTTCGATCCTGGGCCAGTGGGGTAGGGTCCACCACGCTTTTGCTGCGCTACCCAGATCAAAGAGGTGTAATAGATAACCTAACTACATTTATCGGTCTCTGACATTCCCTAATGTAACCGGTAGTCTAGTCTTAATTTAGGTGTAGTCCAAAGTCTATGCTCATACACTAAATGATTTCAGATCATTTCTAATTCAAGACTTTATTTATCGCGTAGGGTCAAACGTTGTCTAAGTGGAATTGAGTTGTACGGACTTAAATTTAACTACTCTCGAGTATTTCACACATACTCATACTAGCTAAGAGGGTCCTAAGGTTCACATTATTAATATGTTGGATTTCCTATACGGTCAGGTCTATCGAAATCTAGGAGCACCGCTCTAGGTCCAAAACTCCAAGGGCCCATTTGTCAAACAACCATTTACTCTAAAAACTTAAGCTATCAGAGTGTGGTGGATTCATGTATATCGAGGGACTTTATCACTTTAACACTATTTGGCCAGTGGTCTTAAGTTGTAGTAAATGGGACTGTATTGCTAATCCTTCCTCGGAATTGGGAGTGGCATGGTTGGTAGGAGGGTGGGTGGGGATTAAAATTAATGATATAGGCTTTGGAAAATGAGCCTTGTATTGAAAAAGGGTGAGATGGGATTTCCAAATCCCAAGACAATGAATTTCTAAGTGAAATTTGAAAGGAAATCTCGGAATTTACTTTTAATTGCGTACATTCTAAACATGGTGTCGGAAGATATGGGATACACCCAATCTAGGGGCCATATCCCCCACATACATTTATTATTATCCCAAGAAAGCGACCGTACTAAGCTCAGATAGAGCCACGAAAAATGAGGATAAGGGAAAACGGGGGCTGGAGTTTTTGGTTCTCCACGGACTTGAGCCTCAACAAGGATTGTAAAGGCCTAAAAGGCAGGGAATGAAGAAGGCAAAAGGGAGAAATGAGATAGGTTAGAAGGCTACACGATTTTGAGTCACAAATGGGGCATGTAAAAGCCCAAATGAGAGAGAACGGAGAGGGTAGGGGGTAGGGATGGCTGTGGATGGTGTATATGGAAAGGTTGTGGTCGAAAATGGGAGATGAGACGATTGGAAAGGAGTTTGGAGAGAGAAACAGCAAGTCGGAGGGCTCGGAAGGGTAGAAATGAGAAGTGGGGCTCCAACCGGAGAGAAATAGGGGCCCCCCGAAAATTTCGCAGGCACCGAACATCTCAGGGGGTCGGGCCGACCACGACCAGACCCGGCCCAACCCGAGCGGGCCAACTTAACCGCGGTGCTGCCGCGATCTGCCTTGCCCGGCCCCGCGCCGTAGCGGTGGGGTTGTGTCCACCACCATCCCAAGGTGCCAAATGTACCTTGGGTCCACTTGTTCCCCCCCGGATTGATGCGTGTAGCCC
Organism: Magnolia changhungtana; assembly: GCA_030180095.1. Taxonomy (NCBI): domain Eukaryota; kingdom Viridiplantae; phylum Streptophyta; class Magnoliopsida; order Magnoliales; family Magnoliaceae; genus Magnolia; species Magnolia changhungtana. Next base: position 10,714,207 of record JASAUF010000160.1, read on the forward strand.
CCGACTCTATTTCGAGTCGTTTCGGGTTAAATCGGACGTATCTTGTAATCCGGAAAGAGTTATCTGACGTATAATATATGATTTAGGGGTAGAACGAGCTAATGAAGCCAACTAACCCAGATATGCCGGGTTGCGCAGCCCAAAATTGCAAAAAAAAACTTGGATCAATGGTCGTTCCTTGTTTTCAATTTCATTTTACAAAAAAATAGTAGTTTTAGTTTAATTATTCTTCAATTGTTGGGCCTTAGGAGTTACGCTCATTGTGAAAAGAGCTTAGAATGATTAGGAGAACGTTTTGGTGAAGCCAAATAGGACACTTATTATTCTTGGCCGAAAACTTTGCGCACTAGTAGACATCACCACCTTATGGTAAGTCTCGAATTCTAGGAGTTTTATTTGTAGTTTGTTTCTGATTTCTTTCCCATTGCTTGGTATCCCTATTTAAAGGGTTGTGAACTCATTTTTAGTCATTCATTAATCAATTTTGGATTTATTAGAATTTATTTCTAGTTTCTACTTTCTTTCCTCATGGATTCAAGAAGTCTCTGTGAGGAGTCCAGAGAAGCTCCGAGGATTCAGAGTAGTTATCCTCATCACGCCTATCCTGTATTCTACCGATTGTCAACGGTTGGGGTGAGGTGGATTGTAATCTAGACTCATTAATAGATGGCTAGGAATGTTTTAAGGTTGACCCGTGCGACCAAGGGTTAATACGGACTCGATTTGGGCGTTTGCTTTTAGCGAACTAGCCGTTGGACGGAACAGGGATGCCTAAGACTGTTTCTACATTCCGTCACTCCCTCCTAAGTCAGAGTGCGTCAGAGTGCGTCGTGTGACCATAACCCAGGTCCGGTTTAATCCAAATCATGCTCTGATACCATCTGTAACATCCCAAAAATCAGGGGTCGAGTAGTAAGTCAACTCTCGAGTTCCAAAACATCACTTATGCAACAAAATGAATGATGATTGAATGTTGACTATATTAGAGTAGTGAACATGAGTAAGATTAAGCCAAAACATCATATCATACTCCAGAGACAGTTAAATTTGCAAGGGGAAGACTGTGATAGATAGATAAAATATATAAACTATGATGAGTCTCCAGAGTGTGATAACATTACCAGGTTAAATAATTACAAGTATAATCCTAAAATATACCCAATGTGTAAGGTCCTCTAGTCAATATCCCAGCAAGCCCCGTCGATCAGAACACGGCTCACAGGAAGCCGTCAGAAGACAACCAATACAAACAGGCATCGTAGTCATTGCAAAGATCCGGCTCCGCCTCAGAAGTAACTTCGCCATCTGAAATCAGACAATGTCTGTTGGGTGTTCGAAACACCGTCCCATAACGTGGGAGTGAGTAGCTAACTCAGTGGAACAATAAAGCATAGGTTAACATTTTATCGACTCAGTCAAGCAGTAATGATAAAGCAGTACAATCAAACACTCCTAACTACTCTTATTAATGCAAGTATGAATGACATGATGTATGCCCTCACCACACCCTCCCTCGTGCGACACCATCTCACGTTCGCAGCATGCTTTCTTCCCTCAATGCTCCACATCTTTCAGGCACATGCAATGCATGGTGAGCATGATTACCGAGTTATTATTAGTCCATTTCAAACAGCAGGATTGGGAAACTAAGGTACCTCCCTTGTATCATTGCCAAACATGATCCATTCTAGGGTCGTCAGTCCTAGTTAATATCAGATGATGGTGTATTTTCTAGGTCATCTTGCAAAGTGCCGAGTACATTACGCACAAAGGTTACACCACTCCCCATCACCTCTTAAACGATTCATCACTATACAGAAACAGGCCTAGTTCATACTCTATATACCGCGGCAAACCCTAAGGCTCGCTGCGATTTCAGAGTATGCTCGAGGTCACTACAAAGGGCTGCCAGGGCTGTTACGTACATACGTTGCACCACTCCCCCATCACCTTATCAATGTAGGCCGACAGCACGAATATAGTATCCCATACCACCATAAATGGCTCACGAGTCTAGTTGCTCACTGGTCACTACGGGGAGGCACGCGACCTCAGCGTAGGCCGACAGCTCGACCATGGTGTCCCATACCACCATGCTCGGCTCATGAGTCTTAGCGGATCGAGGTACCATGGTTAAAAGGGATTCCCACTGGTAAGTTTGGTACCCTAGGTTCAAGCATTAGCGACCGATCATGGTGAACATACATAAGACACACGGGTTACTTGATGGGCCTGACTAGCTTGAGCGCACAACAAGTTGAACAATATGAAGGGCAGAAGCACTTCGTGTGGCCAATCACTATCACCAACCGAAGTACGACACGGGTTCGCTAAACACATCATATGTGGCGAGATGAATCTCAACCACGATCTCAAGTCTGGTACCGAATGTCTGGACTATGGACATAGTCCCAACTCAATCCATTCCCATCCATAGCATGTGGAGTAAAGCATGATAAACAAAGTAATTCAAGCATGCTAGCAAGCATGTCATAAAACATATTATAAAGCATGTCATGAAACACGTTACAAAACATGTTAAAAAGGCATGTTATAGAGCACTATACAATTAGGGATACAAACACATATATTTCATAAGTGAGTGGTTAGAGTAAACAATCACGTGGAGGGAATCATACATGGCTCTAAGGTAGTTGAGGAGCCCATCTCAGCACCTACCTAAGGCACTAACATCTAAGCACTTACTCTCACAAGCATTTTCACAAACACGTAGAGTACACTATTTCAACATACATGACGTATGTTAGAAAAATATGTATTATGGCTATCCTTTCACCAAGCGAGTATTTTATCCGTGTATATCATATTCATATAGCAATTAATCATGACAATTCTCGAAAATTTATACATACACGGTATTTTCTAGAATACACATTTTCAACATACATAGTGTATACAAGCAAACATGTATTACGGTGATTCCTTTCACTAAATAAGTAATTTATTCATATATTATATAATCATACGACAAACAATCATGGCCAACACATTTCCAAAATATACATGTATACGACACTCCTTATAATACAGTATTTCTACATACATAGTGTATATTAGTAAAACATGTATTTAGGCGAATCCTTTTGCCAAATAAGTATTTTATCCATATATCGTATATCCATACAATGAATAAACATGTTAAACACATTTCAAAAAAAATACGTATACGGTATTTTCTACGAATACCTAGAATATGTAAAATTCCATATTCTACAGCTTTAATCAAAACAGAAAACGGAAAGCACTTTGTACATGTGCAATTGCATGTAGATCATGAATCTATCATTATTTGACATTGAAAGCATTGAAAACCATAACCTATACACCTAAAGTCCTCACCTTTTGTCGTAGAATCGTAACCGAGTCGATAGGTTTGCTAAGCTTCCGTATTCGGCAGTTTGGCAACCTAGAGAACGAAATAGGTTAGCTATTTCATAACCTACAACCTATACAACCCTAAAATAGATTAGGGTTAGGGTTTCTTAGCTAGAAACGGAGCTGGAATTGCCGGGAAGGCGATTAGAACGGAGTGGTGGAGCGTGGATAGCAGCAGGGAAGACTGACAGGGAGATCCTCCCACAACTCCCACACTTTCTCTCTCTTTTCTCTCTCTCAAATCCAAATTCGTATGGCTGAAATGGGAGAGGGTTTAAGGTCCTTATATAGCCTAAAACTTCACCGAAATAGACCTAAGGTCAAGGTATACATGGGTTATAGCCAAAGCGGAGCTGTTTCAGCTCAACGGAGGACTTCTGGCGGGCCTCCTTGAGCCAAAGGTTGGACTTAAGCTCATTGACTATGGATCTAGGTTTTATTAAGTTTTCGTTCTAGTAGGGTTCTCAGATCACGCGTGGCGGACCAGTTTCAGTTCGGCGGTCAGTAGGTCTCGATCGGAGATTCCAAGTACATGTAAATGTGTATGAAATTTCTCCTGATCCGAGGGTGTAATTTGGCCTGATTCTGACGGTCTGGTTGCTTAAAACTGATCCACAAATGAGAGATGCCAGATTACTATTCAAGATCTTTATTTTGTAAGGAAATAAGTGTTTTCACACTCTCTCGATCTGGACTCAAGCGAACAGCCGTAGAACACTGTTTGGATTTGATTTCCGAGATGGTTGTCAAGCCCAGCGAGGCGGTCCTAAGTCCTTAATTTTGAGTTATTCAGACTTCCGACGTGTGGTCTAGATCAGATACGAAGTTTCGGGATGCTCTCGAGAGCAGCCGGGTAATGAGTTTGGTCCTAGGTTTTAGGGTAACCTAGCGTCAATGATTCTACAGGTTTTGGGTCTTGCAGATCGTATTTAAAGCGATTCAAACGGATTTCGTAGCTAATCTAATTTACCACTTAGTTACTTTTTCTCATTTTTAAAGGATTTAATCCTAAGTGATTTCTGGTCGAGGTGGTACTCAGGCCTTTGTAGTTTGTATGTAAGATGATCCAAGTTATAATACTTAACTAGTTTAAGATAGTGTCTAGGGTGAAAGTACTTAGAAAAATTGAAAGAACAAGGTGGTGAAGGGTTGGATTTGTAAAGGAAATGGGTTCAGAAGCGATTTTAGACTGTGGGATTCAGTTCTGACAAGTTAATAAGGTGTTAGGAGTGACCCATTACCTAAGGACGTCTAATCCCAGGTTGGCAAAAATTTAGGTTGTTACAACCTGGTAATGTATTGACGTGGCTATGGTACTTGGGATAGAAGACATTACACTTCCTCACATTTGGTAAATTTTAGAATTGTACTTGTAATTATTTAACCTGGTAACATTATCACACTCTGGAGACTCACCACAGTTTTTATATTTAATATGTCTATCATAGTCTTCCGCTTGCAATTTAACTGTCTCTGGGGTATGATATGTTGTTTTGGCTTAATCTCACTCATGTTCAATGCACGAATACGTTAACATTCAATCATCATTCATTTTGTTGCATAAGTGATGTTCTGGAACTCGGGAGTTGAGTTACTACTCGACCCTCGATTTTTGGGATGTTACATTCCTTTTCTCCATTGGGAAGAATCCCCTAACTACTCTAGCTGACCTGCTCAATCGAGCTCAAAATTATTCAAACATGGAGGATTTGTTCGATACACAAAAGGCTACTCGAGGTGAAAATAACTCAGCAAGAGAATGGAAGCAAAAGGAAGAGGTAGAGTTATCCATTGCCAACTCAAAGAGAAAAAAGGATAACGATCAGAGTAGAGGCCAACAACCCAGGTGACATTTGGAAAGCCGCTTCCACAGGTTCACTCCATTGAACACCACGCCGGAACAGGTACTTATCAAAGTACGAAACAAAGGATCTTGAGATGGCCAAGAAAGATGAAGGTTGACTCCGAGAAGAGAGATAACAAGAAGTACTGACATTTTCAATGAGATCATAGTTCTAATACGGCTAAGCGTTTTGACCTTAAAAAAGAGATTGAATCCCTTATTCGTAAGGGACATCACGTGAATTCGTCGACAAAGAAAGGGAAGATCGATCGATCATGCAGTTAAAGTGACGCGATGAGCAAAATGACAATGAAGCAATGAGTAAAATATTAACTATCTTTGCCGGACTCGATGGGGGTGGAGACTTAAATCGGGCAGGCTGAGCTCATGCTTAAAGAACGACCAACAACGAAAGAGAGCATCATGTTTACCTAACTGATAGATCCATTAAGGAACTGAGGCTGGACTCATGCAACCTTACCTTCACTGAAGAGGATGCCCGAGGACTCCACCACCCACACGACGACTCCCTGGGTAGTCACCACGATCGTGGCCAACCACAAGGTACATCGGATACCGGTTGACACCAGCAGCTAAGCCAACATTCTGTTCGCCACCGCATTCGACAAGAAGGGGGATGTAAGATCCAGACTGAGATCGGTTCAAATGCCCTTGCTCAGCTTCACAAGGGAGAAGGTGACCTATAAAGGAAGCATTCTATTACATGTAATCGCTAGCAAGGGTACTAACCAGACCACCACCATGGTCAATTTCCTTATGGTAGACTGCCTCTCAGTTTACAATATGATTCTAGGCAAGCCATCTTTGAATACCATACGGGTTGTGGTGTTCACTTATCACCTCACCATGAAATTTCCAACTGGGCACGAGGATGGTCAGGTCAGGGGCAATCAGCATGAGGCCCCACAATGCTACCTAATAGTACTTCGAGTAAAAATGCAACAACAATAGGTAATGAAAATTACCTCCTTAGACCTAGGGGGAGATTGTCGAAAGAGGTTTGCCAGTGGAAGACCCCGTCGTAATATAACTCTTCAATTCCGACCCATCCCGCACCATATAGGTCAGATCACTACTCGAGCCAGGACATCAAATATAAATAACCGACCTACTAAGGCAATATGCTGACGTCATTGCTTAGTCCAACCATGATATGCCCAGAGGTTATGGTCCATCGACTGAATGTGGACCCCTACCACAAACCAATAAGGTAGAAAAGATAAGTGTTCGACCCCAAAAGGTACGTGGCCATCAGTGAGGAAGTCAAAAAATGTCACACCCCAAACTCGAAAACTGGGCTCACAAAATTCTTGATCGTCGAATCCGCCGCCGACTACCTTCGTAGTACCCCATTCTCAGCTCCCAGCACCCATATACCAAGTTTCGATCGTGGGATCCTACAAGGAGGATTTTGAACAGGAATTTCATTCGTAATAAGCATAACTATAAGCATAACCCACGAACAATAACGAGAACACCATCATTAAAAAAACCCACTATGAACAAAACTTAAGTACAATGCGCGTAAAGGAAATATAATGATAATATCAGGGCTCCAAAAGCTCGGTTGCATGCTCCTGCTCCTACTCAACTACGACTGCACCTTGGCATCACCTGCACACATCTATTCTTCATACGCTTATACAAAGCTTAGAGGGTGGTGAAAGTGTGTGCGCGAAGTAGCAATGTAAGTATGCAATATCGGGGTAATGCATAAACATGCTAGTAAGTCCATGAATGCGATCAGCCATACCAAGGTTATGCGATGCAGGCCATGAATGTTATCGGTCATACTAAGGCCATATAATGCAAGGCCTACATAGCCAATGTCATGAGTAAGATGCAGCTCAAGCATACTAATCCACATATCAATTCAGCTCATCTCTGGAGCACCATATATTAGTACAATTTTCTCTGCATAATCACCGTGGTCTAGTAACTCTACACCAGATCGCCGCCTACTGGACTCGCAACCATGCAAGTGGAAGAGACCTCACTATCCGCCTACCAATATTAGCCCGGCACGTCAATAGTGGACCCATTTATGAGCTGGTAAAAACTCAGCCTAGTTATGCCCCTACCCTTGCGTGGATAAGGCCACACCCCCTTCCAACCAACCAAGACACAGTGGGAGACGTGGCCTGCTGGTATACAGCCCTTGTGTGCTCATGTATCCACTCGATCTTGACGTTGGAGTCATCCTTTGGTACCATCGGGTTTAGAGATTTTCATCCAGGGACATCTATAGCGCCCCGATGCTAGTAATAGTAATTTCAGTGTCCAATCCTGCTATGTACAATATGCTTGTGGAGGCTATGACCCTGATGTTGCTAGGGTGTACAGAAATTATATCACACAAATGCGAGATACATGAATCATACCATCTAGTTATACAACAATCTTGCCCATACCGCGCGCTCATGTGGGCAACTCCTCATATCAAGGAGTCCCATAATAATCTGCCCAATGGAATGTGATATGATCAATCACTGCTCATATCAAGCATACATATGATGCACATGGGCATGGATCATGAAGCTACAACAACCAAGTTATATGATGATGATGTACTCTCCTCATATCAAGGATGGGCTTAGATGGCCTACTCATATCAAGAATGAGCCTAACAATCATGGGGGCCCAACGGTTTGGGTTAGCCCACTAAGGGGAGGTGAGAATGGGCCTAACAATGAGCTATAGAGAGAGTTACAATATGGACATTTAACCATCATTGCTCTTACAATGTGGACAGCAAACCATCATTGTTCCCAAGGCATGACCCATCATAAACATCATTACATACATCATGGTGGAATCACACATCACATCGATCCTCATATACATTTCTTTGGTCTTCACACAAGGGCCTCACATACATTGCATTGGGCCTCACTCATGGGCCTCACATGCATCACATTGGGCCTCATAGAAGGGCCTCATATACATCGCATTGAGCCACATCCCATGGGCCTCAAATATATCACAATGGGCCACGTCCCATGGGCCTCGAATACATCACAATGGGCAACATCCATGGGCCTCTCATACATCACATCGGGCCTCACTCATGCGCCTCATATACATCACATTGGGCCTCACCATTTAGGCCTCACATACATCACACTGGGCCTCACTCATGGGCCTCATATACATCACATCGGGCTGCATCACATGGGCCACAACAATGGGCCTCATATAGATCAAGTGGGACCCATCGCCTAGTTGGACTATCTACACCATTAATCTATTTTAAGAGATCATTTTAAAGCATTACCTAAAAATGAATCATATCGAAAGATCATCTGGACCATACCACAAATAACAGTGGAGATAATGATTTTCATTATTTTAAAACAAATATTTCATATTGATCCAGAACTTCTATAACCCCAAACGGGTTTCAATGACAGACGTTCAATCCTCCACTGATTTTTTGTAGTGTGGTCCACTTGATAGATGAATCTGTCTTATTTTCTGTCTCAAGCCTTAAGACGAGCTCACATAGTGGATGGACGGTTTAGATAAAATAGATACATCAGAAGTGGGTCCCACCGTCCAATAGCTATTGGACGGTGCAGGATAAGACCCATACATCAAGGTAGGCCCCACATAGCACCATCCAATGGACGGTGCTGATATACAATACATGCATTAAAGGTGGGTCCCACCCGTTCAGCGAACGGACGGTGGTGATGAAACCCACAGAACTTCTGACGTCAATACAACAGCCATGTGGCCGGGCTACTGGCTTACTAGTAGATGGACGGTATGGATTTAACACATACCTCAGATCAGATCCAGAGAACTTACTGGTGTCTATACAACAGCTATAGTTGTTGGGGTGGCCCCCACTGTCCAGATGGACGGTTTGGATATAACACATACCTTATGCTCAGACCCACAAAATTTGTTAACGTCAATACAACAGGTATATAGCTGTTGTAGGTACACTGGCCAATTTGTTTTATTCTTATTTATATATTTTTTTTATTAGGAACTGTTGCTGGACAGCAACCCGTCCAGCAAGGACATGGTCCGTCTGGCCGATTTCTTGGACTGTTAGGGCTGGACGGTGGAGATAAAACCCATACTTCATAGTGGGGTCCACATGGGTGGACCACACAACCACTGGATCAAGCTGATATTCGTGTTTTCCCCATCATCTATGTGGCCCAACCGGATTGACAATCCAGCAGGGTGGACAGCAAGGCCGTCCCACCGACTGGACGGTCTCGGATAGATGTTTGTGGTGAATATACCATGCAACACCCGAAATCGTGGTTCCATGTACCTAGATTTCAACGCATTTCCTTGATACCAAGGGATGTCTCTACCATGACATAGGTACTTAGTAACCATGGACCGAATTTCAACATCTTCGAGGTCCATTTCAGGGAGACCTTCTGGTGCAATCGTCGCCTAAGGATGTTTGCCATTACAGCAGGAGTGATCAGTATGTCATCACCATCTAAAGATACCATGATTGAAGGAGGATCAAACACGGGTGAGTGACACGCGGCAAGGAAGTTGTGTGTTCGTTCAAGTTGGCATGGCCTACCAAAATCTAGAATGGGCAACCAATCAATTGGAGCAAACAGGGATTCGAGATTGTATGGCTTTAGAAAATCCCTATCTACATATCTTTTGTGGATGAGCTTCCTACCCGTGTATTTTAGTGGACCTGCAGTTACTCTAGCCAGACAAGGTGCCGGTGTTTCAGACTGGGACCCACCATGTGAAGTTTGTCGAGATCTTTAACGAGTGGGGTTCCCTCATTCGGGAGCTCTCGCCTTTTCTTTTAAGGCAAGGGTCTTTCGTCGAGAGGCTTTGGACGACTCCCTAGGTTCCAACACTATTTCTTTGTCTTTACCCATAAAGACAGATTTGGGAGGAACGGACAAAATTTCCTCTTTTAAAGAGACTGACAACACCCCACCAAAAAGCAAGGTTGACTTTGGAATGGAAGGGGTGGAAGGATAATACCAGTTCTTGAGGAGCTTTCGGGACCCACGATGTACTACCGGCCGAGGATTTGAGCAAAAAGAAAACGGAAAGCCTTTTTCAGAAAGAAAATAAAAATTTTTCGCTCGACCGCTTTTTATCGGGCGACAGCCTTCGATTTTATCGAACTTAGTTTCGATCATATCGAGGATCTGCATTCGATGTTTATCGATAATAGCTTCGATAATAGTCCCGATCATGTGACTTTTCAAATTCTGAAGAGGTGTTGATGATATCGATCGTTGATCGATTTGAAATGCACATGACCTATTGACAGTCATTTCAAGAGTGAGTATTTTTCATTTTCCCTTAGAATGATAGACTTACGTGCATATTATAGATCATCTTTGAATCAAACATATACAAAGAGTGAGTATTTTTCATTTTCCCTTAGAATGACAGATTTACGTGCATAGTATAGATCATCTTTGAATCAAATATATACACATCAAAATTTTGTACAAACATTGTACATACCAAAATTATAAACATCACTATGTTTATGTACAAAAAGATTGAGGTGAGATACCTCAGATATAACATTTAGAGCCCAGTAAATTTGCATCATTTAAGTAAGTATCCAGATCCTGATGCATGATCTGAACTAGTTCTTCCTTACCCATTTCATGGCAGAGTTTTTAGTGTTCAGTTTATCCACTTGATTAATTAACTCTTTCATTTTGGATGGTAATGGAAGTATATTTCTTCTATCCATATTACTAAGTGGACTCTTGAAATTTTGCATTTCTCTAGTTGGTTTGAATTTTTTACGAGAGTTATGTTGAGTCCTCTTAGTTGTCATGCATTCGAACTTATAATGACCAAAATCACCACACAAATGACACACTGGAGTGGTTTTAGTTTTGCTTCCTGAAGCAGCAGATCTTTCAGTTATTGGTGCTGCATTTCCAAATTTTGATTTAAAATTTTCATATCTTAGACCGCTCTTGTCTTTCCAGGTCTTCCCATCCCTAAGAGTTTTTCTAATTTTTCACCACTCTGGAAAAACTTGTAATTTATCTTGGCAATCTTTCTGGATTCTTCTAAGTCAAACAAGATTGTGTGATTTTCATTTTGAAAGAGCACAATTTTGTCTTTTAAGATCTCGACCCGTTTGTTTAATTTCTCAATTTTGTTTTTAATAAAGGTATTGATTCGTTCAAGTTTATCATTATCTGAATGCAATTGCTGCAGATCGTTTATTAATTGTGTTTTGATTTCCAATGTTTTATCTAAATCTTTTTGCAGCAACTTACTTTTGTTTTCCGCTATTCCGAGTCTTTTAAGGATATTTATGATATGAATGTAGAGCTGATTATAGGCATCTTGTAGTTTATCTTTTTCTTCTTCTTCTTCTTCCTTCTTCTTCTTCTTCATTATCGGATGGAAATGATTTAGTGGCTTGCTATTCTTTCTCATTTTCAGTTTCACTGGGGATGATTGGAGTGGTGGAGACCATAAGAATTTTTAAGGATTTTTGGTCTCCATCGCTCTCTGAGTCACTGAATTTTGAGTTTGACTCGTCTATATCATCCCATATGCAGCCATTACCTTACCCTTAGTTTTTCTATTTGGGAATTCAATAGATAGGTGTCCATACTTCTGACAAGCATAGCATTGTGGTTCTTTGGTCTTTTTACAAAATTTGCCTGCAGAAGGTTTGTTGTCCACCTTTCTCCTGTTAAATGGACGACCACGATTCTTCTGAAAGAATTTCTCGAACCTTTGTGCCGGCAAAGGCACTTCCCCACTATAACCGTCTCTCCGTGTTGGTTAAACATTGAAAACAGCTATCTTACTCTAACTAGTTGGGAATTGTCGTCGAGACTCCAAATAGGGAAAGGAATCCATTGTAGCAAACCATCAGGATGTAGGTACGAGATAAAGAAATAAATTTTTAAGGGGGGTAACCTAAAATGTACTAGACTAGTATGCACAAGATACACCCTACTGCGCATAGAGACTTGAAATCGATAAGTCTTAGGCAAATGAAATAAGAGAATTCTTACTTATTACCCTTAGCCAATTTCGGGGACGAAATTATTTTTAAAGGGGGTAGATTGTAACATCCCGGATTTTTGCCAATCTGGAATTAGACATCCTTAGACAATGGGTCGATCCTAACATCTTATTAACTTGTCAGAACTCAATCGCAAAGTCTAAATCCGCTTTTGAACCCATTTTCTTCACAAATCCCACCTTTCACCACCTTGTTCTTTCAATTTTTCTAAGTACTTTCACCTTAGACACTGTCTTAAACTAGATAAGTATTAATAACTTGGATCACTTTATATACAAACTACAAAGGCCCAGGTACCACCTCAGACAGAAATCATACAGGACTAAATCCTTTAGAAATTAGGCGAGAATTAGCTAGTGTTAAACTAGAGTGCCTCTGAAATTAACACTAATCACTTTAAATATGATCTGCAAGACCTAAAAATTGTAGAATCATTGACACTAGGTTACCCTAAAATCTAGGATCGATCTCATTACCCGGCTGCTCTCGAGAGCATCACGAAACTCCGTATCAGATCTGGACTACACATAGAAAGTCTGAATAATACAAAGTTATAAAATTAGGACCGCCTTGTTGGGCTTGACAACCATCTCGGAAATCAAATCTAGATAGTGTCCCAGTGCTATTCCCTTGAGCCAGGAGTGATGAGTGTGAGAAAGATGAAAATATTTAGAAATAAAATGTAAATTTAAGTAATCTGGAACGTGTCTCTTACGGATCAGTTATAAGCAATCAGACCGTCAGAATCTGACCCAAACACACCCTCGGATCAGGGAAAATTTCATACACATGGTAGTGTACTTGTGGCCCTGATCGAGTTCCGTGGACCGTTGAACTGAAGCTGGTCCGCCATGTGTGATCTGGGAACCCGACTGGAATGAAAACTTAACTTGACCTAGATCCAGTGTTAGTGAGCTTAAGTCTGACCGCACACAGAAAAGGGGCCACCAGAAGTGCTCCGTTGAGCTGGAACAGGCCCGTTTTGGACATAACCTAAGTATACTTTGATCTTGAGTCTATTTTGGAGAGTTTTGGACCTATATAAGGACCTTAAACCCTCACTCTCTCATTCCATACGAATTTGAGAAAACCTAGGAGAGAGAAGAGAGAAAAGTGAGAGAAAGTGTGGGAGTTGTAGAAGCATCTCCCTGCCACTCTATCCTGTCGCTATACAAGCTTAACCACCTCTTTCTAATAGTTTTCCTGGCGATTACGACTTCGTTTCTAGGTAAGAAACCCTAACCCTAAGCTATTCTATGGTTATGATCATTGCAAATGATGAAATAGCTAATCTATTTCATTCTATAGGTTGCCAAATTACCGTATACGAAGACTTAGCAAATCTATCGTATTCGTTACGATTCTACGATAAAAGGTGTGGACTTTAGATGTATAGGTTATGGTTTTCAACGCTTTCAATGTCAGATAATGATAGATTCATGATTTGCATGTAATTGCACATGTACAAAGTGCTGTCCGTTTCATTTTTCGGTTATACGTTAATTATGTTGAACATACTGTATTCCTCGTATTTGTAGAAAATATCATATACGTATGAAATACGGATTTGTGTTCGCCATGATTAATTGTTGTCTAGATATGCTAGATACATGTGTATCAACTTCTGGGTGAACGAATTAGCCTAACACTTGTTATATTAACATATGTCGTGTATGTGCTAGTTGTAGCCTAAGTGTTTGTAGAAATGCTCGAATGAATATGGAACTATGATTTATGATTGCCATGACTATTGGTCGTGAATGCATGATCGTGGTTCATGTGGCAATCCTTTGTGAAAGGATTCGCTACGACTTGTGTTTTAACTAGCATATTATAGGTATGTTGGAATGTGTAATCTAAGTGTTTGTGAAAATGCTTGTATAGGTATGTACTTAATCTAGTAGTGCCTTGAGTAAGTGTTGAGATAGTATTCTCAACTACCTTAGTGATGTGTATGATTTCCTTCATGTAAGTTGTTTAGTTTAATCACTTGCTGGTTTATGAAAGGTATGTGTTTGGATTTCCTGTTTGCATTGTGTTTTATAACATGCTTGTCAATATGTTTGAATTACTTGTTTATTTAATTTTGCTCTGACTACTTCACATGTTTAAGTTGTATTCCATAAGAGCCATGAAGGGTGATGGGGGAGTGGTGTAACGATTTCGTGCAACAGCCCTGGCAGCCCTAAGCGGACAATATTGGATATCTGATTGTATGATTTGAAATCTTGATCCATTACTGTTTTAACTATTCCGTAATTGAATGTGATTGGGGTTATTTTATAGTCCAGGCAATCGGTAACAGGATTGAATTCGTGGCTGAGATTCATTCGCCACGTGAGACGTGTTTGACGAACCCGAGTCATGCTTCGATTGGCGATAGTGGTTGGCCACTCGAAGTGCTTATGCACTTCATGTCATGCGCTCGAGCTAGCCGAGCTCGTCATGTAACCCGATCTGTCTAATATATGTTCACCATGCTTGAATGCTACTACTTGAACCTAAGGTACCGAATTTACCAGTGCAACCCCGTTAACCTTGGTACCTCGATCCGCTAAGACTCATGAGCCGGGCATGGTGGTATGGGACACTATGATCGAGCTGTCGGCCTAAGCTAGGGCCACGAGCCACCCCGTAGTGACCAGTGAGCAACCCAGACTCGTGAGCCAAATACGGTGGTATGGGACACTGTATTCGAGCCGTCGTCTTACACTGCTTTGATAGGTGATGGGGGAGTGGTGTAACGATTCTGTGTAATAGCCCTGGTAACCCTGATCGTACCCCGTGTAGTGACCTCGAGCATACTCTGAATCTACAGCTAGGCGACGAGCTTTTCCATAGTAAATAGAGTATAAACTAAGCCTGTATTGATAAGGTGATGGGGGAGCGGTGCAACGAGTGCGTGCAACAGCCCTGACAGCCCTTTACAGTGACCTAGAACCGCATCATCATATAAGAGTATCTAGGAGTGATGACCCTAGAACGGATCATTGTTTGGGAATAATATAAGGAAGGTACCTTAGTTTCCTAATACTGCTGTATGAAAAGGACTAATAACAACTCGGTAATCATGTTCATCATCGCACTGCATGTGCCTGGAAGATGTAGAGCACTGAGGGATGAACGCATGCCACGGACGTAAGATGGTGTCGCATGAGGGAGTATGTTGGTGAGGGTATGCATCATGACTGCATTTTCATACTTGCATTAATAAGAGTATTCAGGAGTATTTGACTTTACTGCTTGACTAAATTGATAACATGTTAACCTATGCTTTATTGTTCCACTGAGTTGATCACTCACTCCCACATTACGGGATGGTGTTCTCGACACCCACTGTATTTTGTCTGATTGCAGATGACGACGTTACTCCTGAGGCGGAGCCGGACTTTTGTGACGACGAGGATGCTTTCTCCTATATGCTGTTTTCTGGCAGCTTCATGTGAGCCGTGTCTTGATCGACGGGGTTACAGGGATGTTGACTAGATGACCTTACATAACTTTGTATATTTTGAAATTATACTTGCAATTCATTAACTTGGTAACATTATCACACTCTGGAGACTAATTACAGTTTTAATATTTTATATATCTATCACAGTCTTCCGCTTGCAATCTCACTTGTCTCTGGAGTATGATATGCTGTTTTGGCTTAATCTCACTCATGTTCAATGCACTAATACAGACAATATTTAATCATCAATCATTATGTTGCATAAGTGATGCATTGGAACTCGGGAGTTGAGTTTATGCTCGACCCCCGATTTTCTGAGCGTTACATCCTTAAAGAGAGACCCGCTTTGATACCAATTCAAATTGCGGTGAAGAGCGCTTTAGTTGAAGTAGGAATATGCCAATATGTCTTAGAGGGGGATGAATAGGACTTTCAAAATTTTTATGATTTATTTAAAATCCTATTGCACTAATCCTAACAACAAGCTCATATTACGATTACTCAAAAGTAACTCTAGTGGCTTCCAAGCCCGGTAAAGGATCCAATCACAAACTATTTAAGAAGTGAATAATATGCAAACTAGTTTATAAAAGATATGACTATGTATGTGTGTGAGGTATGATCTTAGATATTCATATATGAAAGTATTAAAGTAAATCACACAAACAGAAGAAAAACAATCTCAAACACAGTCATTTTTATAGTGGTTCGATAATCAGTCTACTCCACTCACGGTAGACACACTCAACCCTTCAGTGTGCCGGATTTCACTAAGGAGGTTTCACAGTGGTTCAACTCAAACCTAAGGTTTTAAATTAGGTTCACCTTCAACCTTTACAACCTACACTGAGGTAGACTGTTTATGCTCTCACGAGTAAGGGTCAATACAACGCACCCACTTTGAGGCACACTGGCCAAGGATCTTCCATAAGACCCTAACGGAGGTTTTACGCGATTTACCTTAAACCCGAGGTTTCACATGGTTCACCTCAAACCTAAGGTTTTAAACAGGTGTACCTTCAACCGGATGTTTATGCTCTCCACAGAGCAAGGGTTCACTTAATGCATCCACTACGTACATTCCCGCCGGAGGTCTCCTAAAGGACTTGCAAGGGTGAGAAACACCTAAGACCCAATCCTAAAAAGGAATGATCACAAGTGTCCTCTGGACTCTAATAACTTACAGATAAGCAGATGAGCTCCATTCAGTACGTTGACGAAGATCTCCTCCTTTGTTGACGAAGAGTCTTCGACTTCCTTGATCCGAAACTCACATGAGGTACCAATACATGGTGACGGGTTGGGTCAAGGTTATTATGAAATCCTACTCTCAAATGATTTTCCTATAAGGAAGATAGAGCGATTTCATTCATCTATGCATTCAAGGCATCCCAGCTACATGATTTGCCATTAAGGTAGTAGCTGAAGGATCCTTGAATGCGGAAGTTCATTCCCCAATCCACTCTATTGAATATCAATGGTGAGGATGGATTGGAGGTTAAACTTCCGTGAGGGAAAGGGCTTTGGGTATAAGATATAAGGTTAAACACTCAAAAACACTCTCTACTTTCTCTACCAATAATAATAGACAAGCTCTCTTTAAATAGGCAAAAGGTTCCAACGGATATAAAACGGTCACATTTATGACAGAGTTCGATATCATCGAGCTGGTTCAATATCATCGAGCGTATACTCTCGATAGCATCGATGGTCCGCTCGATGACACAAACTCAATGCCATACACTTTTGAAACTTTTAGCCAACTGGTCGATGGAATCGAAACACTTGTCTATGTCATCGGATTTTAAACTCCGATTTCATCGATGAGAGGTTCGATTCATCGACACTTGAAAGTGAGAAAGACTTGACATGAAATATTTCAGGTTTATAAGAATGATCGAGGGACCATCAAGATCATCGAAATTTGAATGTCGAATATATCGATATCAGAGTCGAGGCATTGATAAATCCAGCGGATTTCTCATTAAGCTTGCTGGACAGTTTATGTCCTTGTTCGATACAATTGACCTGGTACCGATATCATCGATATTTGAATATTAATTTAATCGAGAGACCTCCGATCATAATTAAACAACCCTAAAATATTTTGCTGGTAAACTAGGCACCCATGACCGATAATATCGAAAGACTTCCAATATCATCAAGATTTGAAATTCGATGGTATCGAAAAGAGTTTCGATATATCGATGCATATGAGATATTCTTAAGTAAAAACAGGGGTGCCGAAAATCTACCTGTCGATATTATCGAGTCAACTTTGATAGACTTGATATTTGAATATCGATGATATCGATAGGTGTATCGATACATCGATAATTCCGTCCAGATATGTATGAGGTTGCTGGACATATTTGGTCCTCTTTTCGATGGTATCGATGGAGCATCGAGGACTTGACAACGCAGGTCGATCGTTTCGAGATGTGTATCGATAAAATCGACAAGGCAAGAAAACGTAGATAATTTTTTGATTTTTGAAAATGTTTTCTCACCTTAAAAACACTAAGATGTTCTAGTTTATTTTAAGGGTTTTATGTACCTGGTGTTTTGGGATAGGGGATGTGAGGCTTAGATTTACCTGTGACGAGCTTGTACACATCCTGTTGAAGCAGACGCTTTGAATTGATATTCCTATTAGTCTCTGTTGTCTAACTGACTCAACACTCACGCAATTGACAAAACAGGGCACTTTCAATCTCCCCCTTTGTCAATTACGTGATAAAATCCCAAAACACCCTAGAACACTAGACAAACACATCCTAAATTGTGTATACATGCATTTTACAAAATTTTACATTTTCTATTGAACCCATGTACACAGCCCGGTATCTGCTCCCCCTAACAGCAAACTCCTCCTTGCTTGATGTAGCTGCTCCCCCTCACACCTATAACACCATTCATAGACAGATATACAGTTTTCCGTTCGGGGTGTTTGAAATGTTCTCCCCCTTTTTTTTCAGTCATTGACAAAGATATATATATATATATATATATATATATATATATATATATATATATATATATATATATATAGCAGTTGATATTGACTGAAGTGTAAAGACATGTGGGAGAACCAATCATATAGTAGAAATATGTATATACCAGATAGATGTAAAATGTTTAAACAGTTGATTAACAGACATCATTTGTAGTAGGTATGTATGTATAGCAAATTAGATAAAGCAGTGATATTGCAGATAGGATAATCATTAAGAGACATCACATGCATTCCATAATAGTCACAAATTAAACCACGGGATCTTAAAGACATAATTATGGCAGTAAAGATGTGAATTATATCCAGCCATATTTAAATATTCAAAACATATACTGCCACAGACAGCAGTGGATTAATAGTATATCTCAACAGAACCAAACCAAAAAAATATTTTCAGCCCAACCATGGGCATATACCATCACCATTATAAAAAAAATCAGCCTACGCAAGTTAGAGAGCTGTCACATACACCCATGAGAACATTGAACATTCAAAAGGATACTAATGTTCGTACGTGGAAATAAGTTCGAAGTGTATGTGATAGATTTCAGAAATCAGTGCTCATGGAGCCGAGGAAGACGGTGTCGTGTCGTCCCGTCGACAAGTAAGCAGATCAACCAACTGTTGTACTGTCTGCTGCACACCTTGGGCCATCCGTTCCAGGACAGTAAGTCTCTTATGCACTGAGTGGAAATCCCTTTGAATTGCCCCAATCCTGTCTAGCTTGAACCGTTTGGCATACCCAGGTATTGATGTTGACGTGCTAGATCGGGTCCAAGAGGTTCATCTCCAGCCATTTCAATCCATTTAGTGGGAGCGACACCTGCACCACCTTCTTCTTCTACTTGAATTCCTTCCCCTGGGTCCTTAGGGTACTTGCGGAACTTCAAGTCCATTCTGCAAATGTTGCTTTTGTTGAAGCTTTGGAGAGGAAGAACCAGATCAAAGGTCGTTAGGAAGCCGATGGCATTGTAAACCATGTTTATGATCTAGGGATAGGGCAGATGAAGGTCCTTGGATGTATGAATGGCGTATACCAACTGATGGACAAGCAGAGTCAGAAGACAAATCTTAATCCCTTTGGCGATTGCGTACACTAGCATGGTCATGAACCCTATGAGATCGGACCTGTTGGTGCTTCTCGGATAAATATTTGTGGTGAAGATACCATGCAACACCCGAAATCGTGGTTCCATGTACCTAAATTTCAACGCATTTCCTTGATACCAAGGGATGTCTCTACCATGACATAGGTACTTAGTAACCATGGACCGGATTTCAACATCTTCGAGGTCCATTTCAGGGGGACCTTCTGGTGTCATCGTCAACCCAAGGATGTTTTCCATTATAGCAGGAGTGATCAGTACGTCATCACCATCCAAAGATACCATGATTGAAGGAGGATCAGATAAGGGTGAGTGACACGTGTCAAGGAAGTTGCGTGTTTATTCAAGTTGGCATGGCCCACCGAAATCTAGAATGGGCAACCAATCAATTGGAGTAAACAGAGATTCGAGATTGTATGGTTTTAGACAATCCCTATCTACCTTTCTTTCGTGGATGAGCTTCCTACCCGTGTATTTTCGTCGACGTGCAGTTACTCCAGCCGGAGAAGGTGCTGGTGTTTCAGATTGGGACCCACCACGTGAAGTCTGTCGAGATCTTTAACGAGTGGGGGTCCCTCGTTTAGGAGCTTTTGCCTTTTCTTTTGAGACAAGGGTCTTTCGTCGAGAGGCTCTGGACGACTCCCCAGGTTCTGACACCGTTTCTTTGTCTTTACCCATAAAGACAGATTTGGGAGGAACGGACAAAATTTCCTCTTTTAAAGAGACTGACAACACCCGACCAAAAAGCAAGGTAGACTCTGAAATGGAAGGGGTGGAAGGATAATACCAGTTCTCGAGGATCTTTTGGGACCCACGATGTACTACCAGCCGAGGATTTGAGCAAAAAGAAAACGGAAAACCTTTTTCAAAAAGAAAATAAAATTTTTCTGCTTGACCGCTTTTTATCGGGCGGTAGCCTTCGATTTTATCAAACTTAGTTTCGATCATATCAAGGATCTGCATTCAATGTTTATCGATAATAGTTTTGATAATAGTCCCGATCATGTAACTTTTCAAATTCTGAAGAGGTGTCGATGATATCGACCGTTGATCGATTTGATCGAAAATGCACATGACCTATCGACAGTCATATCAAGAGTGAGTATTTTTCATTTTCCCTTAGAATGACAGACTTACGTGCATAGTATAGATCATCTTTGAATCAAACATATACATAGCAAAATTTTGTACAGACATTGTACATACCAAAATTATAAACATCACTATGTTTATGTACAAAAAGATTGAGGTGAGAAACCCCAAATATAACATTTGGAGCCCAGCAAAATTGCATCATTTAAGCAAGTATCCAGATCCTGATGCATGATCTGAACTAGTTCTTCCTTACCCATTTCATGGCAGAGTTTTTAGTGTTCAGTTTATCCACTTGATTAATTAACTCTTTCATTTTTGGATGGTAATGGAAGTATATTTCTTCTATCCATATTACTAAGTGGACTCTTGAAATTTTGCATTTCTCTAGTTGGTTTGAATTTTTTATGAGAGTTATGTTGAGTCCTCTTAGGTGTCATGCATTCGAACTTATAATGACCAAAATCACCACACAAATGACACACTGGAGTAGTTTTAGTTTTGCTTCCTGAAGCAGCAGATCTTTCAGTTATTGGTGCTGCATTTCCAGATTTTGATTTAAATTTTTCATATCCTAGACTGCTCTTGTCCTTTCCCGATCTTTCCATCCCTAAGAGTTTTTCTATTTTTTCACCACTCTAGGAAAACTTGTAATTTATCTTAGCAATCTTTCTGGATTCTTCTAAGTCAAACAGGATTGTGTGATTTTCATTTTGAAAGAGCACAATTTTGTCTTTTAAGATCTCGACCTGTTTGTTCAATTTCTCAGACTCGTTTTCAATAAAGGTATTGATTCGTTCAAGTCTATCATTATTTAAATGATATTGTTGCAGATCATTTATTAATTGTGTTTTGATTTCCAATGTTTTATCTAAATCTTTTTGCGGCAACTTACTTTTGTTTTCCATTATTCCGAGTTTTTTAAGGATATTTATGCTATGAATGTAGAGCTGATTATAAGCATCTTGTAGTTTATCCTTTTCTTCTTCTTCTTCATTATCAAATGAAAATGATTCAGTGGCTTGCTATTATTTCTCATTTTCAGTTTCATTGGGGATGATTGGAGTTGTGGAGACCATAAGAATTTTCAAGGATTTTTTGTCTCCATCGCTCTCTGAGTCACTGGATTTTGAGTTTGACTCGTCTATATCATCCCATGTGGCAGACATTGCCTTACCCTTAGTTTTTCTGTTTGGGAATTCAGTAGATAGGTGTCCATACTTCTGACAAGCATAACATTGTGGTTCTTTGGTCTTTTTATGAAATTTGCCTGTAGAAGGTTTGTTGTCCACCTTTCTCCTGTTAAATGGACGACCACAATTCTTCTGAAAGAATTTCTTGAACCTTTGTGCTGGCAAAGGCACTTCCTCATCTTCGACTTCTCTTTCACTTTCACTATCCTCGTTTGTTGTTTTCTTAGAAGTTTTTAGGACAGTTGTTTTGGATTTTTGGGTTTGTTTGAAGTGTAGTTCAAAAGTTTGTAGGGAACCTACCAGTTCTTCTACTTTCATTTCATCAATATTCCTACACTCTTCAATGGTTGTTACCTTTGGATTAAACCATTTCGGCAGTGATCTAAGTATTTTCCTGTAGATTTTTGGAACCAGAATTTTTTCTCCCAATCCACCCATGGAGTTGCAAATGATATTCAATTTTGTGAAAAACTCCATAAATGTCTCATGCTCTTCCATTCTGAGACTTTCAAACTTTGAAGTCAGGAATTGAAGTTTAGATATCTTCACAGTGCTTGTGCCTTCATGGGTTGTTTCCAATAGATCCCATGCTTCCTTGGATGTCCCACACATACTTATTTGATTGAAGATGTCTTGGGACATGGCACAATAGATGGCATTCATAGCTTTAGCTTCAGAAGTCTGTTTTTCTTTATTGAACGTCATCCACTTTTCTTTAGGTTTGGATTTTGTGATGGTTGTGCCACGGTCAAGTACAATTTGTTAAGTTGGTGGCACATATCCACTTTCAACTTTATCACAAACATCATGATCCAAAGATCTCAGAAAGTAGTGCATCATAGCCTTCCAGTATGCATAATTTGATCCATCAAATACTGGAGGTCTAGTGACTGATGAGCCCTCTCCTTTGGCCATATTCCTAACTTCAGTCAAGATCACTCTCTAGGCGGTGAAGCCCTTAAAGAGAGACCCGCTTTGATACCAATTGAAATTGCAGTGAAGACCACTTTAGTTGAAGTAGGAATATGCCAATATATCCTAGAGGGGGGTGAATAGGACTTTCAAAATTTTTATGATTTATTTAAAATCCTATTGTACTAATCCTAACAATAAGCTCATATTAGGATTACTCAAAAGTAACTCTACTGGCATCTAAGCCCGGTAGAGGATCCAATCACAAACTATTTAAGAAGTGAACAATATGCAAACTAGTTTATGATGGATATGACTGTGTATGTGTGTGAGGTATGATCTTAGATATTCATATATGAAAGTATTAAAGTAAATCACACAAACAGAAGAATAACAATCTCAAACAAAATCATTTTTCTAATGGTTCGACGATCAGTCTACTCCACTCCCGGCAGATGCTCTCAACCCATGAGTGTGCCGGATTTTACTAAGGAGGTTTCACAGTGGTTCACCTCAAACCTAAGATTTTAAATCAGTTTCACCTTCAACCTTTACAACCTACACTGAGGCAGACTGTTTATGCTCTCACGAGCAAGGGTCAACACAACACACCCACTTTTAGGCACATTGACCAAGGATCTTCCATAAGACCCTAACAGAGGTTTTACAGGTTTACCTCAAACCCAAGGTTTCACACGGTTCACCTCAAACCTAAGGTTTTAAACAGGTTCACCTTTAACCTGATGTTTATGCTCTCCACAGAGCAAGGGTCGAACAACGCACACACCGCGTACACTCCCGCCGGAGGCCTCCTAGAGGACTTGCAAGGGTGAGAAACACCTAAGACCCAATCCTAAAAAGGAATGATCACAAGTGTCCTCTGGAATCTAATAACTTACAGATAAGTAGATGAGCCTCATTCAGCACGTTGATGAAGATCTCCACCTTTGTTGACGAACAGTCTTCGGCTTCCTTGATCCGCCACTCAAATGAGATACCGATACATGAAATATTTCAGGTTTATAAGAATGATCGAGGGACCATCAAGATCATCGGAATTTGAACGTCGATGATATCGATATCAGTGTCGAGGCATCGACAAATCCAGCAGATATCTCATTAAGCTTGCTGGACAATTTATGTCCTTGTTCGAGGCAATTGACCTAGTATCGATATCATCGATATTTGAATATCGATTCAATCGAGAGACCCCTGATCATAGTTAAAAAAACCCTGAAATATTTTGCTGGTAAACTAGGCGCCCATGACCGATAATATCGAAGGACTTCCGATATCATCGAGATTTGAAATTCGATGGTATCGAGAAGAGTTTCGATATATCGATGCATATGAGATATTCTTAAGTAAAAATAGGGGCGCCAAAAATCTGTCTGTCGATATTATCGAGTCAACTTCGATAGACTCAAGATTTGAATATCGATGATATCGACAGGTGTATCGATACATCGATAATTCCATCTAGATATGTATGAGGTTGCTATACATATTTGGTCCTCTTTTTGAGGGTATCGATGGAGCATCGAGGACTCGACAACGCAAGTCGATCGTATCGAGATGTGTATCAATAAAATTGACAAGGCATGAAAACTTAGATAATTTTCTGTTTTTTGAAAATGTTTTCTCACGTTAAAAACCCTAAGATGTTCTAGTTTGTTTTAAGGGTTTTATGTACCTGGTGTTTTGGGACAGGAGATGTGAGGATTAGATTTACCTATGATGAGCTTACACACATCTTGTTGAGTCAGACGCTTTGAATTGATCTTCCTATTAGGCTTTGTGGTCTAACTGACTTAACACTCACGCAATTGACAAACCAGGGCACTTTCAGAGTGATGTGTAAGTGTTGGGTGGAGTGGTGTTGTGTAAGAGATGGGATGGAAAGGTATTGGTGTTGTTGACTTTTCGGTGAGAGAGGGATGGGTAGGGTATGGGCTGTGATGGGATGTGTACTTGACTTGTGCTTGATGGATTGATGTGATGGGTGGTAGAGATTCTCTTAGAATTCATAATGCGTGGCGTTTCCTAGAAATATACTCGGGCCCCCAACTCCTGGCCTGGGTATTACAGCGGTGCAAAAGACACTTCATTGGAACCGTTGCGACGGTACGGTCATAAGGGTATAAGTCTCGGCTCGAGTCAACTTAGATATACAGGATACGACTTAGGGTCGTGCGCAAACGCCGGTTACAGGTCGCGGGTAGCCGGAATTCGACATGGAGGATCGCGGAAGTTTAAGGAATGGTATGGACTAGGATACGGGCCTTACAGAAAACTCCTCGTGGTCGGGTTAATTTGCCAACATTGTGCTAGTAAAATAGGCCAGTGAAAAGTTGTGCATCCGTGTAGATTATACTGACCTGAATAAGTCATGTCCAAAAGATAGTTTTCCCCTCTTGAAGATTGACCAGCTAGTGGACAGTATACTGTTGGACACGTGCTCCTCAGATTCATGGTTGCATACTCGGGATATAATTAAATTTTCATGCACAAACACAACTAGAAAAAATGGTATTCATCATTTATAAAGGGCTATATTGCTACCAAGTAATGACCTTCGGGATGAAAAATGTTGGAGCAACCTACTAGCAGTTGGTAAACAAAATGTTTGTCAAGCAAATCGACAATACGATGGAAGTCTACGACGATGACGTACTTGTCAAAAGTGCCAGAGCAAGAGACCACGTGGAAGATTTGATGGAAATGTTCGCTATCCTAAAGAAGTATCGAATGAAGTTGAACCCGAACAAGTATGCCTTTGGCGTTAGTCTAGGGAAATTCCTAAGTTTCCTGGTCAACTAGAGAGTAATATAAGTGAACCCTGAAAAGATCCGAGCCCTCCTAGAGATGAGCTACCCAAGAAAGACAAAAGAGATTCAATGCTTGACAGGCAAGGTAGTGACTTTAATCAAGTTCGTCTCTAGGGCCGTGGGCAAATACGTACAATTCTTCAAAAAACTTAAGGGAATCACAAAGCTGATCTGGATGAATGAGTGTAAGCAAGCATTCCAACAACTCAATGAGTATTGAAGTCTCCCCACTACTCTCCAAGTCAAAGTTAGGGGAGCCACTACTATTGTACCTAGCGGTGTCGATCATAGCGGTCAACTCAGTCCTAATACAGGACGTGAAAAACAAGCAGCTACCATACTATTATGTGAGAAAAGTTTTGGTCCAATCCGATACCCGATACCCAGACATAGAAAATTTATCACTACTAATCATATCATCTCGACATCTCTGACCATACTTACAGGCTCACACTATTATGGTTCCTACTGATCGATCACTCTACCAACTTTTATAAAAACCTGAGGAGTTAAGACGGCTAGCAAAGAGGGCAATCAAGCTCAGTGAGTTTGACATCATATATCAACTAAGGGCAACAATCAAGGGCCAAACTATTGCTGACTTCATCGCCAAATTTACTTACATCGTTCCTCTGGAGGAGACAAAAGACGAGCATGATGTTAGCCTACCCTTCATGTGGACGGATCACCAAACACTCGAGGAAGTGGAATATGATTGATCCTTGTCCCACCTAACCAGTCCAATATAGAGTACGCCATGAGGTTTCGGTTCCCAGCCTCCAACAATGAAGTAAAATACGAAGCACTCCTTACTGGGCTTAGACTAGCCAAGGCGATGGGAGCTTGAGCCTTGAAAATCTACAGTGATTCCTAGCTTGTAATTAACTAGGTCCCTATGGAATATCAAGCCAGAGGAGAAAGAATGATCGCCTATATGCAAAAGGCATAGTACTTGATTAAAGAATTTGACAAGCATGTGGTCATCCTAGTCCCTAGGTCAAAAAATTTCAAACAGACACCCTAGCTAAGCTAGTTGCGGCGATCGTCGATGACTTAGCTAAGAAGCATCAAAAGGGACTCCATCCGACAAGTAAGTCTCATGTGTAAGAATCCATGTTTGTACTCTTTCCTTGTGTTGGTTAGAGTGCAAAAGTTTGTGTTCAAACTCACTTAAGTTCTTTCATAGGGCCTTGTATCTTCCGTATGGCTTAAACCTAAGTAGAAACCAAGTAAAGTCCTTTTATAGGCCTCCGGCGGGAGAATCCATGTCGAGTTCGGGAGTAGGACCTTGACTCTTTTGTAGGGCTTAAACCACCAGGTTCTTATGTAAGACCTTATCTCTTATGTAGGGCCTAAATTGTCAAGTTCAGGAGTAGGACCCTTGCTTTTATGTAGGGTATAAATCTTAAAGTCCTTGTGTAGGGTTGTAAAGGTTAGAGGTGACCTTGATTTAAAACTTCCGATAGTGAATTCCAGTATACTCATGGGTTGAATGCGTCCGCCAGGGGTAGAGTAAGCAAGTAGCCGAACCACTATATATGCTTGTGTTTGGGATTGTCATTTGTGCAAGTGTTTAATTATGCATATGTTTGAATGTTTAATTATACATGCATGATTAGATGGATGGTTAGTGACTGAATAGGTAGCACGTCCTACATACACATATACATTATTTATATAAACTAGTTTCTTATTTGCATATCATTTATAGTCTATGTGATTAGACCTTCTATTGATTTGGAAGCCTTAGAATTATATTGCATTAGTTTAATTGTTAATTAGTATAAGTTAGGAACTTAAATTTTTAATTGGCATAATTTTTATTGGTCCTAATCATCCCCTAGGACATAACCTTCATTCTCTAGCTCTACCCTATTTCCACACTTAAACACATAAGCAGTTTATCAGCTATTTCAATCTGAAAAACAAAACGGGGCTTGCCACTTATGTACGACTCCTCATACAGTGAAACTGTCATAATATCATCATTGATCCTCGCAACATACACCGTCCTTTTTTATTCTCGCTTTCATTACTAGGTGGCATATTTGAGGAAAACGGACGAACCGAGCTAACCACTCAGAGTTGAAACTTTAAATTCCCTCGCTCATGCATCAGTTCAAATCCTCTTACTTCTTAAGCTCATGAACATGGAATTCAGAAGTAGGGGGGCAATTGTTATGGGAAAAATCGAACTGACCAACCATATGAGACATGTTGAGCAATCTCCCCGAGTTGCTGATGTGTCTACCAAGGAGGAGACGGCTGACCTCCGATAAAGGCCCCATTAACCAAGCTGACCCGATTAGCTGAGCACGGTAATAAGATTCACTAACCAACCTAATCATCTCGACCAAGCTGTCTAACCAAGGTAGACCTCAAATACAGATCTTGACTTCGGAGACCGACCTTCACCTCGAAGATAAAAATATTTGGAGCGAATCTCACATCGTATAAGAGAAGGATCTGTAAGGCCTGTAACCTAGTCCGTACCGTTTCTTAGGATCCCGTGGTTCTGCCCGTTGAATTCCGGCGACCCGCGACCTGTAACCGGCATTTGCGCGCGACTCTAAGTCGCATCCTATATATCTAAGTCAAATCGACCCGAGACTTGTACCCTTGTGACCAGGCTGTCGCCACGTTGTGGACCCCCGTATATTTCAAGGAAACGCCATGCGTTGCGAATCTCGAGAGAATCTCTACCCAATCTATCACATCAATCAATAAGTACAAATAAGTACTCAACCCATACCCTACCCATCCATATCTCACCAAAAGTCAACAATACCCATACCTTTCCATCCCATCTCTTACACAACGCCACTCCACTCATCACTCACCCATCCCTTTTCATCCCATCACCCCTCTCTCTCTCTCTCTCTCTCTCATTCTCTACCCATTCCCCAAGCAACCCCAAGAGTGTGGATGTCCAAGCTTTCTAAGGAGAGAAAAGAGAGAACCCCAAGTGTAGCCCACTCCTTACCACCCAATCTCTCATTCTAGCCATACATACTTCATCATCCTCCATCAAAATCAAAGCCAAGGAGCTAAGGAAGCCAAGAAACCAAGAAGGAGTGCAATTTGTGAGTGATTTTAGGATATCCACCATTGATTTTCATTTGAAGGCCCACTTGTGATGGGACCCATTTTGATGTATGTGTTGTAAACAAAGAGGGGCCCATAGTGGCGAGGTCCCTCCACTACGTCGTCTCTCTCTCTCTCTGTCTCCCTCTCTTTCATTTCTTTTAGTGATGATAAGGCCCTGTGGCCCACCCGGATGGACCCCGCCATGAAGTATGCATTTTATTCATGCCGTCCACCTACGTGGACCCCACCTGGCATGCGTATCCCATCCAGGCTGTCCGCCCGTTTACTGGACATCCAGTGTCCCTAGATGAAACAAAAACACAAATATTAGCTTCTTCCAACTGGTGGGTCCCACACATGTGGACCCACCTCAATGTATGCATATATCTCAACCAACCATCTGCAGGACGCCGGGACAACAGCCCAGCAGTCCAGCAGTTGGATGCTATTGTTTCGTGTCTGCGAGTTCTATGGGCCCCACCGTGTAAATGTGTTAAATCCAGGCCATCCATCTCTGGCGGGCCAGCACCCCCCAACAGGTCTAGACGTCAGCAAGTCCTGTGGGCCCCACCGTGAGCATGTGTGATATCCCAACCATCCATCCATTAGACATGCAACCTATAGCTGTTGGATTGACGTCAGCAAGTTCTGGGGGTCCCGCATGATGTATGTATTTCATTCCTTGCCGTCCATCTGTTTCATCCACGACATCCATCTGCGTGGGCCCCATCAGCTAGATCAGTGGTTCTGATCATCAAGTCTGTGTTATATCCAGACCGTCTATCTGAGGGCCTGATCATGAGGTATGTGTTATAATCCAACTGTTCGTCCGTCCTTAGGACGTGGGACCTACCTTGCACGTGTGGGGTCTCCACCGTCCAGCTGGACATGGACCACAAGATGTATGTGTTCTTCTAGCCATCCGTCACATGAACCCAGTGATATATGTGTTTTATCTACACTGTCCATCTAACGGTGTGACCCTCTATGATGTATGGATTTGATCCACATCATCCATCAGTGGACGCTGTTGAACTATCGTCCAGCAACCGTGGGGTCCACCTGATGTATCCGTTTCATCCACATGTGTGGACCTCATCTGATGTATGTGTTTCATACACATGTGTGGGATCTGCCTTGATGTGTGTGTTTCATATACGCGCTGTCTACACCGCTTGATGTAAATGTTATATCCACTCCGTCTGGCCAGCGTGATATATATGTTGTATATTCACACCGTCCATTCATGTGGCCCCCACGTGATGTACGTGTTTGATCCGAGCTGTCCATTTGATGAGGCCCGTTGTAATGTATTTGAGGACTATGGATGTGGTCGATTTGATGCGGGCTGATGTGATGAATATTGGACTAGATGATGAGGTCCGATTTGATGAATATTGGCCCAGATGGTGAGGTCGGATGTGATGTATGAGAGGCCCATGGATGTTGCCCATCGTGTTGTTTTCGAGGCCCATGGGACGTGGCCCATTGTGATATATTTGAGGCCCATGGGATGTGGCCCAGTGCGATGTATATGAGGCCGTTGTATGAGGCCCAATGCGATGTATGTGAGGCCCATGAGTGAGGCCCAATGTGATGTATGTGAGGCCCTTGTGTGAGGCTTAAAGCAATGTATATGAGGACCGATGTGATGTGTGATTCCACCATGATGTATGTAATGATGTTTATGATGGGCCATGCCTTGAGAGAAATGATGGTTTGATATCCACATTGTAAGAACAATGATGGTTAAATGTCCACATTATAACTCTCCCTAAGGCCCATTGTTAGGCCCATTCTCACCTCCCCTTAGTGGGCTAACCCAAACCGTTGGGCCCCCATGATCGTTAGGCCCATTCTTGATATGAGTAGGTTGTCTTGGCCCATCCTTGATATGACGAGAGTACATCATCATTATATAACGTGCTTAGTATAACTTCACGATCCATGCCCATGTGCATCATATGTAGGCTTAATATGAGGAGTGATTGATTATAGCACATGTCATTGGGCGGATTATTATGGGACTCCCTGATAGGAGGAGTTGTCCACATGAGCGCCCGGTATGCGCAGGATTGCTATATGACTGGATAGTATGATTCATGCATCTCGCATTTGTGTGATATGATTTCTATACGCCTTAGCAACATTAGGACCATGGCCTCCACAAACATATCGTTGATGGTAGGATTGGACACCGAAAATCTGTTACTAGCATCGGGGTGCCATATATGTTATTGGGTGAAAATCCTTAAACTCGATGGTACCTGAGGATGATTCCAACGTCGAGACCGAGTGGATACATGAGCGCACGAGGGCTGTATACCAGTAGGTCACGTCTCTCACTGTGTTGTGGTCGGTTGGAAGGGGGTGTGGCCTTATCTGTCTGAGAGTAGGGGGCATAATTAGGCTGAGTTTGACCAGCTTATAAATGAGTCCACTGTCGACATGCCGGGCTGATATTGGTAGGCGGATAGTGAGGTCTCTTCCACTTTCATGGTTGCACGTCCAGTGAGCGGCGATCTGGTGTATAGTGTACTAGACCTCGGTGATATATATTCTAAAGATAAACTGTATTGATACGAGGATTTAGATGAAATTTAGTATGCTTGAGTTGCACCTCGCATATGACATTGGCCCTGTAGGCCTTGCATCGCATATCCTTGGTATGGCTGATAACATTCATGCCTCGCATCGTATGACCTTGATATGGCCAATAGTATTCATGCCTTGCATCGCATAACCTTGGTACGACTGATGACATTCATAGATTTACCATCATTTCCGCATTACTTTGGTATTGCATACTTACATTTTTACCGTGTGCATACACTTTCACCACCCTCTAAGCTTTCTATAAGTTTATGCATGACCGTTGCGTGCAGGTGACGTTAGGTCGTAGCTGAGCAGAAGCAAGAGCGTGCCGTAGAGCTTCTAGAGTTTTGTCATTATTATCATTGTATTTCCCTTTATGCGCTTTGTACTTAAGTTTTGATCATAGTGGATTTTTATGATGGTGCTCTCGTTATTGTTCGTGGGTTATGTTTATGGTTATGCTTATTACAAATCAAATTCACGTTGAAAATCCTCCTTGTAGGACTCCAAGATCAGAACTTGGTATATAGGTGCTGAGAGCCGAGAGTAGGGTAATACAGAGGTTGTCGGTGCCGGATTCGGCGATCGGGAATTTTGTGAGCCCAGTTTCCGAGTTTGGGGGGTGGCAGGATTGATCTAATAAGATGCTGACCGAAAATCACACCGATCAAGATAAAATCGAAGATGTTCTCGATAACAAATTCTCACCCAAATATGGGCTCCTCTAGCATATATAGGAAATCCACTCAAATATGCAAACTACCTAGAAAACCAATAAATACATCATTTCGCGTGAGAGAAGAGGTACGCATAAAAAATCCCACCCCTAACCATACTTACTCAAAGTTCATCTACCTAACTTTAGCATCGGAGGGTCTTCGACCACAATCGAAGCTCCCATCATCAATTATTTTTCTATTAAGTGTAGGTATTCGTGGTCTACAAGTGGAGTTGTGGGTTTAACCAGATTTGTCAAATCATCATGGTCAAATCCAACAACATTTCAACGGTGAACACTTCCATTCCCATTGTTTCATTTGTGGTGGCTCACCTGAGTTTTGGATCATTTTGGATAGAATATAAACATCATGGTCAGCTCCAAGAAGGTTGGGACCGTGAACATTTCCATTCCAACTGTTTCATTTGTGGTGGCTCACCTAAGTTTTGGATATGGGTGACTTTTAGAATCCTATCCTATTATGGTCTTTAAAAACAATTGGACTAGGTAGATTTGCCGTGGACAATTCTTTGAGACCCACATAGGCCCAGGCACAGTTATATCTCCGTACCCCCAGGTCACATGCAGTCGTCCCTCCAAGAAATATGATATGTGGCCTGCATCTTTGTACTACATACTCGGTCTTCAGTCGAAAAAAGTTCAGGTTCAATAATACAGACAATTTACCTCTTGTGGACCATCCTGAATGAACCATGCCTCAAAAATCCCCTGAATGGTATAGTCTTAACCTTTTGTTTGGTAGCTTACAAAAAAGTTGCTAAGAAGATGAATAAAGCGCGAATTTAAATTCAACCCAAAGCCACCGGTATTGGTTGCTGGGACTATCCAACATGGGTTCTTTTGAGGCGGTTTTTGTTGACTATGCCACCCACCAGGCCTGTGGTCTTAATTACATAACCATAGGCAGAACTTGTCAGAATTGAAAACAATGTACCCTGAGAAGTGGAATTAGATGAGGCCCCGGCCTCACTCAAGACGGTGCATCCCTTACCATGGCCCACATTGATGCATCTATTCTGTATCCATGTCATTCTATCCATTTTGATCCAAAACTCGGGTGGACCATACTTTAGGAAACAATAGTGATTGATCCTTCCACCATTTATGTAATATTTATTTGCCATCCAAGTCCGTTGATGAGATCATATAAGCTTGGATGAAGAGAAAAACAAATATCAGCTTGATCCAAAACTTTTTGTGGCCCATTAATGGTCAATCACCACTGTTTCCTATGGTATGATCCACCTAAGAATTGGTTGCTTCATATTTTGGATCATGCACTAAATTAATCTGGAAAAAAGATGGACACCATTGATAGGTAACGTAGATTATAATTGAACTCCTCATTGACTGACGGTTGAAAGAATCACTTAGGAATGTTAGGTTAGTTGGCAGTAGTACAACTGTGTAAACATTCCAAACAAGTCACATTCATACACACTATGCTTTGTACGAGAAGCGGGTTGCGTGGCGGGACACACGCCACCACCTCAGTGGTGCATTGACGTCACCAATTTCTGTGGGACCGACAATGATGCGTGTGTTATAGACACATTTTATCCATTTTGTGAGATTATTTTAGAGCATCAAGAATGAGGCAAATTCGAATCTCAACTGGGCTCACCACACAAAAGTAATGGAGATTGAATGCCTATCATTGAATTTTTTTTGGGCCAGAGAAGTTTTGGGTCAAGCTGATTTTTCTTAATCTAGGTACATGTGATCTTATAAATAGGTTAGATGGCAAATCAACATCACGGCATGCCCTGGGCAGGTTACAACAGTAGGCATCACGGTACTGCTTTCTACAGTATTGTCCCCGTGAGCTTTGGATCTGCCTATTTCTTGCCCATGTCCTAAATGATTCCACAAAACGGATGCACGATGTGGATATTACACATAATCATGGTGAGCCACGGAACTTGGTGTGCTCAACACACCACTGAGGTCAGTGGTGCGTCGCACACCACGCAATATCCTTCCCCTTTGTGCAAATCTTCTTTGAATTATGTCACATGGGCGTTTTCTCATCACGTGCATGTGACCTGGGCGTCGATTGCCTGCTCCCCTGGTGCTGGAAGTATATACACTTAGGCCCTGTTTGGGCAACAGGATTAGAAGGGATTGGATTCATCTGGTTCCGTGCCAATTCCACTCCATGTTTGGCAAAGCTTGGAATTAGATCGGATGGAATTACATTGGTCCCGTGCCAATTTCACTCAATGCTAGCAAGTTGTGTAGGTCCCACCCTGATGTGTGGGCTATATCCACACCGTCCACCCATTTTTTGAGATTATTTTAGAGCATGGGCCAAAAATCAGGTAATTCTAAAGCTCAAGTGGACCCACCACTGAAAGCAATGGGGATTGAATACTTACTGTTGAAAACTTCTTTGGGGCCACATAAGTTTTGGATCTACCTCATTTTTTGGCCCATACCATAAAATGAGGTTACAAAACAAAGGAACGGTTTAGATATAATACATGTGTTATTTTGGTAATTTCAAATGATGGTGGGTATATCCATTCAATGTACTACCGTATTACCAACAAAGCAGAGCATTAATCTAATCCCATGGAATCGGGGGACAATCCCTGCCACGGGTAATAATGATGTTTTTTTTAATACAATCCCACCTAATCCCTTCTAATCCAGTTGCCCAAACAGGGCCTTAGAAACTGTGTGGCGCCCGCAAAGATTCCTGTCACAAATCCACTCCTTCCATCCCTTTTGTAAGACAACAATAGAATAAGAATTTAAAAATCAAGTAAATCCAAAACTTAAGTGTACAACACCAC
This sequence comes from Magnolia changhungtana, assembly GCA_030180095.1. NCBI lineage: Eukaryota > Viridiplantae > Streptophyta > Magnoliopsida > Magnoliales > Magnoliaceae > Magnolia > Magnolia changhungtana. The sequence continues at coordinate 10,749,308 of JASAUF010000160.1, forward strand.
ATGAACACCCATCATTGGAAACATTATACGGCCACAGGAGTTTTGTATTAGGATGATATTTGTGCCTACAGTTTACCTTAGTTGTGTTGCGTGGTTCTGCTTTGGGCTGTACGTGTGCGGGTGTGCCAGAATTAAAATTGTGGTTCAATTCAAACCGAACAACTATGACCCCAAACGCTAAGATAGGCAGACACGTAATGTATGACTGAGATCTGATGAGATCAGCCACCTATTCAACTACTCACTCAGTATATAAACATGATCGTGTGATATTTAGAGTGATGATGGATTGTTCATTTACCTTCCGTACGAAAGGGTTTTTCAATACAAATAAGTTAAAACGACAAAGAAATTCTTACGACCGATCACGAGGAAGAGATACAAAACACTTTTCCGAATGTAGAACTAAATCCAATGTGTGATCATATACTCAAATTATAAATAAAATTAGCAGTTACCTGATTTAACGCTACAGATTACACTACAGAATGTAAACAGCAGGCTGAAAGTGTTGAGTGTCAAATATTGCATATTTCCCCCTATTTATATCTTGGTTTTATGAACATGATACCACTTAATGGGTATATTTTATACATGTTTGTATTACGAGGTGAATTTAAGAGCTTGAATTGAAAAAAAATGTTAAAAGGTTAGATTTGATGCTCAAGAATCACCAAGGCAAGAAATGAATTTTAGGATGATAAGATTGAAGATTTTGAGGCCCCAGATCCAAGGAAATCTAGTAGAGAATGAAGGAAGTCGAAAGTGCAAAGTACAAAAATTCACACTATCTATGTCATCGAAGGTTGTTCGATGACATCGAAGCTAGTCCTTGATGACATCGAAAGCAGTTCGATAACATCAAAGAATTACAGAAAATCAAGTCTTTGCTAGACTAATTGGATGTAGTTCTCGATGACATCAAAGCCCTGTTTGATTGCTCAAAGACCTGTTCGATGACATCGAACTTTTTACAGATTTTTGGAGCAACTCACTGGAACACTCTTGGCATTCTTGATAGTTGTTCGATGACATCGAAGGCAAGTTCGATGACACGAAAAGTTACGTAGTGCGAAAAGGTGCAACTTCCGTATTCAAGTTACGTTCGATGACATCGAAGGCGTTATGCGGAGTTATGTGGACTGCGTAAATTTGAGGCGATTTTCTGATTTTAGATGGACAAGGCAATAAATATGGATTTTCATAGGGGTTATAAACATGAATTACTTTTTGAGAAGTAGAGCAAAAAGGTGGAGTAGCCTCCTTAGAGTTTTTCTTCTTTTCTTTCATATTTTTAATGCTTTCTTTTATTGTTTTAGATCCAAGCATGTCTATGGTTGGCTAAACCTCTTAGCTAAGGCTAAGAGGTGAAGTTTGTCGCATGTTGGGATGATTTTCTTGCTTTGATGCTTGTTCTTGTTGAACCTTATTAATTTTTAGTTTGATATTAAAGGAATATTTCTTAGTTTTCTATGATTTATTGTGACTCAAATTGCAATAGATGTTGTGATAGCTTTGAATATCTTCTTTTCCTGTTTTGAGATTTTGAGATTGGTAAATCTTGTTGTTCACCATCGTCTCTTGGGCATGGTAGGGTGATGGAATCCCTTCCAATTCTCACAATACTCCTTCATGTGTGGCTAGGTGAATGAAAATTTTAAAATTTGTATATTTGCTTTATCTTCCAATTGGATAGGATAGGACTCCAATTCCAATTGTTTTTCTTGAATCAAGCAAGGTAACATCCTAATAGCTATAAGTGGATCCTTGGCACCCTAGTTCCCTTTTGATTATTAAAATTTTATTCATAATTACACCCTTATCATTCAGATTTAGATTTAGATATTTTTTAGTTTTAGTTCTACTTACTTTCAAAATACATACAAGATTAGTCCCTGTGGATTCGACCTCGGTCTCACTGAGATTATTAATACATTGCGACCCTACACTTGGGGTTGTGAACAAGTTTTTGGCACCATTATTGGGGACTACGACAGCATTTTTCTGAGATTAATTGGTATTAGAATTAGATTAAGATTAAGATTTATTTTTCTACTATATTTTTAAATTAAGATTTCTTCTGAAATTGTTTTTCGAAACTAACATTGTTTTTTGTTTTGTAGGATCTTAACATAATAACCCTAATCTGGTAACCTCTTCCTAATTCTCTCTTTCTTTTTTAGATTTCTTATTTGCTTTAGTTTTTTTTCTTCTTAGGATTATTTTAGTTTAGTTACTTGAATGCTAAGAGTGTTTTATGCCTAAGTGGGTCCGTGATAACACTCTACGTCTTTTGAGTGAAGGAAGATTAGTCGAAGGGTTTTCTATCCATCACAGGATTAGATACCACTTGAGACCCTCTGAGTTAATAAAAGTGATGGCTGCAAATCCATCTTAACCTCCAATTGAAAAAGTTCAAGATGAAAATGAGGCGCATAATGCACCCCCGCCTTTTACTCCACGAGATTATTTACAACCAGTGAGAATGAGTACACCTTCCTGCATGATATTCCCATTAAATGCAGGAACCATGGATGTTAAACGTGGAATGATGCAACTACTTCTTAAATTTCATAGACTAGAATCTAAAAGTCCGTACTTGCACATCAAAGAGTTTGATGAGATAGTCGCCACATTACACTTTTCAAACGTATCTGAAGATATAGTAAGACTAAAATTGTTTCCCTTCTCATTGAAGGAGAAAGCTAAGACATGGATGCACTCCTTAAAGTTACGATCTATAGGCACATGGGCTGAGATAACCCAAAAATTTCTCAAAATGTTTTTTCTGTTTCATAAAACTAACAGTTTAAGGAATGCAAACATGAACTTTGCTCAGAAAGAGGAATAGACCTTCTTCCAATGCAAGGAAAGGTTCAAGGATCTCACAAATTCTTGTCCACACCATGGCTACGAAATATGGCGAACAATAAGTTTTTTCTATAACGGATTAACTTCACCAATGCGTCAATTTGTAGAGATGATGTGTAATGTTGAATCATGAATAAGGAAGCTGATGATGCATGAGATGATCTTGATCAATTGGCAGAAAACACGCAATCATGGGACACCTCCCCAAGAACTACCACTTCTAAGCTTACTCAATAAAAAGGAAAGGGGATAAATTTATGTTTTAAAAGAAAACGATGATATATATGCAAGAGTGACCAGACTCACAAGAAAAGTCTAGGCCATGGAACTCAAGAAGGTAGAACCTGAAAAGGCTGCAGAAGTTGTTTGTGGTATTTGCGCTTATAACATACATACAACTGAGAATTGTTCAACAATTCTTATTTTTTAAAAGATATTGAATGAGCAATCAAATGCCGTAAACAACTACCAAAGACCTTTTAGAGGACTAACGTCGAACACATAAAATTCCAACTAGAAGACCATCCAAATTTCAGTTGGAGGAATGGACAAATGGCTAACCCACAAGAGGCCCTTAGTCAATTTTTAAATCAAAAGAGACCTCAAGAGGATACGCTTCAAAAATTCATGCAAAACACAGAGCTATTCAACCAAAATAGGGTACAAGCATCATAGGATATCAAAATAACAATGGAAATGTTTACATCGTCAATTCAAAGGATTGAGTCACACTTGGCGAGTGAGGATAAAGGGATGCTTCCAGCCCAACCTCTCCCCAATCTAAAGCCACAATGTGAAATTAGTGACCCAAGTTCTTCAAATCAAATGGAGCAAGCCAAGTCTATCACCACTCTTAGGAGTGGAAAGACAATTGACAAATCTATTCCGGTGAGAGCTAAAAATCCTACAGACTCGGAAGAAAATGAGAATGATAAACCTAGTAATGCTCCACATGGGTTAGAACTGGAACCTCAAAGTAAGTCGATTGCACCATTCCCTCAACGGCTAATTACACCAAAACCTCTAGCTAAATCATAGGATATTCTAGAGGTGTTAAAACAAGTGAAGGTCAATATTCCTATATTGGATGTCGTTAAACAAATCCCTTCATATGCCAAATTTTTGAAAGATCTGTGCAATAATAAAAGACGGTAAAAATATATATATAAAATTTTGTAATAGAAAAGGTGAGTGTCATCCTCAAGAAAGATGTGCCATAAAAATATAAAGATCCTGGTAGCCCAATTATCACCTGTATAATTGGGAATCACCAGATTGAGCATGCACTTCTTAACTTTGAAGTGATGTAAATCTGATCCCTTACTCGGTTTACGAACAATTGGGTCTAGGTGAATTAAAACCCACATGGGCCACATTACAACTTACTGATCGTTCAATCGGTGTACCGAGAGGGATGATCAAAGATGTGTTGGTCCAGGTTGACAAGTTCTACAATCTGATAGACTTATTGTCTTGGATACTCAACCCATCGTAGATATGAGCACTCAAATTCCTGTCATTCTTGGTCGTCTGTTCCTTACTACATCAAATGCAATCATTAATTGTAGGAGTGGAATTATGAATCTATCTTTTGGAATATGACATTGGGCTCGATATATTTTTCAACATTAGTAAACGGTCAGAGGATGTTAATGATATCCATGACATTAACTTGATAGATTCTTTTATGGAAGATAGAGTACTTTTGACTCTATACTTTGACCCTTTAGAGATGTGCTTGCACCACTCCCCTGATTTAGATGATGACACAATTAGGGAGATGAATGTCATACTTGATGTTACGCCGATACTTGAATTTAACTGGTGGAGGCTACAATTTGAGAAATTGCCCCAAACTGATGTAATACCTCTATAGTCTAGCCTCAAAGTACTGAAGCTTGACCTAAAACATTTGTCTGTTGATCTTAAATATGTCTACTAAGGTCAAGATGAGACATACCCAGTAATAATTTCTTCCTATCTTGAGAAAGAATAGGAGAGTGTGCTTATTTTCACTCTCATTGAGCATAAAGGAGCCCTTGAATGGTCGATTATAGACCTCAAGGGAATTAACCCCTTTATTTGTACTCACCGCATTCACCTTGAGGATAATTCAAAACCTCCTAGTAACCACAACGTCGACTAAATCCAAACCTGAAGGAAGTAGTTAAGGTTGAGGTACTTAAGTTATTGGATATGGGTATCATATATCCTATATCCCACAGTCAATAGGTGAGTCCAACTCAGGTAGTTCCCAAGAAGTTCGGAATCAACATCGTAGCCAATGCCGACAATGAACTCGTGCCAACTAGAGTTACTATTGGTTGGCGAATGTGCATTGTCTACAGGAAGTTGAATACCGTCACAAGGAAGGAGCACCTTCCTTTGTCTTTCATTGATCAAAATTTGGAAAAGCTAGTCAATCACTCTCACTACTATTTCCTTGATGGGTATTCGGGTTACAATCAGATAGAGATAGCCCTTGAAGATTAAGAAAAGATAACATTCACATGTCCCTTTGGTACATTTGCTTACCGAAGGATGTCATTCGGACTGTGTAATGCCCCCGTCCCTTTTCAGCGTTGCATGTTGAATATTTTTTTTTGACATGGTGGGGTAATATTTAGAGGTCTTCATGGATGACTTCTCTATTTTTAGTCAATCCTTTAGCGAGTGTTTGGAAAATCTTAAAAATGTGTTGAAGCGATGTGAGGAAAATAATTTGGTTCTAAATTGGGAGAAATGTCATTTAATGGTTCCCAAGGGGATTATTCTTGGACATATAATTTCGTCCAAGGGAATTGAGGTAGACAAGGCTAAAATTGATTTTATCTCTAACCTACCTCCACCCAATAGTGTATGTGACGAGCAATCCTTTCTAGGACACGCCGAATTTTATAGACGATTCATAAAGGACTTTAGTCATCTCTCTCGTCCTTCATGTAATCTCCTTCAAAAGGATAAACCATACGAGTGGACTGAGCAATGCTAATAAGCTTTCACTAAGCTCAAGGGCATGTTGACTACCGCTCCTATCATGCAGCCACCTGACTAGATCATACCTTTTGAGATTATATGTGATGTGACTAACTATGCTATTGGGGCAGTGTTAGGCCAGAGAAAAGAGAAGAATCCTTATGCAATACATTATGCAAGTAGAACTCTAAATTCTGCCCAAGTAACCTACTCTACTATGAAGAAGGAATTCTTAACCGTAGTATCCGCTTTGGAGAAATTTAGGTCCTACTTGATCGGATCCAAGATCATCATTTATATTGATCACGTGGCGCTGAAGTACCTTTTTTCTAAGAACGATGATAAGCCTCATTTAATAAGATGGATCCTTCTATTCCAAGAATTTGACATAGAAATATGAGACAAAAAGGGAGTAGAGAACGTAGTGGCTAACCATCTCTCTAGGTTTGATCTCCCTGATTCCCTTGAACCAACACCAATAAACGACATGTTCCCTGATGAACAATTGTTTAAACTCTCCCACTTACCTTAGTTTATTAATATTGCGAATTATCTTACCATAGGTTTCACGCCAAGATATTGGACTGCGTAAGATAAGAAAAAAATTCTTCGCCGAGGTACGTAAGTTTTTCTAGGATGATCCTTATCTATTGCCCATAGCGAATTCTAAGGAGATGTGTGCCAGACAATGAACATCAGAGTGTCATCTCATTTCGTCACTCTCAAGCCTGTGGTGGTCACTTTTTTGCTAGAAAGACTATGACCAAAATTTTACAGTGCGGCTTTTACTAGCCCACTATGTTCAAAGATACTCATGAGTTTTACAAAACTTGTGAGCGTTGTCAGAAATTAAGAGGATTGTCCTGTCGAAATATGATGCCACTAAATCCAATTCTTATCATTGAACATTTGATTGTTGGGGCATCTATTTCATGGGATCATTCCTCTAATCCTTTAGAAACATCTACATATTGTTGGTAGTAGACTATGTCACTAAGTGGGTCGAAGCGATCCCGTGCCGAAATAATGATCATAGAACGATCATTAAATTCTTAAAAAAAACATGATTTCTTGGTTTGGAACGCGTTGAGCCATCATTAATGATGGAGGTTCACACTTTTGTAATAGGCCATTCGAGAACTTAATGAAAAAATATAACATCTCTCATAAGGTTAGTACTCCATACCACCAGCAAACAGGCGAGAAAGATGAGATTTCCAATAGGGAAATCAAATAAATTTTGGAAAAAATGGTTAACCCTGACCGTAAGGATTGGTCAATCCATTTGACCGATGCTTTATGGGCTTATCGTACAACTTTTAAGACCCCCATTGGAATGTCTCTCTTCAAACTTGTCTATGGGAAAGCTTATCACTTGCCTGTAGAATTGGAGCATGGAGCCTACTAGGCTATAAAAAAACTAATTTTAACTTAGACAATTATGGCAAGCTGTGCAAACTTCAATTAAATAAATTTGAAGAAATTTGGAATGACGTTTACGAGAACTCGAGAATTTACAAGGACATGATAAATGTATTCCATGACCGGAACATCCTTTGGAAATCATTCATACCTGGTCAAAAAGTCATTCTGTATAATTCTCGATTACATCTTTTTCCAGGTAAGCTTCGATCTCATTGGACCGGTCCTTTCACTGTTACTAATGTCTATCCTCATGGGGCCATCGAGATAAAGAACCCGATGAATGACAATGTTTTCAAAGTAATCGAACATTGACTAAAGCCATTTGTTGAGAAGTTTGATTCAGATGATATGTCCATACCTCTGATTGATCCTATGTATCAGGATTAACCTCCTAGTCTGATGGAGGTGTCGTTAGGTTTATTGCTTTTATAGGATTTAGGATTGGGATAGTTTGTTTATTCAATAAGTTTAGTCTTCCTACTAACCCATCTACATGTTGAGAACTTTAGAAAAGCTTCAATTCTCCTTCTCCAGGTACTACCTTTCTATCACTTCTCCTTTCTTTTCATTGTCTCATGTGCATTGCATGCTCATTTCTTTTACATTGAGGACAATGTAGATTTTAGGTTGGGGTGTGGATTAGGTAAACTAATAATTATTTTCTTAGTCTTTGAGCAAAAGTTTTGTAAATTTTCAAAATTTCAAAATTTCAAATTTGTTTGGAAAGTGATAGTTTCTACACTTAAGAATGCCTTGAGTATGATGATAAGATAGAAATTGAATTTTGAATTGTTGGAGTTTGATCAACTGAGTAGACTATCATCTAAGTTCTTTCATTTAATTGATTAAGAGAATATTTGAATATCATGTTAACCTAAATCACGAGACACATTCAATGTATTTTCTGTAAATTGTGCTAGAATTTCTTAATGTTAGTATGTGAATCATTCATAGATGTTGAGAATTAAGTTTGGAGAATTTTGTCCACCTTAAAAAGATGAAAAGAACTAGTTAAAAAATAGAGAGATTGACAAAAAGGTCATGTATGACGAAAAGACTGTAAAAGAATGAAAAGAATGAATGAATAAAAGTGACTGTCGAGATAAAATCAAAAACTAAAAAAAAATAAAAAAATGGGATAAATTCAGAATCAGTACTTGATTATTCAATCAATATTTAGGTGATGAACATAGCAAACATTATGAAACGATAGTACTTTTATGGAAAGTAAGTTAGAATTCACTAAGCATATTGGAAAAACTTTATATAGAATTTATGCTCCTGAGTGATTGATAAAGAACCTATTTGATTGATTTCTCATGTGATTCGGCTCTAAGTTATCAAATTTTTACTCTCACTTCTTTGAATTATACTCAATCATAATTGTTTGCACAAAAGTTTTTTTTTTTTTTTTTTTCTGAAAGAGGTTTAAACATTGAGAATTGAATATTATGTCATGCATGTTTTGCTCGAAACTAGCAAAATGTTGGTTGGGGGTGTGTTGAGTGTCAAATATTGCATATTTCCCCTTATTTATATCTTGGTTCTATGAACATGATACCGTTTAATGGGTATATTTTATGCATGTTTGTATTGCGAGGTGAATTTAAGAGCTTGAATTGAAAAAGAATATTAAAAGCTTGGATTTAATGTTCAAGAATAACCAAGGAAAAGAATGGATCTTAGGAGACCAAGATTGAAGATTTCACGACCCCAAGATCCAAGGAAACTAAGTAGAGAATGAAGTCAAAAGTGTAAAGTGCAAAAATTCACACGGTCTATGTCATCGAAGGTTGTTCGATGACATCGAAGCCAGTCCTTGATGACATCGAAGACAGTTCGATGTTATCGAAAAATTACAGAAAATCAAGTCTGGTTGTTGGACTAATTGGATGCAATTCTTGATGACATGAAGCCCTGTTCGATTGCTTGAAGACTTGTTTGATGACATCAAAGGCAGTTCGATGACATCGAACTATTTGCAGATTTTTGGAGCAACTCGCTGGAACACTCTGGACACATTCTTGATGGATCGAACACCATTCGATTACATCGAAGGACTATTCGATGACATCGAAGGCAGGTTCGGTGACATAAAAAGTTACACAGTACGAAAGGCATTACGCAGTGCAAAAAGACGCGACTTCTAGATTCAAGTTACGTTCAATGACATTGAAAGTGTTACGCAGAGTTACACGGACTGTGTAAATTTGAGGCAATTTTTCAATTTTAGATGGACAAGGCTATAAATATGGGTTTTCCTAGGAGTTCTAAACATGAATTAGGTTTTGAGAAGTAGAGCCAAAGGGTGGAGTAGCCTCCCAAGAGTTTTTCTTCTTTTCTTTCCTATTTTTAATGGTTTCTTTTATGGTTTTAGGTCCAATCATGTCTATGGTTTTAATATCTTCTTTTCCTATTTTGAGATTATGAGATTGGTAAATCCTGTTGTTCACCATCGTCTCCTGGGCATGGTAGGGTGATGGAATACCTTCCAATCCTCACAATACTCCATGTGTGGCTAGGTCAATGAAAAGTTCAGATTTTGTACAATTGCTTTATCTTCCAATTGGATAGGATAGGACTCCAATTCCAATTGTGTTTCTTGAATCAAGTAAGGTATAATCCTGATAGCTACAAGTAGATCCTGGGCACCCTAGTTCCCTTTTGATTATTGAAATTCCATTCATAATTACTCCTTTACATTTTAGATTTAGATTTAGATCTTTTTCTAGTTCTAGTTTTAATTACTTTCAGAATACGTACAAGATTAGTCCCTGTAGATTTGACATCGGCCTCACTTAGATTATTACTACATCGCGACCTTACACTTGGGGTTGTGAACAAAAAATAAAGGATTACACTATGGAATTAATGTAACTTGCTTGACTAGGAAATGAAATTGTTGTTTGCACCGCACTAGTAGAAGTATAGAACTGTTCTTATGGTCCTAAAGAGGAGGGGGGTGAATGGGACTTTTCAAATGATTGTACCAAATAAAAACTTTTATTGCCTAACTTAAATGATTTACAAATAAACTTAGCAAGGCAATGTAACTCTAATGGCTCCCAAGTCAGTTAAAGGGTCCAATTACGTAGCCAGCTTAAGATATACCAATAAAGAAACTAGCATATATCATAGTGAGCTTGTGTGGGGGAAGTGTTTCCTATCAATCAAATAATATTCATTCAATCATATATAAGAATTTAAACATTTAAGCATATATAAGCATGATTAAACAGATGCACAAATGACAATCCCAAACATAAGTATATATAATGGTTCGGCTATGTGTGTACTCTACTCCCAACATCCACATCCAATCCCAGAGGGCACTGGATTTCACTATTGATGGTTTTAAATCAGGTTTACTAACAACCTTTACAGTCATACACTAAGGACACCAATTTATGCTCTTCGTAAGAGCAAAGGTCCTACACCTAGAAGCCACGTTTAGGCTTATCGGCCAAGGTCCCACACAAGGGACCTACTGTTTTGACCCACCGGCCAATGTCTCACACAAGGCAACTGACATTTAGGTCCACTGGCCAAGGTCCCACACAATGCGCCCAATGTTTAGGCCCACCGGCTAAGGTCCCATACAAGGCACCTATGAGTTTGTTGATGGCAAACTCTTAGCCTCAATCTTACACGAGGATAGAGAATAAACTTTTGAACTCTTGCTATGACACTTACTTATCGGATTGAGTTCTCTTTTGTCGCTTGTCTCGGGATGCTTGATAGCTTCACAATCTAGAAAAACCTTGCATATTATATACCTATAAAGGTGACCAAGGTTATGGGAGTTGGTTGAATCTCTAACGAAGGTTATGAGTGGGTTTCGTAAGAGATTCAACTGATTGATACACTAAAGTATGATTGAGATCAAGGATATACCTATAGGTTTGGTATCAATACTCTAGTGAAGGCTTGTGATCATGTTCTTCATAAGTTCAAGCTTTGAATGCTCTTAAGATGATGAATCACAATGAAGAAAACATGAATCTCATATGGATAGAATTTAGGTAAGCTAGGATAAACTTGAGTTGCACTAGGGACTCTTAACAGCCTTAATCCATACTTTTTACAAGTTCCGACAAGCCATTTTTATAGATAAAAACTTCCAATGGATAGAAAACGGCTATAAAACGGCTAGTTTACGGTATTACCGAAGTGACCATCGGTATCACCGAACTTGCTTCAGTGGTACCGAATTATCTATTGGTAGTACCGACTTAAATTCCTAAGTTGCTGATTGAAAATAGTTTCTTTCGGTGGCACCGAACTTTTTTCGTCGGTGGTAGTCAATGTCACCGAAATATCCAGTCGGTGACACCGAATTATCGTTGTAAGCTTACTAGACTATTTTTGAGCCCCTTTAGTAACACCGAACGTATCTTCGGTGGTACCGAAGGTGCTTTTCGGTGGCGCCTTCGTCCTACTGATAGTGGACAAATTTCCTGTTTTTCTTGTTTTGTCCAATAAATCTTTCATCAACTTGGGACTTTCTTAAGCCAAGACTATAGAATATAAAATATTGACTTGGGATTGGCTTTGAATAGATGACCTAGATGGGTTTTCCTATTTAGGTTGGGATCATCTGTTTGCAAGGTTTAAGATCGTGGAAGCAATCCTTTGTCTTCAATGTGGCTTCGATGCTTCTGATCCAGTTGGGTCACCAGTCTTCATTTGTCAAGAACTCATCCGACTAATTGGCAAACATGGGTACGAATAAGTGCACTAACAGGAAAAGTAAAGGATTACACTATGGAATTAATGTAACTTGCTTGACAGGGATAAGTAAAGGATTACAATATGGAATGTAAATTGATTGGTAATTGAAAGATAATTGTTTAGTTTGATTGGGTTATTATGAGATGAGTTTTCTTGATGAATTCCTTTGCTATTTATAGTTTTAATCCGATCATATCTTTCTCACATTCTGACAGTTGGCATACCCATTCACCCCTACTTAACTTCCTCATAATTTTAACTTCTCCTTCATGATTGCTTTTCCATCAGTCGGTCTAGACAGTGACGTGGCATCGTATCATACGTTCCAACTATTATTTAGTAGAGGCGGAAATAAATATTTTTTAGTTGTAGTTGATGACTACATTAGATATACTTAAGTAGGTTTTTAGAGAGAGAAATTATATGCTCTTGATGAAGTAAAAAAAAAAAAAACTTATAAAACTCATCCAGACTTAAAAAGAATTATCTATGATCAAAATATGGAGTGATTGTGGAACTAATTTTAAAAATAGTAATTTTAAAAAAATTTGTAATGATCATGGTATATCGTATGAATTTTCTGCTCCTAAAACTCCTCAGTAAAATGGGGTTGCTGAAAGAAAAAATACTGTTTTACAAGAAATGGCAAGTGTAATGCTAAATAACATGAATTTACCTAAATTTTTATGGGCTGAAGTTGTGAGTACTGCATGTTATATAATTGATCATGTTTATATACGAACAATTAAAAATAAAACTACTTTTGAATTATGCTTTAAAAAAAAAAACCTACTATTAAATATTTTCAAACTTTTGGAAGCAAATGTTTTATTTTACATGATCGTGAAAATTTGAAGCTAAAAGTGATTAGGGAATATTCCTAGGTTATGCTTTAAATAGACGAGAGTATCAGATTCTAAACAAAAGAACTATAGTTATACAAGAATTGATAAATGTTGTTATTGATGATTAACTGATAATTCTTAGTCCTGATCAAGATGATAGTTGTGAGACCCGTATCCTAGCCCGTACCATTCTGTAGGCTTCTGCGGTCATCCTGGTCGAATTCCGGCGATCCGCGACCTGTATCTGGTATTTGCATGTAATTCTAAGCTGGTCCTGCATATCGAAGTCGACTCGACTCAAGATTTATATCCTAACGACTTCGCCGTCACCGCGGTTCCAATGCTGCGACTTGCACACCGATCCGATACCCATGCTAGAAGATGTGGGTCGGCGTATATTTCGAAGAAACGCCGCACGTTACAAATTCTGAGGGAATGTCTATGACCTATCCCATCAATCAATCAATCAAATGCACACTCTATATCAAGTACATCACCCATACTCCATGCCACCTCACCCCCGTCACAGGTCAACTCTCTCTCTCATTACCCATTCCTCCTTTACACAAAATTCAAACCAACCCATGCCTTCCCATCCCCTCCCTTACAACAACCATTCCATCCATCCCTTTTCATCCATCATTTTTCTCTCTCTCATTTTTGTATCTCCAACCCCAAGAGAAACTCCCAACGTCCAAGCTCTCTCCCAAATCCAAGTGTGGCCCATTTTCCTACCCTCTCATCTCTCATCTCAACCATTCATTCATTATCAACCTCCATCAAGATTGAAGATAAGGAGCCTAGGAGTCCAAGGAGCTCAAGAAGGAGGCCTAATGTGGGTGATCTACCATTAATTTCTATTTTAAGGGCCCACTTGTTGTGGGACCCACTTGATGTATGCATTGTATAGGGAGGGCCCAATAGTGGCGGGGTCCCTCCCCTTCACGTTTCTCTCTCTCTCTCTCTCTCTCTCTTTCTCTGTCTTTCATTTTTCTTGTGATGATGATGAATCCGTGTGGCCCACCCAAATGGACCCCACCATGAGTATGTAATTTCATCCATGCTGTCCTGTTTGTGGGACCCACTTGGCTCAGGGTCCAGCGGGTAGTGCCCACCTTGCCGTCCATCTTGGACAAGCCCAAATGAAGGCAAATACATATATTATCTTGATACAACTAGTGGGCCACACATGTGGACCCACCAAATGTATGTGTACCGTCCTTGTTATCCATCGTCCATCGCTAGACGGTGGAGCCCACATGATATATGTGTTTTGTCTCACCGTTCATCAGGGACGGTGGGACCCACTAACGTGTGAGCTTTGATCCACACCATCCAACATAAGGTATTGCCACACAGACGAGGCATATCCATATACCAGGTGGAGCACACCACATGGGACCCACCTCTGTGGGAAGCCCATTGGCTGAGTCCATACAACAGCTATATTGATGTTACATTAACATTACCAAGTTCCATGAGTCTGATCGATGTATGTATTATACCATACCATCCACCTATTTTTTTTTGTGGGGCCACCCCACACGTGTGACACATGTGGGGTGGGACCCACCTTGATGCATGTATCTTGTATCTACACCATCCTTCATTGGATGGTGCTGCTGGGGTACCATGATGCATGGGTTTTTATCCCACCCATCCGTCCATCTGGACTGGACCACCCCATAATATATGTGTTTTATCTCCACCATCCAGATTGCTGGATGGTGGGATGTACCGTGATGCATGTGCCTTAATAGCACTGTCAATCTATGGAGCACACATGTGATGTATGTGTTGTATATCCATGTCGTTCATCCATCTTCATCAGCAACAACAGTTCTGTTGACGTTAGCAACTTCTGTGGGCTCTTCCTGATGGATGTGTTCCATCCAAACCGTCCATCCAATTGGCAAGCTCGTCACAAGGCCTGAGACTAAAAATAAGACAGATCTAGTTATCAAGTGGATCACACTGCAGAAACAGTGGGATTGAACATTTACCATTGAAACCCCTCAGGGTTATAGAAGTTTTGGATCAATATGATATTTGTTTTTCTCTCAGTTCAGGTCTTTGTGACCCTATGAACTGATCGGATGGAAAATAAATGCAATGGTGGGCCCTCTAAATTTTTTACAGTGGAAATCATTATCACCACTGTTATTTGTGGTATGGTCTAGATGATCTTTTGATATGATTCATAATGCTCCAAAATGACTTCTAAAGTTGGATGAATGGTGTAGCTGGTGTGACCCATTTGATTCGGCCCATTTGGTACAACCCATTTGATATAATTGGGGCCCATTTGGTGAGGCCCGATGTGATATACTTGGGGCTCATTTAATATGGCCTGATGTGATATATGAGGCCCAACATGTTGTATTTGCGGCCCATCCGTTAAGGCCCAACATGATGTATTGCGACCCATTTGAGTGAGGCCCAATGCGATGCATATATGGCCCATATGTGAGGCCCAATGTGATGTATATATGGTCCATGTTCGAGGCCTAATATGATGTATACCCGGCCCAGGTGTTGGGGCCCATTGTGATGTATCTGAGGCCCGTGTATTGCGGCCCATATGTGAGGCCCAATGAGATGTATATGTGGCCAATGAGTGAGGCCCATCGTAATTGTATTAAGCCCTTGTGTCAAGGCCTATTGTGATGTATATTAGGCCATTGTGTGAGGCCATGGGCCCACTGTACGTTTGGCCCTATGTGGACCACTCCTTGGGAGCAATGTTGGTTAAAGGTCCACATTAATGGGCAACGATGGTTAAACTTCCACATTATGACATTCCTTTAGGCCTGGTTAGGCCCATTCTCGTCATTCTCTAGTGGGTTACCCCAAAAGATTGGGCCCCATTGATATTGCTTGGACCATCATCGGCTGTCCATCCATGGTCCTGCCTTACGTAGAGGCCGATTACCGATTCCGATTCCGATTGTCGAGGCCGATTGTTGAGGCCGATGCCGATTCCAATTGTCGAGTCCAATTGTTGAGGCCGATTCTGATTCGGATTGTCGAGGCCAATTCCGTTTGTCAAGGCCGATTGTTGAGGCCAATTTCGATTCAGATTGTCGAGGCCGATTCGATTGTCTATACCGATTCCGATTGTCGAGGTCGATTCAGATTATCGAGGCCAATTTCGATTGTCGAGGCAGATTTTGATTGTTGAGGCCGATTGTTAAGGGCAATTTCGATTGTCGAGGTCAATTCTAATTATTAAGGTCGATTGTTATAAGACCCGTACCCCAGTCCGTACCGGTCCGTAGGCTTTTGCGATCCTACCGGTCTAATTCCGGCAATTCTTGACTCATATCCGACGTTGCGCGCGATCTTAAGCCGAGTCCTGCATACCAAAGTCGGCTCGAACTGAAACTTGTATCCTACCGATTGCGCCGTCGCCGCGGTTCCAACGCCGCGACTCGCTCACCGAATCGATACCTAGGTGGGAAGATGCCAGTCTGTGTTCGGTTCGAAGAAACGTCGCACATTGCGAATCTCGAGGGAATCTCTACGAGATGTCCCATCAATCAAGTCAAGTACACCACCATACCTCCATGACACCTCACCCAACAATAAGTACTCATGGTCATTCCCTCTTTTCTCCGAAGTCAACTCTTCTCTCCCTTCACAATACCACCTTTCACAAATTTCAAACCTAACATCACCTCCCCATTACCTCTTCATTAAACCACCACATCACCTCATTCCTTTTACCATCACTCCTCTCTCTCCCTCATTTCTCAAAATCTATCCCAAGCAACATCATACGTCCAAGCTCTCTCCCTCTCCCCAAATACCAAGTGTGGCCCACTCTCTCATCTCTCATCCTCACCATCAAGATCTCATCATCCACCGTTAAACCCGAAGGCAAGGAGCTAAGGAAGTTAGGGGAGCAAGAAGAAGGAAGAAAGGTGGGTGATCCACCGTTGGTTTTTATTAAAGGGGCCCAAAAATAATGAGGTCCACCTTGATGTATGTATTTGTGATTAGAGAGGGGCCCATAGTGGAGGGGTCCCTCTACTCCATCGGTCTCTTTCTATTTCTCTCTCTCTTTCTCTCTCTTTCCCTCTCTTTCTCTCTTCCTTAGAATGAAGTGGGCCCCACCAATATGTTAAATCTACTCCATCCATCAAATAGGGTGACCCACCTCATTTTAGGAGAGATCTGCCCCCCTATTTAGAGTAAATGATATATTATAATATTTTATTAATATTTATATATATGGTGGGCCATGATCATGTGGGACCTACTTGATGAACGTGGGCCACTTACGTGTGGGACCCACCATGATGCAGTGTTTATCCAAACCGTCCAGCGTCCAGAGACGCTGGACGTAGGCGTACTGCATGGCTAACAAAAAAAAAGAGAAAAGAAGAAAAGGTTACTTTTTTGAAGTGGGCTGCTCATGCAGGCCCCACCTTGATGTATGTATGTGATCCACGCCATCCAAACTATTCTCCAGTCTACTTTAGGCGTTGAGCCAAAATTTTAAGCTGATCTGATCATCAGGTGGGCCATACCATCTAAAACCATGTGAAAACAGGCCAAAACATATAAAAGTGCTTGGTGGGACCCATCTGGAGTTTAGATGCAGCTGAAATTCGGTCTAGACGGCCAGACAGGTAAGACACACATAATGGGTGGTCTGGATTGTGAATCACATCTCGGTGGGTCTCATTTAAAATAAAAATAAAAATAAAAATAAATAAATTTTCATGTGTCATTCTTCTTCTGTGTGACGCGCTTTCTTCGGGCTGGCAAGGACGGACGGGTGGTTGGGCCTCACGGCTCCAGCTGTGGGCCCCCACCGTGATGCGTTTCGAGCATCAGCACCGTGCATTGGGTGGGCCTCCCCCTGCCACGGACCACCCGAAAATCAGCCGTATACTGAGAACTCAAGTGGGCCATACCATCTAAATCATGTGAAGACATGCCTAAATCATATAAAAACACATGGTGGGGCCTACCTGAATTTTTAATGGGGCTGAAACTTGGTCTGGACCGTCAGACAAGTGGGACACACATAATGTATGGGTTGGATTTGTGAACCACCTCACGGTGGGACCCCTGATCATGGGCCCAGGTCACGTGTGACCTTATGAACAGGTTTGATGGAAAATAAATATCACGGTGGGCCCTGGTTCCGTGACCTTGTAAATAGGTTAGATTTCAAATAAACATTTCAGTGGGCCCTTAAGTCTGTGTGACCTCATCAATAGGTGGATGGGAAAATAAATATTTTGGTGGGCCCCTTGCCACATGGCCTTATCAACAGGTGGATGGAAATAATTAATATGGTGGGCCCCCTACTCATGTGACCTTATCAACAGATTGGATAGGAAAATATACATTATGGTGGGCTTCACATGAGGCCCACTTGGATGTATATGGGCTCATGTACTTAGGCCCATCTTGATGTACTTTTAGGCCTATTATTGAGGTCCACTTTGATACATATGGGCCCATGTATGTAGGCAATCTTGATGTATTTATGGCCCCGTTGTTAGGGCCTACCTTAATATATATTGGCCCACGTTATGAGGCCCATTTGAGGTATTTGTGGCCTATTGTTGAGGCCCACTTTGATATGTATATGGCCTATGTGATTAGGCTCATTTGATTCACATAAAGCTTATGCGATCGGGCTCATTTTAATACATTCTTAGGCCCATGGATGATGGCCCATTGCAATGTACCTAAGGCCCATTGGTGAGAGTCATTAGGTGGCCCACTTGATAATATAAGGCCTATGAGATACGGCCCATTTGATGTATTTAGGGCCCAGTGGGATGTACCTAAGGCACATTGCAATGTGTGATTCTACCAGGATTTATTTAATGGTATTTGGGGTGAGCCGAGCCTTGGGGACAATGTTGGTTTGACGTCCACATTGTACAAGTATTGTTGTTTCGATGTCCACATTATAACTCTCCCTAAGGCCACTGATAGGCCCGTATTTGTTTCATGTAGGCCATCTGGGCCCATCTTAATTGATAGGACAATTTATTGCTTTATAATATGTTTAGCACAGCCCCATGATTCATGATCATACGCATCATATGTATGCTTGAGATGAGGAGTGTCTGATCATAGCATGTGCCTTCGGTTAGACTGATTACGGGCTCCCTGATATGCAGAGTTGCCCTACATGAGCGCATGTATGCACAGGATTGATGCATGTCTGGCAGTATGATTCATGCACTTGCATCTGTATGATTGAAATATGCCCTAGCGACATCAGGGCCATAGCCTCCACAGATATATCGTGGGTGGCTGGTTGGATACCGGAAAATCTTGTTCCAAGCAATTGGGGCGCCATAGATGTCCCTGGGTGAGAGTCCCTGAACCCGATGGTACCAGAGGATGACTCCAACGTTGAGACCGAGTGGATATATGAGCGCATGAGGGCCGAATACCATAAGGCCACTTCTCCCACTGTGTCGTGGTCGGTTGGAAATGAGTGGTGGCCTTACTCGCCCGAGAGCAGGGGCATTACTAGGCTGAGTTTGACCAGCTCGGAAATGGGTTCGCTATCGACGTGCCGGATAGGTATTGGCTGACTATTGGCCAAGCGGATAGTGAGGTTTCTTACGCTCACTTGGACTGTGCTGCTTGGAGAGAGACAGTGCCATTTGGAGTGTACTGAACCCCGGTTATTATCCAGACTGAGAACCGTACTGATTTGATGCTTTAGTGAGGAGTTGCATTGGTATGAGGATTGGCATGCTTGACTTACATATTGCATCGCATGGCCTTGGTATGGCCGATAGCATTCACATCTTGTATTGCATAGCCTTGGTACGGCTAGTTGCATTTACATACTCATCAGCATGATTCCGCATTACTCCGGCATTGCATTCTGAGCACGTTCGCACACACTTACACCGCCCTCTAAGCTTTCTATAAGCTTATGCACGATTGATACTTGTAGGTGACGTCAGGATGCAGCTGTAGTCTCACCGCAGTTGGAGCGTGCCGCCGAGCTTTTGGAGTTTTGCTATTACCACTATCTTGTATTTCCCTTTCTACGCACTGTATTCAAAGTTTTTGTTCATATTGGATTTTGTAATGGTGTTCTTGTGGTTATTGTTTGTGGGTTATGCTTGGTTATGCTCATTACGAATCAAATGGATTATTAGAAATCCTCCTTGTAGCATCCCAGGATCGGAACCTGGTATATGGGTGCCGGGAGCAGAGAATGGGGTACTACGGAGGCTGTCGGCGCCGGATTCGGCGATCGGGAATCTTATGAGCCCGGTCTCCTAGTTCGGGGCATGACAGAAGTTGGTATCAAAGCATAACTTGGGAATAATCGAGAACAACATCACATGTTTGCTATGAGTTAGGACAATTAGGTTCCGAGTGTGTAACCTTTAGATTGAGTTCCTTAACGCACGATTCTCAAGTTTAATTGGCGCCTTATCTTTCCTATAGGACATGCCACCCAGGAGAGTGACCCGTTCGACTCCTACTCCACCACCTGAGGCTCCAGCTTTACCACCTGTGCCTCCCATTCCACCGCTAGAGATCCCTGCTCCCTTTCATGAGGATGATGTTCCTCCACCTAATGCCGGTGCAGATCCGACTGTGCCTGTGAGTGCCTCGCAGTTACATCAGATGTTACAGGCTGTGAAAGCTGCACTTCAGGGGCAGGGAAGGCGCTCAGTTATTTCTGTAGCTCAGGCAGAGCAGGAGTGCCCGAGTGCCCTTCTTCGCGAGTTCAGATGGATGGATCCTTCATGATTTCAGGGCAAGCCAGATCCGTCAGTAGTTGAGAGATGGCGCTCCGATGTGGAGAAGATTTTTAATATTATGTCATGTACGACCGAGCATCGAGTCCGATTGGCCACATTCCTTTTCCAAGGTGAGGCAGAGCACTGGTGGACCTCTGTTACCCGCTTTGTAGGACCCGATCATGTCTGGACATGGGAGGATTTTATCAGTCTATTCGAGGAGCAGTACTTTCCTGACCACATTCGTCGTCAGAGGGCATGAGAGTTCGAGACTCTAGTATAGGGAGACATGTCTCTGGCACAGTACGAGGCTCGCTTCGTGGCGCTGTCACGGTTTGCGCCATATATGGTTGATGATGAGGGGCGGAAGGCCCACCATTTCGAGAGCGGCTTACGTTTCGGTCTTCGAGGCTGTGTTATTGGGCACGAGCTCCTGACCTTTCAGGCGGTAGTACGAAGGGCCCATATTTACGAGACTGAGTGGGCTGACTCTCAGAGCGGTCGGATCAGAGGAGAGGCCGGAAGAGGCCAACCCAGTCTAGTAGCTCTTAGCAGCATCGACGACCACAGAGGTATATGGGTTATCCACCTGCTAGAGTACCAGCAGCACCAACAGCGTCACCGGCACCTTCTGCACCACCCCGGCAACTGTTTCCAGGGACGTGTTTTGGATGTGGCGGTTCTGGACACTGCATATCTGAGTGCCCCCATCCTCATTTGTAGCAGTCTAGAGGACCACAGCAGTCTCGGGGACGGCGCAACCACAACAAGCGGCCTCCAACGGTGAGCGGCGGCCCCATCGGCGGCGACGCGGCCACCTGCGCGCATCGAGGCCTCGGCAAGAAGAAAGATAGGCCGCCGTAGAGGCAGCAGCAGCACTAGGGACGTCAGAGGGGACAGGCACCTCCCCAGCCAGCTCAAGCCAGGTTCTATGCAGCTCAGCAGGACCCGCAGACTTCCAGAGGAGTCATAGAGGGTATACTTCCAGTCTCCTCATGCGTCGCACGAGTATTGTTCGATTCCGGTGCTTCGCACTCATTTATGTCTGAGGGTTATCGTCGATCTATTGGATTGCCGACCGAGTCTTCAAGCGAGGGATTGACCGTATCGACGCCTTTAGGGAAGACTACAGTATTGGCCCGTTTCTGTCCGTCTTACCCTGTTCTGGTCGGTGATATATTCTTACCTGCTGACTTATTTGTGCTGCCGATGACAGATTTCGACGTTATCTTGGGCATGGATTGGCTTGCCGAGCACCACGCCATTATGGACTATTCCGCGAGGACAGTCACGTTCTGCATACCCGGCTTGCCGCAGTTTTAGTTTGTTGCCGAGCCCCGAGGAGAGTCGTTATCATGCTTGATGTCCTGCGCCGTTGTGGAGCCCGTTGCCGTTTGTATCGATCATATTCCGATTGTCTATGACTTTCCCGACGTGTTTCAGGAGATTCCGGGACTGCCGCCTCGTCGCCATATTGAGTTCGGGATTGATCTTGTGCCTGGTACCGCACCTATCTCGAAGGCCCCGTACCGTATGGCACTGATGGAGTTGCATGAGTTGCAGCGGCAGTTGGACGAGTTGCGTGAGTTAGGATTTATTCGCTCGAGCAGTTCACCTTGGGGAGAGCCGGTACTCTTCGTCAGGAAGAAGGATGGCTTGTTGAGGCTCTGCGTCGACTACTGCGAGCTCAACCGGGTCACGATTAAGAACAAGTACCCGCTCTCGAGGATTGACGATTTATTTGATCAGCTGCAGGGTGCACAGTTCTTTTCGAAGATTGACCTGCGTTCCAGTTATCATCAGATTCGTGTCCGAGAGGAGGACATACCGAAGACAGCTTTCAGGACGTGTTACGGTCATTTTGAGTTTCAGGTCATGTCCTTTGGGCTGACCAATGCACCTGCGGTCTTCTTGCAGTTGATGAACGAGGTCTTCCGTCCATATCTCGATCAGTTTGTCGTGGTCTTCATCGATGACATTCTGATTTATTCGAGGACTCGTGAGGATCATATGCAGCATTTGGAGATCGCTTTGCAGACCCTCCCTGCCCACCAGCTGTATGTGAAGCTGAAGAAGTGCGAGTTCTGGCAGGAGGAGGTGAAGTTCCTCGGTCACGTGGTGATGAGGGAGGGTGTCGCAGTGGACCCCTCGAAGGTTGAGGCAGTGCGTCAGTGGAACCAGCCCACGACTGCGTCCGAGATCTGCAGTTTCCTTTGTTTGGCGGGCTATTATCGGTGTTTTATTGAGGGCTTCTCCCGTATTGCTGCCCCGATGACCAGGTTGACTCGGAAGGGCGTAGATTTTGTTTGGACTGATGCATGTGAGCGAGCATTTATGGAGTTGAAAGACCATCTGATATCCGCTCCCGTCCTCACTCTTCCCTTTGGGAGTGATGGATTCGTTGTATTTACTGATGCTTCGCGTATTGGTTTAGGTGTTGTCCTGATGCAGCACGACAGGCCTGTAGCCTTCGCGTCTCATCAGCTCAAGGTCCATGAGCTAAACTACCCTACGCATGATCTGGAGCTGGCAGCAGTCGTCTTCGCACTGAAGGTGTGGAGACACTATCTCTATGGGGTCAGGTTCGAGCTCTTCTCTGACCACAAGAGCTTGAAGTATCTATTCTCTCAGTCCGAGCTGAACATGAGACAGAGATGCTGGATGGAGCTTCTGAAAGACTATGATTTTGACCTCCAGTACCACCCAAGCAAGGCAAACGTGGTGGCGGATGCCTTTAGCCGTCAGCCGCGAGGCCTAGTGGCACACATGATGATTCAGGAGTGGAGGATGCTCGAGGATATCATAGAGTACGACTTCGATTTTGGTCTGTAGTCTTCTATCGTTCAGCTATCGAGCCTGTCGATTCAACCCTCTCTTATCGCAAGGGTGATCGAGGCTCAGCAGACAGATGAGTCGTTACAGGATTACCGAGCAGAGGCAGCATCTGAGAGTCAGACAGATTGGCAGATGGGTGCTGATGGTGGACTTCGCTTCAGAGGCCGATTATGTGTCCCGGATATTCCAGAGTTGCGCAGAGATCTTATGACCGAGGCACATCGATCGCGGTTTTCTATCCACCCTAGCTTGACGAAGATGTATCGTGATATGAGGAGACAATATTTATAGGTGGGGATGAAGCACCAGATTGCCAGTTTTGTGGCCGAATGTGACACGTGCCAGCATGTCAAGGCCGATCATTAGAGACCTCCTGGTCTATTGCAACTGTTGAGCGTCCCGATGTGGAAGTGGGAGCACGTGTCAAATGATTTCATTATGGGCTTGCCGAGGACTCAGCGCGGTCATGACGCCATTTGGGTTGTTGTGGATCGTCTGACGAAGTCGACACATTTTCTCGCGATGCGTGCGACTTGGTCTATGGATCGGCTTGCAAGGTTATTTATCGAGGAGATTGTGAGACTACATGGCGTTCCAGTCTCGATCGTTTCTGACCGAGATTCGAGGTTCACATCTCAGTTTTGGGGGAGCTTCCAAAGAGCGATGGGGACTGATTTGCAGCTTAGTACCGCATATCATCCACAGACCGATGGCCAGACCGAGAGGGTCAACTAAATCCTTGAGGATATGCTTCGGGCCTGTGCGATTGACTTCGGTGGTAGCTGGGATGAGCATCTGCAATTGGCTGAGTTCATGTACAATAACAGCTATCAGGCGACCATTAGCATGGCTCCTTTTGAGGCACTATATGGCAGACCATGCAGATCTCCGAGTTGTTGGACCGAGGTTGGAGAGCGGCGTCTCCTAGGTCCTGAGCTTGTGCAAGAGACTTCTGAGGCTATTGTCATCATCAGGCAGAGGATGCACATAGCTCAGAGCCGGCAGAAGAGTTTCACTGATCGCCGACGTCGTCCCTTGGAGTTTGATGTAGGGGACCATGTGTATCTCAAGGTCTCGCCCATGAAGGGCGTGGTTCAATTCGGAGCGAAGGATAATCTTGCCCCGAGATTCATATGACCTTTCGAGATCACTAAGCGCATTAGCGCTGTGGCCTATCGGCTTGCCTTGCCACCTCAGTTGTCTAGCGTCCACAACGTTTTCCATGTCTCTATGTTGAGGAAGTGTGGGTCAGACATAGTCCCTGTTATCGATTGGCAGCCGTTGGAGGTTCGTGAGGATGCTTCTTACATTGAGCAGCCAGTTCGTATTCTTGATCGGAAGGAGCAGGTCCTCCCGACCAAGGTCATTCCCTTGGTGAAAGTTCAGTGGGGTCACCATTCTGTTGATGAGACATCTTGGGAGCGTGAGGCTGAGATTCAAGAGCGCTATCCTCATCTCTTTGATGATTGATTGTATGATGTATCTGGTATGCTGTCTTCGATTTTATATGACGATGCCCTATTTCCTCTTCTATTATGAGTTATGACTAGTTACGATGATTGTGCAAATTTCGAGGATGAAATTTTTATTTGGAGGGGAGAGTTGTAAGACCCGTACCCGAGTCCGTACCGTTCCGTAGGCTTCCACGATCCTACCGGTCGAATTCTGGCAATTCTTGACTCATATCCGACGTTGCGCGCGATCTTAAGCCGAGTCCTGCATACCAAAGTCGGCTCGAACCGAAACTTGTATCCTACCGATCGCGTTGTCGCCGCGGTTCTAACGCCGCGACTCGCGCACCGAATCGATACCTAGGTGGAAAGATGCCAGTCTGCATTCGGTTCGAAGAAACGCCGCAAGTTGCGAATCTTGAGGGAATCTCTACGAGATGTCCCATCAATCAAGTCAAGTACACCACCATACCTCCATGACACCTCACCCAACAACAAGTACTCATGGCCATTCCCTCTTTTCTCCCAAGTCAACTCTTCTCTCCCTTCACCATACCTCTTTTCACAAATTTCAAACCTAACATCACCTCCCCATTACCTCTTCATTAAACCACCACATCACCTCATTTCTTTTAACGTCACTCCTCTCTCTCCCTCATTTCTCAAAATCTATCCCAAGCAACATCATACGTCCAAGCTCTCTCCCTCTCCCCAAATACCAAGTGTGGCCCACTCTCTCATCTCTCATCCTCACCATCAAGATCTCATCATCCACCGTTAAACCCGAAGGCAAGGAGCTAAGGAAGTTAGGGGAGCAAGAAGAAGGAAGAAAGGTAGGTGATCCACCATTGGTTTCTATTAAAGGGGCCCATAAATAATGAGGTCCACCTTGATGTATGTATTTGTGATTAGAGATGGGCCCATAGTGGCGGGGTCACTCTACTCCATCGGTCTCTCTCTATTTCTCTCTCTCTTTCTCTCTCTTTCCCTCTCTTTCTCTCTTCCTTATAATGAAGTGGGCCCCACCAATATGTTAAATCTACTCCATCCATCAAATAGGGTGACCCACCTCATTTTAGGAGAGATCCACCCCCCTATTTAGAGTAAATGATATATTATAATATTTTATTAATATTTATATATATGGTGGGCCATGATCATGTGGGACCTAACTTGATGAACGTGGGCCACTTACGTGTGGGACCCACCATGATGCAGTGTTTATCCCAACCGTCCAGCGTCCAGAGACGCTGGACGTAGGCGTACTGCATGGCTAACAAAAAAAAAGAAAAAAGAAGAAAAGGTTACTTTTTTTAAGTGGGCTGCTCATGCAAGCCCCACCTTGATGTATGTATGTGATCCACGCCGTCCAATCTATTCTCCAGTCTACTTTAGGCGTTGAGCCAAAATTTTAAGGCGATCTGATCATCAGGTGGGCCATACCATCTAAAACCATGTGAAAACAGGCCAAAACATATAAAAGTGCTTGGTGGGACCCACCTGGAGTTTAGATGCAGCTGAAATTCGGTCTGGATGGCTAGACAGGTGGGACACACATAATGGGTGGTCTGGATTGTGAATCACATCTCGGTGGGCCTTATTTAAAATAAAAATAAAAATAAATAAATTTTGCATGTCACATTCTTCTTCTTCTGTAGTCACAGTGAGCAGCGCCTTTCATGGCTATTGCGGCGGACAGTGGTTGGGCCTCACGGCTCCAGCTGTGGGCCCCCACCGTGATGCGTTTCGAGCATCAGCACCGTGCATTGGGTGGGCCTCCCCCTGCCACGGACCACCCGAAAATCAGCCGTATACAGAACTCAAGTGGGCCATACCATCTAAATCATGTGAAGACATGCCTAAATCATATAAAAACACATGGTGGGGCCTACCTGAATTTTTAATGGGGCTGAAACTTGGTCTGGACCGTCAGACAAGTGGGACACACATAATGTATGGGTTGGATTTGTGAACCACCTCACGGTGGGACCCCTGATCATGGGCCCAGGTCACGTGTGACCTTATGAACAGGTTTGATGGAAAATAAATATCACGGTGGGCCCTGGTTCCGTGATCTTGTAAATAGGTTGGATTTCAAATAAACATTTCAGTGGGCCCTTAGGTCTGTGTGACCTCATCAACAGGTGGATGGGAAAATATATATTTTGGTGGGCCCCTTGCCACATGTCCTTATCAACAGGTGGATGGAAATAAATAATATGGTGGGCCCCCTACTCATGTGACCTTATCAATAGATTGGATAGGAAAATATACATTATGGTGGGCTTCACATGAGGCCCACTTAGATGTATATGGGCTCATGTACTTAGGCCCATCTTGATGTACTTTTAGGCCTATTATTGAGGCCCACTTTGATACATATGGGCCCATGTATGTAGGCCATCTTGATGTATTTATGGGCCCGTTGTTAGGGCCTACGTTGATATATATTGGCCCACGTTATGAGGCCCATTTGAGGTATTTGTGGCCTATTGTTGAGGCCCACTTTGATATGTATATGGCCTATGTGATTAGGCCCATTTGATTCATATAAAGCTTATGTGATCGGGCTCATTTTAATACATTCTTAGGCCCATGGATGATGGCCCATTGCAATGTACCTATGGCCCATTGGTGAGAGTCATTGAGGTGGCCCACTTGATGAATATAAGGCCTATGAGATACAGCCCATTTGATGTATTTAGGGCCCAGTGGGATGTACCTAAGGCACAATGCAATGTGTGATTCCACCAGGATTTATTTAATGGTATTTGGGGTGAGCCGAGCCTTGGGGACAATGTTGGTTTGACGTCCACATTGTACGAGTAATGTTGGTTCGATGTCCACATTATAACTCTCCCTAAGGCCACTGATAGGCCCGTATCTGTTTCATGTAGGCCATCTGGGCCCATCTTAATTGAAAGGATAATTTATTGCTTTATAATATGTTTAGCACAGCCCCATGATTTATGATCATACGCATCATATGTATGCTTGAGATGAGGAGTGTCTGATCATAGCATGTGCTTTCGATTAGACTGATTACAGGCTCCCAGATATGCAGAGTTACCCTACATGAGCGCATGTATGCACAGGATTGATGCATGTCTGGCAGTATGATTCATGCACTTGCATCTGTATGATTGAGATATGCCCTAGCGACATCAGGGCCATAGCCTCTACAGATATATCGTGGGTGGCTGGTTGGATACCAGAAAATCTTGTTCCAAGCAATTGGGGCGCCATAGATATCCCTGGGTGAGAGTCCCTGAACCCGATGGTACTAGAGGATGACTCTAACGTTGAGACCGAGTGGATATATGAGCGCATGAGGGCCGAATACCATGAGGCCGCATCTCCCACTATGTCGTGGTCGGTTGGAAAGGAGTGGTGGCCTTACTCGCCCGAGAGCAGGGGACATTACTAGGCTGAGTTTGACCAGCTAGGAAATGGGTTCGCTATCGACGTGCCGGATAGGTATTGGCTGACTATTGGTCAGGTGGATAGTGAGGTTTCTTACGCTCACTTGGACTGTGCTGCTTGGAGAGAGACAGTGCCATTTGGAGTGTACTGAACCTCGGTGATTATCCAGACTGAGAACCGTACTGATTTGATGCTCTAGTGAGGAGTTGCATTGGTATGAGGATTGGCATGCTTGACTTACATATTGCATCGCATGGCCTTAGTATGGCCGATAGCATTCACATCTTGTATTGCATAGCCTTGGTACGACTGTTTGCATTTACGTACTCATCAGCATAATTTCGCATTACTCCCGTATTGCATTCTGAGCACGTTCGGACACACTTACACCGCCCTCTAAGCTTTCTATAAGCTTATGCACAATTGATGCATGCACGTGACGTCAGGACGCAGCTGTAGTCTCACCGCAGTTGGAGCGTGCCGCCGAGCTTTTGGAGTTTTGCTATTACCACTATCTTGTATTTCCCTTTATACGCACTGTATTCAAAGTTTTTTGTTCATAGTGGATTTTGTGATGGTGTTCTTGTGGTTATTGTTCGTGGGTTATGCTTGGTTATGCTCATTACGAATCAAATGGATTATTAGAAATCCTCCTTGTAGCATCCCAGGATCGGAACCTGGTATATGGGTGCCGGGAGCCGAGAATGGGGTACTACGGAGGCTGTCGGCGCCGGATTCGGCGATCGGGAATCTTGTGAGCCCGGTCTCCTAGTTTGGGGCGTGATAATTGTCCAAGGCAATTATCGAGGCTGATTCTGATTGTCAGGCCCAATGTGATGTATATGCAGCCCATATTTGAGGCCCATTATGATGTGCATTCGGCCCATATTTGAGGCCCAATGTGATGTATATGTGGCACGTATTTGAGGCCCGTT
Source organism: Magnolia changhungtana (assembly GCA_030180095.1). Taxonomy (NCBI): domain Eukaryota; kingdom Viridiplantae; phylum Streptophyta; class Magnoliopsida; order Magnoliales; family Magnoliaceae; genus Magnolia; species Magnolia changhungtana. The sequence goes on from JASAUF010000160.1 coordinate 10,778,545, forward strand.
GTGATGTATATTCAACCCGTGTTTAAGGCCTAATGTGATATATATGAGGCCTATGTGGTGAGGCCCATTGTGATACATTTGAGGGCCAAGCGATGGAGCCTATTGTGATATATGTTAGGCCCATGTGAAAGGCCTATCGTGATGTATTAAGCTCTTGAGTGAAGCCCATGGTGTTGTATATTTGGCCCTTGAGTGAGGCCATGGGTCCACTATATGTTAGGCTCTATGTGGGCCATTCCTTGGGGGCAATGTTGGTTAAATATCCACATTGTTGAGGTCGATTATTGATGCCGGTTATTGAAACCGATTATGAGTATGTGACAACATAACATCATGATACATTCCCATATGCATCATCTGCATGTTTGTTATGAGATGTGGTTGACCATTGCATATGTCATTGGGCAAGTTGTTATTTGACTCCCTGATAGGCGAAGGTTATCTCACATGAGCGCACGGTATGCGTAGGATTGATGCATGACTGGATTGTATGACTCATACATCTTACATTGTGTGTTGTGATTATTATACACCCTAGCGACATCAGGGTCATAGCCTCCACAGGCATACCGTGGATAGCCAGTGGGACACCAAAAATTTGTTATTAGCATCAAGCTCCCATAGATGGCCATGGGTGAAAATCCCTAAACTTCTTGGTACCAGAGGACGCCCCAACTTCTAGACTGAGTGGATGTATATATAAGCGCATGAGGGCCGTATACTAGTAGGTCGTGTCTCCCACTGTGCCGCTGTCGGTTGAGAGGGGGTGTGGCCTTACCTGCCTGAGGGAGTAGGGAATGCTAGGCTGAGTCTGACTAGCTTGAGAAATGGTTCCGCTATCGACGACTCGGGCCAGATATTGGCAGGCGGATAGTGAGGTCTCTTTCACTTACCTAGTTGTACGCTTGATGGGGCAACAAGCTGGTGTAGAGTATACTAGACCCCGATGACGATCCTAGAGATGTACAATACTGATTTGAGGAGCAGGACTTGCATACTCATTCATTCATTCATTCACTATTCACTTGGGCTGGTAGTGCGCAACTATTTGTTACGTGTACCTTCGCAATGGCTAGGATTTCTGTTGGGGTGCGCGACTAACCTAAGATCAGGAGTTTACCACATTGAGTTTGACTATCTAAATTAGGTATGAGACTGGTTTGGATAGGAGTCCCTTGTGATGGATCCCATAGCCTGCGATATTATATACTATCATCCCAACTTCACACTCCAACATGGTCATTTCATTGGCACCGCATGTTGCATTACATCAGCGGCATATGGCATTTTGGGTTACTATGTTTCTACATTTATATGGTCTAGATACGGCTGATGGTATTCATGAACTCATCAGGAATTGTATATTGCATTGCATCCTCGACATCTGATATTTAGCTCTTTATAACTCCTCATTTGCATATCTAATCTATATTACGTACTCTGATATTGTTTGACTCATGGACTTTTCAGTGTTTCCACTTACTCTGATATCACATGATTCATGATCTTACCAGTTTTTCCAATATTTAATGATTATGACATTGTATTGAATACCTGGCACTTACCTTGTGTACACACTTACACCACCCTCTAAGCTTTCTATAAGCTTATGCATGATAGATGCGTACATGTGATGTTAGGTTACAGTAGCGTGGAGCTTGGAGCATGTAGCTGACTTATGGAGCTTTGATTTTTACATACGTATTTCCCTTTCAGCATTGTATTCAAATGTTTATATTAGTGGATATGTGATGATGATGTTACCTTTGTGATTTGGGTAAACCTGTGGTTATGCTTATTACGAGTAAATATACATTGAAAAATCCTCCTTGTAGGATCCCAGTATCGGAATCTAGCGTATGGACGCTGGGAGTCAAGAATGGGGTACTACGGAGGTTGTCGCCACTGGATTCAATGATTGAGAATTTTGTGAGCCCAATTTTCGAGTTTAGGGCGTGACAATAGCGGCTAGTCAAAGGCTATTCAACTGATCAAATACATGGTGACCCTCACACCGGTGTTCAGACCAGAAGAAAGATCAAAAATATAAGTAATCACGGTTGCTTTACTTGCGAGATTGAACCAGCTAATGTAAATGAGGCACTGACTGATGAAAGTTGGATCTTAGCCATATAAGATGAATTGAATCAATTTGTAAGCAATGATGTATGGTATCTTATTTCAAGACTAATTGATAAACATGTAATTGGAACAAAATAGTTTTCAAAAATAAATTTGATGAAATGGGTAACATTATTAGAAACAAGGCGCGCGTCTAGTTGTGAAAGGTTATACTCAAATTAAAGGTATTGATTTTGATGAAACCTTTGCACTAGTTGCGCATATTAAATATATCAGATTATTTATTCCCATTGCTTGCTATAAAATGTTCAAAATATATCAAATGGATGTTAGAAGTGAAAAGGAGAACTAGTGTGAAAAGGTCGAGCTATATGTCCTAAGGAAATGAATAGGACTATGCCAAATTAAAATTTCACAGTAGAATTCAATCGAAAATAAGATAGCATTATAAATAAATAAATAAAAGACAGTACTTTAAATAAATCAATGAACAGAAATGTAAAGCAACCTTAAATAAAGAGCTTAATACTAATGTTGTTCTGAGGACAACCTTTGTACCATAAAAACCAAGGGTTTATGGCAGGACAACCTTACTAGAACAAATTGAATATCAAAACTCAAACATAAAGGAAATAAAGAAAATAACAAGAAATAAATTCTAAACTATTACAACATTCCCCACTTTGCATGAAATGTAAATATTACAACATTCACATCCACATATACATTCCACAAATCTGAATGATTAAAGATATAGAAATAAAGTAAACATCCAAATCACAAAACACACCGATATATAGTGGTGTGCCTATGTGTTCACCAACTGTTAAACAACAGCCACACAGCTTGCTACTCCACTCTTAATATCCTCACATAAGGGATATCAGCGTTCACTATGAAAATAGGTTTCACAGGTTCACCTAAAACCTTTACAATTATGTCTTTCAAATGGGCTTACACAATTCACAAACCCCACTTCTAAGTTTTTCCGTCTCTCCCCAAATAACCACACAAATTGAGATTTTTCTGGCTTAACCTCAAACAAAACTAAAAGATGAAAATTTACAATAAAGTAAAATATTTGGATTTCTCCTTTTGTAACAGCTCGAAAGAACCAATCAGAGTAGGAGTTCGAATGTAGAAGTTCAATGTCCAATACTCACTTTAAAATGGTTCTAGGTTCTAATTGATTTTAAATTAAACCAATTGGGCTAGCTGGATTTGATTTTGATTCCAAGAAGAAGGAATACAACAATTCCTTTTTTCAATTCACATTGGAATATAGAAACGAAATCAAATACGCAAAGCTAACAAAAGAGAATATAAAATATGCACAGAGTAGCTTAAAATGAACACTAACTTATCTCAAAGTGATGCCTTGAATTTTCTTGAATTGAGTTATGAATCTCTGAAATTCGTGCTCTATTTATAGTTGTAGAAATCACGTCTACGACTGGTCGTGTGGCCACCACGACTGGTCGTAGGTCGAACAACATTTTGAAATTTTAAGCGCGATCTAGTAAAACCGTTCCACGACTAGTCGAAGGTAGTCCACGACCGGTCGTGTGCACTCTACGACTAGTCATGAATCACCCACGACTGGTCGTGAGACATAAAGTTTAGTCGCTGGAATTTGAGTCGAAGATCTAGGACTGGTCGAAAGACGAGTCGAGACCATTCCTATAACTGGTCAAACAGTCTCCATGACTGGTCGTAGAATAACCAAAAAATTCTAAAAAATTGAAACAACTTAGGACTGGTCTTGGAATTTTTTGGACTGGTCAACCTAGTTCTAGGACTAGTCGAACAAGATTCAGGACTAGTCTTAGAACAGACTAAATTCATGTAAAAAGATTCATCTTGAATTATGTATACAAAATAACTTACCCTAAGGTCAAACTAAGGTCTATCATACCTGAGACATGAAGTATGAACATTGAAACTTCATTCCATCAGATAATGGTTAACCTTTGAACCTTATGAAGCTTGAGATCTCTACATGATGTAGCTTGATCTTAAGATCTTCTACAACTGGAAATTAAACTTCATCTTGAGTTGCACTTGAGTCTTGAACAAACACTCTTCTTATCGATGTAGCTCTGAACATTGATGCTTACAGAAGAGGACAAAATACCTGACCTTGTATTTCATGAAGTCGATTACCGTACTTGACTTGAAGCATTGTGATGTCATGTCTTGAATCATATATATATATATCAACGTACAAACACAAGACACAGATAGAGGTTTTGGCACAACAAAATTTTACAACCAAAGGAGCATGTGACCATAGCACTTACAATCTCCCCCTTTGTCAAATTTGTGACAAAACATACTCCAATAATCCAATAAAATAAGAGAAGCACAACATGCACAATAATGAATCATGCACCAGATATATAATGAACCAGTTGTCATTAACTAGCACAAACTCATTATTTATATACTCCCCCTGAGTAGCATACATATATAAAAAAATAATGAAAAATAATGCTACCACTATCTCCATTACCATTCCAAATAATCTCCATTAGAAATCTTCTCCCCCTTTTTGACACAATATGACAAAGGAAGCAAACAAATGGAATAGAAGAATAATCAGGAAAGTAATATATTGATATACTAGTCAAGATATAAGCAAAAGTCCACATATCATTAACCAGTTTAACCAAAAGTCAGTCAACCAAACAGAGGTAAAATCAATGTCACAGACCAACAAAATTAAAATAGTATTAGAATTAATACAGACCAAAAGAGAAAATCAATCAATCAGATCCAGAAGAGGGAGCAGGATTAGATGGATCAATTTTATGTAAACCCTTAGTAACGCACCACATATACTTGCGCATATAAGCAAACTGAGATGCTTGGGTTACGCGTATTTCAGCCACTTGTTCCTCAAGAGAATGCAACCTCTCATCAAATCCAGAAGGTTGGTAGTCCGGATCATTTCCAGAATTTAAACCAATTTCATCAAAAATATCATTCATATCAACATCGTCAGGAGGAAGATTCCCAGCATCTGCCTCATTTCCTACTTCAGCACCACTACCACCAACATCTACTTGGCTAGAAACCAATTCCAACTTCATCTTGTTTATATTTGAATTGTTAAAAATAAGATGATGGATAGGAGCCTCTACAACAGGCATATCCACGAGCATGTGAGTGGTTAAAACAGTCAAAAGGTAGGAAAATGGAATATCACTATGACCAGGATGGAGACGAAACTGAATAATGAAATGACAAATTAAAGAAGACAGACATATTTTATAACTAGAGATAACATAATGCAAAACATAAACCATAAAGGCAATCAGTTCTGTTTTATTTCCAGAACGTGGATACACATTTGAAATGAAAATTCGGTGAAGAACTCTGTATCTGGTTAACAAGTATTTTGAGGGGAGCGCGTTTCCCTTATGAGTCCATTTCACATTCAAATTACATAAGTCTCTAGTGAGCATGCGTTTTTCTGATTCAGAGGGTTTTTCAGTCAAACAATGAATTGGAATACCCTCATCATTGACAGGAATGTCCATTAACGCTGAAATTAGATGGCGGTCAACATCAAATGGACCTTCTCTAATAGCAATTTTAAGCGTTAAATTCTCAGATGAAAAATTAGAAATGCAAGCACACATGGATTGAGCAATAGATTAGTATGCTGGCCCACCCAAAAGTAAGATGTTATCCCATCCTACAGCTTGGAGAATATGAAGAATACCAAAAGGAGCAATGTGTTCAATACATATAGACCGTTCAACAATGACTTTGCGCATACGTAAATCCCGTACATCAGAGGAATCATCCTCAGGTGAACGAATATAACGCCTAGAGATAGGAGCTGATCTAGAAGAAGATGGACCACAGGTAGTTTTCTTTTTCCCTCTAGCATTCATTATCAGTATGAAAATCAAAGGATCATGTAGATGTGAAAAAGGAGTTTTGTTATATCAGATTTTTTAAGAAAAAGCCCCAAAATTGCAATGAATCTCAAAATAGATTACTCCAAGAGTGAAAATGAAGTAATATGAACTAGAATATACAGGAGAAATACAAATGAAGCACTAACCTTGGAGATCTATAAAGGTGGGTTCGACTGGTCGTGCCTCAGCTCGTTGGAGAGGAAAAAGGAAATGAAGAAGATGAGATTTCCCCCAAATTTAAAAGGTTCCAATGTGATACACGACTGGTGGAGGACTGTTCTCAACCGGTCGTACCACGACTAGTCGAGAACTTCCTCGATTGGTTGTATACCTATAAAAATAGGCATATTTCATTAAAATTAGAATTTTATACCAAAAAATTATCAAATATATATACATTATGATACAAATATGCATGAATAATCAATTTAGAATGCACATACCGAGATCAAATTTCAATTTATTAAACCTACTTTTATCGAGTGGTTTAGTGAAAATGTCGGCAAGTTAAGTCTCGGTCGGAATATATTTCAAAGATATTATTTTATCTTCTACTAATTCATGAATATAGTGATACCTAATGTCAATGTGCTTGGTACGTGAATGTTGGATTGGGTTTTTTGATATATTTATAGCACTGGAATTATCACAATATAATATCATTGATTTTTGTGCAATTCCATAATCGCTTAACATACGTTTCGTCCAAACAAGCTGAGTGCATGCATTTCCTACTGTGATGTATTCAGCCTCAGTAGTTGAGAGCGATATAGAACTTTGTTTCTTACTAAACCAAGAAACCAAACAGTTTTCAATATAAAAACAACCACCACTGGTTGATTTTCTGTCATCAATATTACCAGCCCAATCAGCATCTGAGTACCCAGCCAATGGAACACTAGTATCATATGGATACCAGAGACCCATTTTAGCAGTACTTGCGACATATCGCATAATCCGCTTGACAGCAGATAGATGTGACTCTTTAGGATTAGACTGATATCTAGTACAAATCCCAACACTTCAAACAATATCAGGTCTATTAGCAGTTAAGTAAAGTAGACTACCAATCATACTGCTATATAGTTTATGATCTATATTTTTACCTGTAGAGTCCTTTGAGAGTCTTAAAGTTGTACTCATTGGAGTATCAAAATTCTTACCATTCTCAAATCTGAACTTTTTGATTAAGTTCAGAGCATATTTAGTTTGAGAAATAAAAATGTTATTTGATTGTTGTTTTACTTGTAACCCTAGGAAATAATTTAATTCCCCAACCATGCTCATTTAAAACTTAGATTTTATTAAATCTGCAAGCTCAACAATCATGTTAGTACAGGTAGATCCATAAATAATATCATCAACATATATCTGAACCATTAAGATATTATCTTTGTGTTTCTTAACAAAGAGCGTCTTATCGACACTGCCCATTTGAAAATTATGACTTAGTAAAAACTTAGTAAATTTTTCATACCATGCCCTGGGAGCTTTTTTTTTCAAAAAGAGGAATTTCATTGACAGGAATCAAATACAGCTTTCAGGAATCCTCAGGAGAAAAAGGACCCGAGGAGATCTATCATATCAAAAGAACTGACAAGAACAGGACCCAAGAAAGGCAACCGCCTGATTAGGACCGCAATCTCTCTCTAATCGCACCCAGCCCCAGCTTGTCTAGGAAAAAGAGACCACGGATCGTAGGAGATAGATCCGTCAGATCCTCAAAAATGGAGGAGCATTGCACATCACTACCCTACCTAACCAAGGCGTCTGCCGGGGCATTTCCTTCCCTAAAGATATGAGAACTTTTTTTAGACGGTATACATGATCAGTAAACTTAGGGTCTTCAAACCCTATAGGTTGTTCCACATACACTTCTTCATAGAGATCACCATTTAAGAAAGCACTCTTTATATCCATTTGATAAAATTTAAAATTTTTGAAGCATGCAATGGATATAAAAAAGTCTGATTGATTCAAGGTGAGCAACTGGGACAAAGGTTTCATCATAATCAATGCCTTCTATTTGAGTATACCCTTGTACAACCAGTCTTGCCGTGTTTCGAATTATATTACCAAGTTCATCAGACTTATTTTTAAAAATCCACTTAGTTCCTATAATGTGTTTATCTGTAGGTCTAGGAACAAGATACCAGACATCATTTCGAACAAACTAATTAAGTTCTTCCTGCATATCTACTATCCAGTTTTCATCAGAAAGAGCTTCTTTTACATTTACCGGTTTAATCTAGGATGTAAAGCACACGTAATTATACATGTCTTCTAGTTGTCTGCGAGTGTGCACACCAGTGAGAGGGTTTCCAAGAATTTGAGCGGTTAGATGATCTTTAATAGTCCTTAATTCAGAATTGTTTTGACTTGATGAAGTATCGGGTTTGTCAATTAAAAGAACTTTATTATTATCTGAACTTGGGGTAGGTGTATTCAAATGATCGTCTATGACCACATTAATTGATTCTTCAATAACACCGGTCCTTTTGTTCAATACACGGTATGCGCGACTGTTTAAAGAGTATCTTAAAAAAGATTCCTTCGTCACTTTTTGTGTCAAACTTTCTCAGATTTTCACGATCACGCAAAATATAGCACTTGCTACCAAAAACTCGAAAGTATTTGACAGTAGGCTTTTTATCAATCCACATTTCATAAGCGATTTATTATTAGATTTGCATATATAAACCCGATTAATAACATAACAGGCAGTATTCACTGCTTTAGCCCAAAGATTTTTAGGGAGCTTCATACTATTCAACATTACAGTTCCCATTTCTTGAAGCACTCTATTTTTCCTTTCCACGATTCCATTCTGTTGAGGAGTTTTGGGTGTAGAGAATTCATGCGATATTTCTTGATCATTATAGAATTTCTCAATACTATTATTCTCGAACTCAGATCCATGATCACTAAGGATCTTACAAACTTAAGAACCTTTTTCAGTTTGGATCCGTTTGAGAATCCTTTTAACTTCATCAAGGGTTTCTGGTTTATCCCTTAAGAAGGCTACCCAAGTGAATCTAGAAAAATCATCCACGATTACCAAGATGTATTTTTTGGCACCTCGACTCTCCATCCTGGCAGGTCCTATAAGATCCATATGGAGAAGCTCGAGTGGTCTTGATGTGGCATTGGAGTTCAACTTTTTGTGAGAGCTCCTTGTTTGCTTGCCATACTGGCATTCACCACATTTTGTAATTTAGGTAGACCTCTTATTAATTCTCCCTTGCTCAATCTGTATAAATTACGGTAGTGTATAAAACATTCTTAAATAAGGGGAGGTTATAGAGTTAAACCGTACCTTGGTCAATAATCTTGCAGTTGCTACCATCACCAAATGTGACTGACCCATTAGTCATATCTTTTAAATTGGTGAATAAAGCCTTGTCGCCTGTCATATGCCTTGAGCATCCACTGTTTAACTACCACTTCGAATGACTTGTAGCTTTGAAAGTAATGTGGGCAACCAAGCAAGTAACTTTATGAACCCATTTCATTATTGTTTTAGGTTTAGGAGTATAGTTGGTCTTCTTGTATTTGTAATTGATGTACGAGTGACCCACTGAGTTAGATTTTAAGACTTCCTTAAGCAAATCAACTATTTTTTTCAGTTAAAGGGTTTTGGTTTTGAGTTTTATAGTTGACATAATTACTTTAAGGTTTTTGAAAAGTTTTAGCATTTTTAGAAAAACTTTGATTAATACTTTTCCCTTTTGAGTTAGAGGTTTCTTCTCTCACAAACTTAGGAGGAGTATTCTTCTGTTTAGAAGGTATATTTTCATCATAGCCCAACCTGGATCTGTCACCACATTTTCTAGATCCGGATAAAAGTTTTTCAAACTTCGGATCTCCTTGGGCATACCTCCATATATCCTTTGAACTCAAAAGTGAAGAGTTTTCAAGTTTAAGTTTGTCATTTTCAGATTTAAGATTTTTAATTAGGGAGGTTTTGAATTCTAAATCACATTTAGTCTTTTCAAAACAATCTGAAATATGAGATTTTTCTAAAACAAGAGACTCAAAATTTTCTTTAAGTTTAAAAAACTTTTTTTTTTTTAAAGTTTTAGTTTTACGGCAATTTTACAACTTTCCTTATATAGGGTATTGTAAGCATCTTGAAGATCTTCTTAACTTTCATGATCACTATTCAGATTTTCTTCACTAGTTGAATCATCATGATCTGAAAAAGTGAACTTGGCTAGAGTCATAAGGGCCTTAACTTCATTGCCTAACTCAGTTTTAGAATCTTCTGATTCAGAAGAGACTTCAGTGCCAGAAGATTTGTCCCAAGTAGCTAACATTCCTTTCTTTTTAGGTTTGTCCTTTTTTAGGACAATTGTTTGCTAAATGCCCATATTCTTGGTAGTTGTAACATTGACTATCTTTCAAAGATTTCTAAGTTTTAGATTTAGGTTTAGGTCTTTTCTTATCATTTGATTTTTGAAAATCAACCCTCTTTTTACTTTTGAAAATCTTGTAAAACTTTTTCACCAAAAGAGCCATATCGTCTTTAGAATTTTTTAAATCAGAGTTTTCTTGAGAAATACATTTAGAAGATTTAAGAGCGATAGATTTACCTTTAGGAGCTTTAAAATTTAACTCATAAGTTTGTAAAGAACCAACTAGTTCTTCCACCCTCATATTGTCCATATCACGAAGTTCCTGGATCGCAGTTACCTTAGAATTGAACCGTTCAGGTAGTGAGCGTAGTATCTTTGCACACACTTTACTTTTTAGAATTTTATCGCCAAGACCCCACATAGAGTTTACAATGTCATTTAATCTAGTGTAGAAGTCCATAAACATTTTATTTTTCACCATATGAATTTCTTCAAATTTGGTTGTGAGGAGTTGGACTTTAGATTTTTTAACAATTGAAGTACCCTCGTGTGTCATTTCTAATATATCCCAAGCTTGCTTTGCAGTATCACAAGATATAATTCTTTTGAACTCATCCGGTGATAGTGCGCAAGAGATTGCATTTAGTGCTTTTGCATTGGCACTACTCTCACTTTTCTGAAGTGTGGTCCATGAGAAAAATGGTGTTACTCTAATTGATTTTGAACCATCGATATCAGTCACTTCAGTGGTAGGTAGGTTCCATTCAGTTATTGTGGCAAGCTGCATGCTCTCATCCATTGATTTGAGGAAAATCCTCATCCTCGCTTTCCAATAGGCATAGTTGGAGTCATCAAAGGTTGGAGGCCTAATGACTGAAAGGCTATCAAAATTTGACATATTATATATAGCTTATATCGTTAACATAAGAAATGAATCTAAGAATAAAGCAATTAAAACAAGATATTAGGCTTTAATACCACTTGAAAAGGCCAAGCTATATGTCCTGGGGGGGGGGGGGGGGGTTGAATAGGACTATGCCAAATTAAAATTTAACAGTGGAATTCAATCGAAAATAAGATAGCCTTATAACCAAATAAATAAAAGATAATACTTTAAATAAATCAATGAACAGAAATGTAAAACAACCTTAAATAAAGAGCTAGATACTAATGTTGTTCTAAGGACAACCTTTGCACCATAAAAACCAAGGGTTTATGGTAGGATAACCTTACTAGAACAAATTGAATATCCAAACTCAAATAGAAAGGAAATAAAGGAAATAACAAGAAATAAATTATAAACTATTACAACATTCCCCACTTTGCTTGAAATGTAAATATTACAACATTCACATCCACATATACATTCCACAAATCTGAATGATTAAAGATATAGAAATTAAGTAAACATCCGAATCACAAAACACACCGATATATAGTGGTTCGCCTGTGTGTTCACCAACTGGTAAACAACAGCCACACAGCTTGCTACTCCACTCCTAATATCCTCAAACAAGGGATATCAGCGTTCACTATGAAAATAGGTTTCACAGGTTCACCTAAAGCCTTTACAATTGTGTCTTTCAAATGGGCTTACACAACTCAAAAACCCCACTTCTGAGTTTTTCTGGCTCTCCTCAGATAACCACACAAATTGAGATTTTTTTGGCTTAACCTCAAACAAAAACCAAAAGATGAAAATTTACAATAAAGTAAAATACCTGGATTTCTCCTTTTGTAACAGCCCAGAAGAACCAATCGGAGTAGGAGTTCGAATGTAGAAGTTCAATGTCCAATACTCACTTTAAAATGGTTCTAGGTTCTAATTGATTTTAAATTAAACTAGTTGGGCTAGCTGGATTTGATTTTGATTCCAAGAAGAAGGAATACAACAATTCCTCTTTTTAATTCAGATTGGAATATAGAAACAAAATCAAATACACAAAGCTAACAAAAGAGAATATAAAATATGCACAGAGTAGCTTAAAATGAACACTAACTTATCTTAGAGTGATGCCTTGAATTTTCTTGAATTGAGTTATGAATCTCTGAAATTCGTGCTCTATTTATAGTTACAGAAATCGCGTCTACGAATGATAGTGTGGCCACCACGACTGGTCGTAGGTCGAACTGCATTTTAAAATTTGAAGCGCGATCTAGTAAAACTGTTCTACGACTGGTCGAAGGTAGTCCACAACTGGTCGTGAACCACCCACGACTAGTTGTGAGACATAAAGTTTAGTTGCTGGAGTTTGAGTCGAAGATCTAGGACTAGTCGAAAGACGAGTCGAGACCATTCCTACGACTGGTCGAACAGTCTCTGAGACTGGTCGTAGAATAACTAAAAAATTTTAAAAAATTGAAACAACTTAGGACTAATCTTGAAATTTCTTAGACAGGTCGACCCAGTGCTAGGACTAGTCAAACAAGATCCAGGACTAGTCTTAGAACATACCAAATTCATGTAAAAAGATTCATCTTGAATTATGTATACAAAATGACCTACCCTAAGGTCAAACTAAGGTCTATCATACCTGTGACATGAAGTATGAACATTGAAACTTCATTCTATCAGATGATGGTTAACCTTTGAACCTTATGAAGCTTGAGATCTCTACATGATGTAGTTTGATCTTGAGATCTTCTACAACTGGAAATTAAACTTCATCTTGAGTTACACTTGAGTCTTGAAATGCACTTGAGTCTTGAACAAACACTCTTCTTATCGATGTAGTTCTGAATATTGATGTTTACAGAAGAGGACAAAATACCTGACCTTGCATTTCATGAAGTCGATTACCGTACTTGACTTGAAGCATTGTGATGTCATGTCTTGAATCATATATATATCAACGTACAAAAATAAGACACAGAGGTTTTGACACAACAAAATTTGACAACTAAAGGAGCATGAGACCAAGCACTTGCATAGTGACGTCCTACAAGGGGGGTGAATAGGACAATGTCAAATAATCGAACTAAATACAAAATATGTATAGAACATAAAAATAAAAAATTGTCTGAGTATTGAAACCTTATTCTAAATAATTCGTAGGACAACCTTCACCTAAAATATTAGACAAGACAAACTTATTTTATGAATACCTTTAAAATCAATCTTTCAAACTAGTAAGAGAAGATAACAGAGTTACAACACTCACCACATGAATGAAATAGTAAATAACATCCACTACCAAAAGAATAAAGCAATCACCATAAGGCACAAGGGGTTATAGTAGTTCGGTGCTTAAATAATTACACCTACTCCACTCCCAAAATTACTACCCTCGTAATTTTGACTTTACTATAATAAGGTTTTCATAGGTTCACCTTAACAACTGAATACAGTTCCTTGTGATTTTCATGAGCTATCATAATAAAACCCCTTTTGTGATTTTGGCGAGCTATCATAAATAAAAATCCCTTTGTGATTTTCATGGGCTATCGCAAATAAAAACCCCACTGAGATTTTCACAGGCTATCTTAGAGAAACCTTAAAAATGAAATATAGTAAAATAATGTACTTATCTTCAAATGAAGATTCGAAGATGTGGCAAAAGCTTGTAGTAGAAGAACTTCTTTCTTGAACGTAGATGGCGCAGTGTTAATCAGACTGAAAGATTCTAGGGTTCTATAGATTTTATAAATGGAAAACCCAAATGCTACTTGATTTAATTCTATTAAATCTCAAAGAAGAGTGTAAATTACTCTCTTAGAATAATATTAAAAAGATCTTGAGATAAGGGAATCGAATAAGCTATAAATTAAAATTATAAATACCAACAAATAGCTTGTCGAGGACTTGAGCTTCTCTCTCTCTTCCAAAAGGATTATAGTAATTTTTCATTGTAATTTATAATGAGAGAAAGTCTCAATTTATAAGCAAAGAGGTTAGAACTTCGGCTAGCCTAAGACTGGCTTCAACCGGCTTGATTCCACTGGATTCGTTCTACCTGTTATCGGATCATGCATGATAAGATCTATCCAAAATTCGGCTAGCCCAAAGTCAAATTCGGCTGGCCGAAATTCACAATTCGGCTAGTCGAATTTGCCAATCGACTGTCTGAATTCCTATAAAAATAAAAAATTTGCATTGTTGTAATTTGACCTGAACTTTCACAGACTAGCCGAATTTTTAACAGAATTTGTTATTTTGCTTGGGCTTGAAGTTAGACTGGCCGAACAAGAAGTTAGGTTGGCCGAAGTCTAGATTAAAAAAACACTTACAAAAAACCAAGTTAATGAAATTTTGAAAGTACTTAATCCTAAGGTATTTCTAGGGTTATACCACCTATGTTTTAGTGAATATATGAGTCACATTGTCTTGAACTTTAACTTGATCTTATCTTGAATTCAGGCATCAACTTCTTGAGAATATGTGTCGATCCTAAGCTGATCATAAGCCAATATTGAGCTGATCTTCAGGCATGTGGAGTAGTTTTGGATCTATACTTATGATCTAACCTTGAAGCCCTTTTGTCATACGAAATTTGATAATCCATGTGTGCTAAACATAAAAGCACTTACAATCTCCCCCTTTGTCAATTTCGTGACAAAACACACAATATACATAATACTACATCTATCATTTATGATCTCACTCATTCATAAGACTCACAAGACTCATTCATAAGATTTAACAAACTTGAGGCTGCATTGATCATCCTTATAATTATTGTAGCCAACTGTAATGCTACCCTTGAGAAGTATAACATATACTATGCACAAAAAAATTACATTCATTCCATTCATATCACTAGTACCACATTCATTCATTCCATTTACTCACACACACACACACACACACACACACACACACACACACACACCAATTTCTTCCCCCTTTTGTCACAAATTGATAAAGGAAGAACAAATGACATGAGAGTTCATGAGGCATATCAAAGCTACAGAAAATAAGATGAATATCAATAAGTAGGAATACCAAGGAGAATCAATCATGTAGTTAAATAACATTGTTTAAGACAGTGTTTGAAGTATCCATAATATTCATACAACCATAATTAAGTTTATCATCAAGCAAATCATCCAAAATATCAAAGAAAATCATTAAATAAGTTTAGTACATATCCAACATAATTAAAAAAGGTAAGCAAGTCAAGCTCGATCTGACACGGATGAAGATGGTGCAGACGTCGAAGGATCATTAAGTCGTAAACTCTGAGTGATGCGATGGAAGTACTTTTTCATGTACTTTATTATAGACTATTGGGTTTAGGCTAATAATGCCTGAGATACATGCAATGCACAACCTTCTCTTCTAACGCGGATAATCTCTCATCAAATTGAGAGGGATGATAGTCAAAATCAGCTGGATCATCAAAATCTTCTAATTCATTGAAGACGTCATCCTTGGTTGTATCTACCTAATCATGTTCTTCATGATCTTCTCTTTGTTCAGGAAGTGGAGTGAGGTTCATCATATTCAAGTTCGAGTTATTGAAAATGGGTTTGGATTCCGGTGCGTCAAATGTAAGGACTTGGACATTTTAATAAAAAGCAAGACTAGACATAAGATGTCTAAATTGAATCGACTCATGTTTTGGATGCAAGCAAAATTGAATGATGACGTAAAAGATCAAAGAAGGTAAGTAAACACGAATACCCATAACAACGGTATGAAAGACTCGAAACATAAGGGGAGTAAGATCAGTCTCATTCCCAGCTCTAGGATATACATTAGATGTAAAAATGCGATGTAAGACGTGATATTGAGGAAATAACTTGTTGGAGGGTAAGGCATTACCAGATCGCCATTCAATATTGAAACCACACAATGCCCATGTAATCGACTGCTTTTCAGAGTTAGATATTTTTTTTGAAAGGGTAGCGATTGGAATTCCATCATCTGCAACGTATATGTTTATTAAAATAGATATAACGGAAGGCGTAATAGTGATTGTCTTTTCTACAAATTTTACTGAAAATGATAAATCCTCAAGAGAGACATCACAAATGGAGGCAAACATGCCTTGCAAAATGAACCGGTAAGCCGTTCCACCCCAATGCAAAAAAATTTCCCATCGAACTTTAGAAAGAATTTCAAAAAGACCAAAACGAGCAACATGGTCTAGATTCACAAATTTTTCAATAATAATATTTCTTGTGCGGAAATCCCAAAGATTTTCTTGGTCATCCTTGGGTGAACGCAACGACTGTATACGAAGAGGGATAAATCGAGATGATGAACCAACTCTTGGTTTACAAACATTTCATTTTACTCTTGGTTTGATCTTAAAAGCACAAGAAAAATGAAAGGAAGTGTGTAGATAAGATTTTGAGAAAAACCCAACAAGAAAAGGATTACAAAATGAAGAAAAATTACACAAATTTGCAATTTTAGGATTGGACAACGTAAATCTTGAAGGAAATTGAAATAAAATCACTTATAAGAGATTTAGGTTGATGGGTTGGTCGAATGGGACACTAGCTAGCTGAAGAAGAAGAAGTGGAGAATGAAAATTTTGGGGGGTTTTTCCCCTTTTTGTTCAATCGGTGTGAACTTCGGTTAGCCAGAGCATGTGCTCGGCTAGCTGAGTTTTTCGGTTAGTAACGGGTTTGCCGAAAAATCTCCAAAAATTTTGATTTTTAATTTTTATAAATATTTATTTTTATTTTTCAATTTTCTTTTCATGTATTTCTTAAATACAATTAAACATAAACTTAAATGCGAAGAAAAGAATAATTATTTAACAATACACAGTCCAATATCATGCTTTATATTTAAATTTTAACACTGTCAAGCGGCTTAGTCGGTATATCTACAAGCAACTTCTAAGTTTGAATATATTCCAGCATGATAATTTTATCTTTAACTAATTCTTGAATATAGTGATATCTTGTGTCAATATGCTTTGTACGAGAATGTTGAATTAGATTTTTAGAGATATTTATTGCATTAGAATTATCGCAATATAATGTTATCGTATCTTACATAATTTCATAATCAGTTAGAATTCTTTTCATCCAATTAGATAAGTGTAAGCATTTCCTGCAGTAATATATTCAGCATCTGCAGTAGAAAGAGATACAAAGTTTTATTTCTTGCTAAGCCATGATACTAAGCATTTCCAATATAGAAACATCCACCATGGTAGATTTTCTATCATCAACATTACCTGCTCAGTCTGTATTTGTATAACCTGCTATTTGAAGAGACGTATCATGTAAATACCATAAGCCTATGTTCGTAAAACTTGCGACGTACCTAATTATCCATTTGACAGTGGATAAGTGATATTCTTTATGATCCGATTGATATCTAGTACAAATGTTAACACTAAATGCAATATCAGGTCTACTGGTAGTTAAATAAAGAATATTACCAGTCATATTATGATATAGTCGGGAGTCTACCTTGAAGCATAAATGCTAACACTTGTACCTGACTCATCTTTTGAGAGTTTAAGAATCATATCATAGGAGTATTAAAATTCTTACCATTTTCAAAGCCAAACTTCTTTACAAGGTTCAATGCATATTTGGTATGAGAGATGAATATGTCATCTTCAAGTTGTTTAACTTGTAAGCTAAAAATATAGTTTAGTTTGCCGACCATACTCATTTCAAACTTAAATTTCATAAGATCTGCAAACTCATTAGATAGACTAATGCACATAGATCCATATATAATATCATCAACATAGATTTGAATAATCAGGATATCATCATTATATTTCTTGACAAATAAGGTTTTGTCGACACTACCCATAGTAAAATTAAGACTAAGAATTTAGTCAATTTTTCATACCAACCTCTAGGAGCTTGTTTTAAACCATAAAGGGCCTTTTTAAGACAGTAAACATAATCGAAAGTTTGGGATCTTCAAAACCTTTTGGTTGTTTAACATAAACTTCATCATTTATATTACCATTTAGAAAAGTACTTTTTTACATTCATTTGATAGATTTTGAATTTTTTATGACATGCAATGGAAATAAATAATCTGATTGATTCAAGACGCGCAACTGGTGCAAAGGTTTCATTGTAATCAATACCTTCAATCTGATTATAATCTTGTATAACCAATCATGCCTTATTGCTTATAATATTCCCCATTTCATCAATTTTATTTTTAAAAATCAATTTGGTTTCAATCACATGTTTGTCGGTAGATGTGGCAACTAAATACTATATATCATTTCTAATAAATTAATTTAATTCATCTTGCATGGAATTTATCCAACTTTCATCAGTGAGTGCCCCATTTACATTACTTGGTTCAATTTGGGAGGTAAAACATACATGATTGCATATATTTTCAAGCTGTCTTCTTGTTTAAACACCAGTGCGAGGGTTACCAAGTCTTTGATTAGTTAGATGGTCTTTGACTAACCTTAACTCAGTATTGTCAAATTCAGATGAAGATTCAGGTAGATTAACCAAATTGATATCATCATCATATTGATCAAGACTGGGTGTGATCGATTGATCATCAATCAGAACATTTATCGATTCTTGTATAACCCCAGTTCTTTTGTTAAGTACTCGGTATGCCCGACTATTTAGAGAATAACCAAGAAATATTCTGTTATCGCTTTTGACTTCAAGTTTTTTCAAATATTTACGATCAAGTAAAAGAAAACAGTTGCTTCTAAAAGTTCAAAAATATTTTATAGTGAGCTTTTTGTTAAACCATAGTTCATAAGTTGTTTTGTTTTTAGCTTTTCTAATATAAATACGATTAATTATATAACATGCAGTATTAACAGCTTCAGCCTATAAATATTTAGGTAAATTCATGCTATTTAGCATTACACTAGCCATTTCTTACAAAATTCTATTTTTTCTTTCAACAACCCCATTTTACTGAGGTGTTTTTAAAGTAGAAAATTCATGTAGTATTCCATGATCTTTGTAGTAATTCTCAAAATTGCTATTTTTGAATTCAGTTTCTGTTGGAGCACAAAAATGAAGAAAGTGGGTAAAGATAACTGTTGTACGGGTAAGAGGATTATTGTGCGGATTAAGAGAACCTTTGTGTGGCAGAAAATAGTATTGTGCAGAAATAGGCCTTGAGCGCGGACCATTGGAGTGCACAATGAAAGACCTGCACAATGGTTGGCGCACAACGGAATCCACACAATGGTTGGCGCACAACGAAATCCACACAAAGGATGGTGCACAACAAGATCCGCACCAAAAGCAGTTGCACAAAGCTTACGTGGTGTGACTCACACGTGTGAGAGGGCTATAAATACCCCCTAACCCCTCTAGTGGGGTCATGAGCAATCGATCACAGCGGGAGCAGAAATTGGAAGAGAAAGAAGAGAAGGTAAAGTCTGCAGCTATTGTGTGGGAAGGGTGTTGTGCGGCGCACAACACCACTAGTGCACAATGGTATCAATGCACATCAGAAGCTAGCGCAAAAAAGAGCTCTAGCGCACCAAAGGGCTCCGACGCACAATAGAGTCCGACGCACAACAGATTCCGGCGCACAATAGAGGCCGGCGCACAACAAGTTGTAATGCACAATGGCATCCGCCTGTGCACAATGACCTCTGCTTACGCACAATGACTTCTGACATTGCACAATGGCTTCTGGGATAATATTAAATATTATGTTTAATATCTTCTTATATCTGTATATAATATGAAGGATAAATCCTCATTTTACTCTAATATTCATGCATATTCTATTTGGAATGAAAGGAGAAAGGGATGTAAAGAACTTAGAATGAATGAACAAAGTGGTTATCATCCATGTTTTCCTTTGTTAGTTCGTTCAAATGAATAAAAGTTCCCCATCCAAAACACATTCGTTTCCTATCGAAACAAAATGGCGACTCTGCTGGGGACATCCTACCTTTCGTCTCCAAAATAGGTTATGGGTTAATATAAACACTAATCTGTTATATTCTTTCAGGAATATACAAAAGAAGCAAGAAGAATATGACAATTAATTCAGCCAATGGCAATTACTTAAAAGAACACAGTTTTCTACTTTACCTCGATAGGGTTCGTCGTGGAGTATGCTGACGAATTGATTAGACATCATGAAGACAAAGCGCCAGTAAAAAAGTAAATGGAATTGCAAACAACCGCTATAGTCGTGACTGCTTACCAATAGCACAAGGAGAGAAAGATGAATGGGTCGTCGTCACTCGTAGGAGGACCAGAGCCCAGAATGTAGCAGCAGCAAGAGCAACTGTACCACCAAGCAGAGTCAGAGGTCCAGTGACTCGAAACGCCGCCAAAAGGAATCCTGAACTCGCCCCTCCGTCGATCTACCATAAGCAAGCAGTTCCACAACTAATGTCACATGATTTCCCAACATTGACTGCCCCGAAAGCTAGGCGGACAAGAGCACAAAAGGATCAAGCAGTGTTGGCAAATTCATCTGTGTCCACTTCGCCCCGCTTAGATAGCGATAATGGAGGTGCAGGGAAGTTAAAGCAAACCCCATCCTCTCCTCCTTTCATAAGCCCTCTTTCGTCGACATATTCTTACCCTACTCCTACTACAGTTTCATCAAAGAGCGGAGAAGCCACAATCCACATGGCTGGAACTAATCAGGAAAATACGCCGAACATAAAAGACCATGTGAATGCGATGGCAGAAGCACAAAGAGCACTGATGGAAGAATGCAGAAGTCTCAGGGAAGCCTTAGCCACTCTTGCGCATAATGTCAGCCTGAATGGCTGTACCCCTAGTGACGGATAATATGAATGAGAGAGAGCAACTCCCCGAGGGGTCATAACAGCCGAGAACGGGTTCGCATGGATCTATTCCTACTACAGGTATAGTAACACAGGAAGAAGTACGGCAAGCCATCGAAGAAGCAGTCAAAATAGAAAGAGAACATGAAAGTACTGGGAGATTCAGATACCGAACGCCATATCCAAGAGAAGTGGAGGATATACCGTTCCCAAACAATTTTAAGCACCTAGACTTTCAAAAGTTCAACGGAGAGGGATCACCAGAAGAACATTTGATGCATTTCATCACTAGTATGGGGAACTTCGCCACAGTACCTTAGTACTGTCTTCGATTATTTGGGTCTTCCTTGACAAATAAAGCATTCAAATGGTATGCTAGTTTAGCACCTGGATCAATAAGAACCTGGGAACAAATGCAGGACGCATTTATGTCAAATTTTTTCTCGTCAGAGCATGATGTTAACATCTCAGAGTTAGCCTTAGTACGACAGAGAGAGGGAGAGCCAGTGGAAAAATTCATAAACAGGTGGAAGACGTTGGGAGCTTCTTGCAGGCAATTACCAGGAGAAAAAGAACAGGTGAAAATGTGTTTGAATTCTATGGAGACCAGGATAGCATTTGGCCTCACCAGTGCTGACATATAGACCTTCCGCGACTTGGCTACAAAGGCACACGCTCTAGAATTAATGACGCAAAAAATGCCAGCATTCAAGTATGACGCGATCAGAAAGGGATCTCAGAGATTGATCACAAACATGATTGAACATGATAAAAGAAACCACGAAGTAAGAGAAGTAAAGGGTAAAAGAACAGAAAGAAGGGAAGAGTCAAGTCGTCCTAGAGGAAAGTTTTATGATAAAAGGTTCTGGTCATTAAATGCTCATGAGGGCTTTGCATTCGAAAAACAGGACGTGCTCCCCATGTTGAATCAGTTACTAAAAGCGGGGACGATTGAATTGCCACTTTCGAAACGTCCCGAGGAAGCATTTAAAACAAAGGAAAGGGATTTCTATCACTACCACCATTTAGTAGGGCACCTGACAGAAAATTGTTATACGCTGAAGTGTATTATAGAGAAAATGATAAAAAAATGGCGAGATAATAGTTGGGAAAGAGAAGGAAAGAGACAGGAGGGCAACAACGAATGTACTTACTATGCTAGAAGATTACCAAATGAAGGGAATGGCGGATGATTCGAAGATGACAAGGAAGGTTTCCGTAACTATTTTGCGATTAGGAAGGAAAATAGGTAGTCCGTCAAGGTCGAGGAGTGAAAAAATGAAGACCAAAGCAGCGGTGAATCATACAGGCAACGACGACAGCAATGGGAAAGAAAAAAGAAAAGAGACAGGAATAGTAACGTATGATATCATAAGTCATCTGAAAAGTATCCCAGCCCGATTGAGTGTTTATGATGCTTTGAAGTTGTCAGAAGACTCCCGATGAAGCCTGGTTAGAGCCTTATCAGATGAAGGCATAAGGGAGGCATTGATGGCCGAATTGGAAAATGAAAAATGAAGAGATTGTTTGTCAGTGATCTCTTTCTTTGATGAATATTTGGTTTGTGATGGTGAACACAATAGGCCATTGATGATCATGAGATACATTCGGGGTAAATAAGTGAAAAGAATAATGCTGGATCATGGGTCCGCTGTGAACCTGTTGCCATTAACGATGCTTGATAGATTAGGTTATCAGCACTCGAACCTGCGCCCTAGTGGAATGATGATACAAGGCTTCAATCAAGAAGGGTAACGCGCGCTTGGAAAGATAACGATAACATTAGAGATAGGAGAACTAACTACACATATCATTTTCCATGTTATAAATGCAGTGACTATGTATAATCTTCTTCTAGGAAGACCGTGGATGCATCATAATGGCATCATCCCTTCCACCCAGCATCAGTGTTTTAAATACTACAAGGATGGGGTACAACATAAAGTGATAGCCGATGCAAGACCGTATACGGAAGCCGAAGCCTTTTTCGCAGACGCTAGTTATTATGATGCATTTGCCGGTAGGGGAGAGAAAGAGAATGATGACAACCAAATCCAAGAAAATGCTTGCATAGAGATAGTAAAGGAAGAAGGGATGAAATCATCTACAGAAGAAAAAACTAAGAAGAAGTTCTATTTTGTCCCAAAGCATTTACGACAGCCAGGGTAACAACCATTAACACTACTCTCGCCTAGACAATTCGAGATTCTGCAGTCAAATTATACGGTACCACTCCCATATGCTAAAAGAAGTCGGCTATTTCCCCGCATGCCAAATAGGTTCTGTGTAGAACCTAATGCAAAAAATCCACAACCAATCAAGTTTTATACTCCCCCAGAAATAAGACAGGACGATGCGAACAACATTGGAATAAAAAATGGAAGCCTGACGCCTGAAGAATTGGAGAGATATAGTTTGGCAAGTCAGAAAATTATGAAGAAAATGGGTTTTGACTATGAAGAACCTATCGGCTTAAATGGTGGAAAAGGAATTCAGATCCCAATTGGAGTTGATCAGAAGAAACGAGAAAAATTCCGTGGACTGGGGGCAGAATCTTCAGTGAATATGGTGACAGTTGATCAGAAGAGAAAAGCGGACCTTGACATGATCAGCAAACCTGAGACAGCTCCGAAGCAAATGGAGGATGGGGGTCAACCGATGATTGACAGCTTACAAGAAATAAATTTGGGGACAGAAGAAGAACCGTGAAATACTTTTATAAGTATTAATTTGCCGCAGGAAGAAGTTGATCGATATATCAACCTGTTGAAAGAGAATAGAGATGTCTTTGCTTGGACATATGTGGAAATGCCAAGTTTAGAGCCAGCGGTGGCAATGCATCGGCTAAATATCTCTAAGGATGAAAGACCCGTTCAACAGACGAAGAGACGATTTCACCTGGACTTAGTTCCCAAAATAGAAGAAGAAATAAGCAAGCTGATAAAGGTCGGGTTCATTAGGGAAGTTAAATATCCCAAGTGGATATCAAATATAGTCCCTGTGAAGAAGAAGAATGGACAGATAAGGGTTTGTGTTGATTTTAGGGATTTGAATGATGCGTGTCCAAAAGATGATTTTCCACTGCCTATAACTGAAATGTTAATTGATAGCACCATGCAGTATGCTGTCATGTCTTTTATGGATGGATACACTGGCTACAATCAAATATAGATGGCGCCTGAAGACGAGGAGGCGACGGCTTTCAGGACCCCGTTGGGGATATACTGTTATAAAGTTATGTCTTTCAGTCTTAAGAATGTTGGGGCAACATCTCAGCGAGCAATGCAAAATATCTTCCAATACATGGTGCACAGACATGTTGAGTGCTATGTCGACGATTTGGTGGTTAGGTCGGGAAATCATCAGGAGCATCGTGAACATCTAGCATCAGTCTTTCGCCTGATTAGAAAGAAGCAATTGAAGATGAATCCGGCTAAATGCGCGTTTGGGGTATTATCGAGGAAATTTCTGGGCTTCATGGTAAGGCACAGGGGTATTGAAATAGATCTGGAAAAAGTGCGAGCTATTCAAGATATGCCCCCTCCAAAAATGTTGAAAGAGTTAAAAAGTTTACAGGGCAAGCTAGCCTATATCCGCCGTTTTATTTCGAACTTAGCAGGAAGATACCAGCCATTCTCTCATCTGATGAAGAAAGGAGCAGAGTTTGTATGGGATAAATCTTGCCAGAATGCCTTCGATGCAATAAAGTAATTGTTGAAACAACCTCCAGTGCTGACTGCCCCCGTAAAAGGAAAGCCCCTCATTTTATACATATCAGCAGCTGAGAATTCGCTAGGAGCTTTGCTGGCATGAGTGAATGATAGTGGGAAAGAGGCGATGCTTTATTATCTAAGCCGAACGTTGATCGGCACAGAATGTAATTATATATCTATCGAAAAGATATGTCTGGCGCTGGTTTTTGCAGTTCAAAAATTAAGACGTTATTGTCTGTCTCACGACATAACTCTAATATCTCGAGCAGATTCTATCAAGTTCTTAATGACCAGGCCAATGTAGTCAGGAAGGTTAGCAAAATGAATGTTGATATTATCAGAGTATACAGTCACATACGAATCAGCCAAGGCAGTGAAAGGGCAAGCGGTGGCAAATTTTCTAGAAGCTCATCCTGTCAAAGATTATGAAGCCGTTTTTGATGAATTTTTGGATGAACAAGTTATGATGACTAGATTGCCTAAAGCCTGGCAAAAGTTTTTTGATGGGGCAGCACGGGCAATAGGAGCAGGTGTTGGAGTAGTATTCATTACCCCATAGGGTGATTTATTGCCTTATTCCTTCACATTAGGAGTGACATGCACGAACAACGAAGCTAAGTATAATGCCCTTATCATTGGAATGGAGATAGCCAGCGAATTGGGAATAAAAGACCTGCAGATTTATGGGGATTCTAATCTGGTTATAAATTAGGTAGTGACAGAGTTTGAAACAAGGAAGCCGGAGCTTTTGCCGTACAGTCGAAAAACATAGTGTTTGCTAGAAAGGTTTTTGAATGTCGAAATTAAACATGTACCGTGAAGTGAGAATGCAAAAGCGGATGCTTTAGCTAGTTTAGCAGCAGCGTTGTCTTGTTCAGATAGATGTCCTTTGCAAGTAACAATTGAAGAAAGGAGGTTCTTGCCGTCCGCAGAGGTGAATGAGGAAACAATGGAAGTCCTACCTGTGTCATGCCTAGAAGTGATGATAAATGACTGGCATCAACCTTTCATTGACTATCTCAAGTATGATATCCTACTGGAAAATGTATAAGCGAGATTTCAGATTAAGCAGAAAGCGAAGAGATTCGTGTTGTGTGGTGAAGAATTGTACAAGAAATCTTATACTGAAGTATTGTTGCGATGTCTTGATGGAGATGAGGCACTCCAAGTCCTGCAGGAAGCTCATTCTGGGGAATGCGGGGGACATCAAGCTGGGAGAAATTTGTTTCACTGAGTGCATCAGATGGGGTATTATTGGCCAACAATGTTTAAGGATGCGATCGATTATGCAAAGTGATGTCATGAGTAACAGATCCATGGGGATATCATACATATTTCTCTTGAAGATCTTCATCAGTCGATTACTTCTTAGCCTTTTGCTACATGGGGGCTCGATGTTATTGGGCCTATAAATCCATTATCGTCCAGGAGGAAGCAATACATCTTAGCGGTGACAGATTATTTCTCCAAATGGACGGAAGCAGTTGCATTATGGAATGTTAAAGAAAAAGATGTTGTTAATTTCATCCGACATGCGATAATATATCGCCATGGTATCCCAAAAAGAATCATTACAGACAACGGTACTCCTTTCAAGAACAGAGGAGTAGAGAAGTTATGCCAGAAGTTTGGTATTCATCAGTCTTTCTCAACCCCTTATTAGCCACCAGCCAATGGTTTGGCTGAAGCGTTTAACAAGACAATTGTAAAAATTTTGAAGAAGACAGTGAGTGAGAATAAGCGCGACTGGGATGAAAAAATGAAGAGGCTCTGTGGGCCTATAGAACAACACATCGTACAGCGACACAAGCTACCCCGTATTCATTAGTTTATGGCATGGAAGTGGTTATACCAATTGAGGTACAAGTAGCTTCACTAAGAGTAGTAGTGTATCAATCAATCACGGATGATGAAAATGCGAAAATACGACTCAAAGAGTTAGATATGCTGGATGAGAGGAGACTGGCAGCTCAACAACGGTTACAGTTATATCAAGCCAGAGTTTCCATAGCCTTTGATAAGAAGGTTAAACACCGATCCTTCAGAAAAGGGGATTTGGTTTTGATTTTGAAAAGACCGATAATGGTCACTCGAAGAACAGGGGGCAAGTTTGATCCTAAATGGGATGGTCCGTATATAATAACTGAAGTTTACTCTAATGGGGCATACAGGGTAACAGAGCAAGACGGACGAGGCATTGGTATACCGGTCAATGCTCACTTCCTCAAAAAGTATTATCCCTAACAATGAAGGGACCTTTTAATTTAGAAGATGATTTAAATAATTCTTCTATATCAAAAGGGGGGGCAGTCACAAATGAAAGGATTAAAAGATGAAATAACCTTTACGGGCATGGCCCTATGGCCCTATATTCTATCTTCACAAGCAAAAGAATTGCGAAAGATGAAGTCATGTACTCTCCTTCATGTGAAAGAATAAAAGGCCAAAAGAACTGCGAAAGATGAAGTCATGTACTCTCCTTCATGTGAAAGAATAAAGGTACAAATATCAAAGTATATATATCAGAAGCACTAATGATCGCCGTTGTTGATGGTTATCTCAAGCGTCGATGATTGCAACTGATATCGACGGTTATTGTTAATCATCGTCCAAAGATTAGTAACTATTACTGTCATCACGAAAGGCTCGTTATAACGAAAGATTATAATGAAATACTGCTGATTTTTATCGACGATTGCTATCATCACTGACTTGATTCATCATTTAAAACAGAATATGGACATTCTTAGAAACATTTTCAGTAGTGGTGAAAATATCAATTATCGATTGTGCAGGATGGGCAGTATGGTGGACTATATATACTCAACCACATAAAGTTGACGGCAGCGGCAATATATTATTTCTAGTTTAAAGTGACCAATCATACATAAGACCAATACCGTTTGTGAGCTCTTTGACAACGTCATGAATGAGGAAGAAAATATTCTCCTAGCGATGGATCTGAATTCACAGACAAAGAAAACTCAAATCCTCGGTTTGATTTTGGTATTAACTCATGAGGAAGGATATAAAAACCTACTCATTGATGGATCGACAGCCTTGGATTGGGTACTTAAGGTAGCCTGGTAAAGTCCCGTGAACTCTGGAGAGTTACTGTGGC
Organism: Magnolia changhungtana; assembly: GCA_030180095.1. NCBI lineage: Eukaryota > Viridiplantae > Streptophyta > Magnoliopsida > Magnoliales > Magnoliaceae > Magnolia > Magnolia changhungtana. Next base: position 10,806,421 of record JASAUF010000160.1, read on the forward strand.
CATTCTAGTGCATAAATCCCATTTACAGCCTTAATCACTTCAACTACTCAAGAGCTTAAAATGTGTGTTATTATTTAACTAGACTGAAATATAGTACCGCTTATCAAAACAAAATCATATAGGCGGATCCTACACTAATAATCATAATATATGGTAGTTTTGTTAAAAGTACTGCGATAAAATATCATGTTGAGATTGTTGAATAAACAAGCACGTTGTAATAAAGTATCGTGTTGAGATTGTTGAATAAACAAGCATGTTGCAATAAAGTATCATGTTGAGATTGTTGAATAAACAAATATGTTTAGGATAATCTATGATGCAAATTTGATTATATATCATGATATCAAAAGAATATTTACATGCAAAATTTACAAATTTTCAGTTATGTTCATAGCTTCCAAATATTGTTGCAATTCTTCTTTTAACTGAGACTGTAATACAACAGTCGCATGCTCGGCTTCAAGGAGCAAGTTAGCTTGATCAGGGACGCATGTCAATTCAGATGCCAAAGAAGTGGCAACCTCTTCATCTCTTAACTGGTCAACTTGTATGGTATTGATCAATTGAGTATTTGACTCAAGTTCTGCTTGGATCTGACAGGCGGTCGAATTTGCCGCCTCCCATTGACTCTGGAGTGATAAAATTTCTTTCTCAAAAAAGGCAATATGATCGCTAATATTGGCCTTGGTTCCTTTTGAAGTCTTCAATTTCTCCTGGAGTGACTGATTAACGGTATTATGGTTAGCAAGGGTATTATCTGCTTTAGTGAGCTTCTCTTTAAGAAGCGCCAATTCATGTTGGTGGTTCAAAATTTCTGGAGCTACAACCATATTCCGTACTGCCTCCAAAGTCTTCGTGGAGTCACAAAATTGTGACAAAGCGGTATGAAGACCCTGAATGTCGATACGTGCCAAGCAAGCTGCGGGAGCAAGAACTGCTAGGGCACCATCCAAAAAGGCCCATTAACTTGGATCTTTAAAAGTACTGGCAACAACAGAAATTGCATGCTTGAAAAGTCCCAACAAGAGAAGGGGCACCTTTTCTAGGGAAAGTTTGTCAAAAGCTGCAGCCACTGAATTAGATCCTTCAAATCCGCTAGGTGTTGGAGTGACTGAAACTAAAAAGATAGATAGAGAAGTATAAATTTAAAACGAGAATCTATATCCATTAGGATGGTTTAAAAATGAAAATATATGTATATACCAGGGGTGGGGGCAAGAGTAAATGATGCTGAATGAGTTGCAGGAGCGGTAGAACTGGGAACTGCAGTAGTGGCGATAACATTAAAAGAAAGTTCTTGAGCCCCCGCATTGCTCGAGTTCAAAGTACTTGGCGTTAGAACGTTAGCTGGGTCGGGAAGGAATTCCAAGCTTTGAGCCACCGGTTGGATAGAAGGAGGACGCATGGTAGGGGAATTGCTTGCTCGAACGGGGGCATCAGATGAGTGATGGATTGATGGTCCAAACTCTTCTGGACCGGGAAGAAGAAGTATATTTCCCATTACTGCTTGAGTCTCTAATAACTGAACCTCTATATCTCTTGAAATTAACGTTGCACGGGTTACCGCATCAGCAGTTTCCATAATACGAGGAGAATACGAAGCATCAAAAGAAAGGAAACTGTTTCTGCCAGTAGTACTGCCATATTCTCCGTAATCAAGTTGCTCCTCGTTATCTAGCGAAGTCTCTAGAAAGGGTTGAGAGGTGTCAGGTTGAGTAGCTGGAGCCTTGAGGAGAGGGGATCTAACCTCAGCATCATTATCTCCTCCAACGTCTACTTCATCATCAGTATCTGCATTCAGTAGAGCATTCACTTCATCAATCAGACTTGTAGGAAGGGATGTATCTTCACTCGTTGTATTAGCTGAATATTCTGATGAACTATAGCTGTCTTCATCAAATATGGGTTGCTTCCCTTTATAGACAGTCTTCATAGGAAGAAGAGGTGTACCTTGAGAAGGGGAAGGGGCTAGTTGCAGCTGAACTTCGGGAGACAGTAACTTGGTACGGGAGCGAGTCATAAGAGACGTGGTAATAATGATTCGACGCACAGTTGGAGGGGTTGTTACTACGGTAGGATGAGTTGCGGCTTCTGTAAGGTCTACAACAGGGGTAACTGAAGCATTTGCATGATCGATAGGCTAAGAGGTCGTAGAAGGGTCCATAACAGGATGCACGACAGGAGTAGACGTAGGTTGATTTTTCCCTTATGAAGTAGGAGAAGGCAGAGTATTGCCTGCTGCTTCGCATTCATTAGCAGGAGCGGCTGATCTTGCTTCTTGATTTAATAAATTCAGAGGAGAACCAAAGGCAATCCAACCCTCTAAAGTGTTTGGGGGTTTCAATTCTCTAATGGGTTCTTCAACACAAATTTTGAAGCAAAATTGTCCCGGAGTTGTGGCATGATCCGTTTCGTAGAAGTATCCAATTCCTTGTTCTGGTCTATAATTCCTCAAATGAGGGGGAGGAATCCAGACAGGTCGATCTACCGGAAAACAATTGCGTACTAGATGATATTGATGACTCCACCATCGCATCAAAGAGTATGAAGCTGTTACTTTGTGATTGTATCCAGGAAGCACGAACCAAGAACTAAATTTTCTGGACAGGAGTTATTTCCATATTAAGGACCAGTTATAAGGACCAGCTCTATAACTCCTCATGGTGCGGGTGACTTCATCGCTTGCTTAGGGTACGGTTTGATCATAGCCGAATTGTCTAGCGAATCGATTCAGATAATATGGTTCTCGCCAGAATTCTAGTCCCTCTCTTAGTGGAAGATTACAAGAGCGAATGCAGAGAAAGAAAGTCCTTTCGAGAGGCTTCAAGTCATTAGTATTTGCCACATCTTTGTCTTCGGCTTGATAATTGTAACACCCTGAAATTCGAGGGTCGAGTAACAACTCAACTCTCGAGTTCCAAAACATCACTTATGCAACATAGATAATGATGATTAAATGTTGTCTGTGTTAGTGCAATAAACATGAGTGAGATTATACCAAAACAGTAATTCATACTCTAGATCAATTGTATAAAGGCAAGCGGAAGACTGAAACTGTATATATATATATATATATATATATATATATGTATGTAAAAGAAACAAAACCATCTCAATCTCCAGAGTATGAACCCAACTGAGTCACCATATACATGTATCTATTTTACGATCAAATGTCAAAAGTACAACTAAAGAAGTAAGCCCTGTAAATCCCGTTGATCCAGGCAGTCTAGGCAAAGCCACCAGCATACTGCATAAACGAGAACTCGTCTTGGTCCTCGTCGTAGTCTGGCTCAGCCTCCTGAGTCGTCACCTCATCTGCACCTAAGACAGAGTCTGGTTGGTGTGTACAACACTGTCCTGTAACGTGAGAGTGAGTAGCTAACTCAGTGGAAGAATAAAGCATAGGTTAACATGTTATTAATTTAGTCAAGCAGTAATGATAAAGTAGTACAATCAAACACTCCTAACTACTCTTATTAATGCAAGTATGAATGTAGTCATGATGCGTGCCCTCACCACATACTCCCTCATGCGACACCATCTTACGTTCGCAATACGCTTTCATTCCTCAGTGCTCTACATCTTCCAAGCACATGCAGTGCGATGATGAGTATGATTACCGAGTTGTTATTAGTCCATTTCAAACAGCAGGATTATGAAACTAAGGTACCTCCATTGTATCATTCCTAAACATGATCCATTCTAGGGTCATCAAACCTAGATAATCTCATATGATAGTGTGGCTCTAGGGCACTGCAAAGGCTGTCAGGGCTGTTACACGCATTCGTTACATCACTCCCCCATCACCTTTTTAACAGTTCATCACTAAATTGATACAGGCCTAGTTCATACTCTATATACCGCGACAAAACTCGTCGCCTCACCGCCAATTCAGAGTATGCTCGAGGTCACTACAAAGGGCTCGTCACCAATCAGTGTAGGCCGACAGCTCGAATACAGTATCCCATACTACCGTATTAGGCTCACGAGTCAAGGTTGCTCACTGGTCACTACGGGGAAGCACGTGGCCCCAGCGTAGGCCAACAGCTTGACCATAGTGTCCCATACCACCATGCCCGGCTCATGAGTCTTAGCGGATCGAGGTACCATGGCTAATGAGATTTCACTGGTAAGTTTGGTACCCTAGGTTCAAGTAGTAGCGTCCAAACATGGTGAACATACATTAGACATATCGGGTTACTTTACGAGCTTGACTAGCTCGAGCACACAATCAACTGAACGATATGAAGTGCATAAGCACTTCGCGTGGCCTAACTACTATCGCCAACTGATGTACGACTCAGGTTCGTCAAACACATCCTACGTGGCGAAATGAATCTCAACCACGAACTTAAGTTTGGTACCGATTGTCTGGACTATAATCATAGTCCCAAACGTAATCAATGCTTATTCAGAGCATGTGGAGTAAAGCATAATAAACAAAGTAATTCAAGCATGTTAACAAGCATGTCATAAAGCATGTTATAAAGCACCATATAAACAGAAAATACAAATACATATATTTCATAAGTAAGCGGTTAAATTAAACAACCAACATGGAGGAAATCATATATGTCTCTAAGGTAGTTAAGAATCCCATCTCAACACCTACCTAAGGCACCATCATCCAAGCACTTACTCTCACAAGCATTTTCACAAACACTTAGAATACACTATTTCAACATACATAGTGTATATTAGCAAAACATGTATTAAGTCGAGCCCTTTCGCCAAGCAAGTATTTTACACATATATAATATGTTCATACAGAAAATAATCATGGCAAACACATTTTCAAAATTTATATGTATACGGTACTTTCTACAAATACCTAGAATACACAAAATTCTATATTCTTCGTATCTAATCGAAACGGAAAACAGACAGCACTTTGTACATGTGCAATTGCATGCAGATCATGAATCTATCATTATCTGACATTGAAAGCGTTGAAAACCATAACCTATACACCTAAAGTCCGCACCTTTCGTCTTAGAATCGTAACATATCAAATAGGTTTGCTAAGCTTCTGTATTCGGCAGTTTGGTAACCTATAGAATGAAATAGGTTAGCTATTTCATAACCTACAACCATCACAACCCTAAAATAGATTAGGGTTAGGGTTTCTTACCTAGAAACAAGGTCAAAATTGCTGGGAAAGTGATGAGAATGGAGTGGTGAAGCTTGTGTATCGGCAGGGAAAGAGGGTAGGAAGAATCCTCCCACAACTCTCTAACTTTCTCTCTCTTTTCTCTCTTCTCTCTTAGGGTTTTTCTCAAATTCGTATGGCTGGATGAGAGAGGGTTCTAAGGTCCTTATATAGCCTAAAATCACACCAAAACAGACTTATAGTCAAGGTATACTTAGGTTATAACCAAAGTGAGCCAGTTCCAGCTCAATGAAGCACTTCTGGCGGGCCCCCTTGAGCCAATGGTCGGACTTAAGCTCACAGACTCTGGATCTAGGTGGAGTTAAGTTTTCGTTTCAGTTGGATTCCCAGATCACGCGTGGCGGACCAGTTTCAGTTCAATGGTCAGTGAAACTCGATCAGAGATTTCGAGTACATGGCCATGTGTATGAAATTTCCCCTGATCCGAGGGTGTATTTAGGTCAGATTTTGACTGTATGGTTGCTTACAAATTGTTCGCAAGCGACACGTGCCAGATTTCATAAATTTGTATTTATCTTGGAATTATTTTCATGTTTCTCACACTCCTCGCTCCGGACTCAAGCAAATAACCATGGGACACTATCTAGATTTGATCTCCAAGTGGTTGTCAAGCCCAGTGAGGCGATCCTAAGTCTATAACTTCGTATCATTCAGACTTTCGATGTGCGGTCCAGATCTGATACGGAGTTTCAATGTGCTCTCGAGAGTAGTCGGGTAATGAGTTTGATCCTAGATTTTAGGGTAACCTAACGTCAATGATTCTACAAGTTTTAGGTCTTGCAGATTGTATTTAAAGTGATTCTAACGGATTTCATGGCTAATCTAGTTTAGCACTTAGTTAACTTTGTCAAATTTCTAAAGGATTTGATCTTAAGCGATTTCTGGTCGAGGTGGTACTCGGGCCATTGTACGGAATTTATTGAGTCGTTACAATAATCTAAGTAAAAAGGGAAGAAATCAATAGACTCTGTGCTATCGATTTTATCAGTTACCCATTCATAGCTCTTCTTTATCGTTTTCCTCTTCAAAAAGTACCACAGAGGTAAATGATTTGGATGAACGTAAGCTTTCTTTGGGTCGTTATACGTCCAAGGAAAATAAATGCCGAGCCATCCAGAGAAATAATGCCACAGAGTAAAAGCAGGTGTAATTCCTATTGTCGGGCCTGAGCAATGCATCGTGGCATGACCAAAAGCCCTGTATAGTGAGCATAAGACGGGAGGGGCTAAGGAATATTTCTTTTTATCTTCAGCCATTGCCCCTGCTGCCGAAAATAAGGTCGGCCGGATTGAATCTGAAGTTTTTGAACTAGGAAGCACAACTATGCTCAACCAGTAGGCCAAGAAGGCAGCTAGTTCAGTGTCAGCAGTGAAATTGGCTGGGCCCTTTATTTTCTTACGATTGGCTTCTAATTCAGCGCAATGACTACCAGAGAACTTGAGAGCAAAGAAAAATCCGTGAACAAGTTTTGATTTATAGATAAGTATTGAGGAGAAAAACTAAGATGCTTACACCAAGTAGCAAGAAAAATGTGCCAGCCACTGGAGAGGAGGGATCTTGTGGACATCAACAAAGTAAGATGTTCCCCGAAAAGGCCCAATAGTAGATGCTGTAATTTTGGGCACTTTATTAGGTCTAACATGAGCAAACTCCAAATTTGAAGGAACGTATTCGTCGAGGAAAGATCCTGAGATAGGCAGGCCGCCCATTCTGTTAAGATCCCATAATGTAATGCTCACTTCTCCTACCAGGAGATGGAAAGGGTTTGTGACTGAGGACCAGTATTTCAAGAAGCCTTTATAAATCATTGTGTCTTTTGAAAAAAATTTAGAAGTGACTTCTATGGCATCATAAATTTGGGCGGCACATAAAGCATCCTCATACTTTGTTAGGATTGCTTTAGTCCAGGCACTGTAGTATGGATGGGTGGTCCAGAGGCCCCGTGTTCTGAATTCATCCTTACCCCATAAAGAGTCGCGGCGGCGGAAGCGTTGTTGAATGGTCTCAAAGAAATGAGTAGGATACAAAGAATGGGGATCATGGCACGGTGCAAGAAAACGCATGTATCTCACTTGGCCGGTCTTTTGAGTTAAACCTTTATCTAAAAGGTAGCCCTCAAGGATGTTTGGCTCTTTGATAACCCAATTGGATAGATAGAGGAGCCTGTTCTGAGTCATGAAGTCTGTAGGCTCGTTTTACAGAATTAAACGATGACGTTGAAGTTGTAGAGGAAGAGCAATGATCTCATCTTTATACATATTACGACATTTAATCAGCTCGGTAGCCAATTTTACTGAGTCCCAAGCATTTTGAAAGCATCTTCGGTTGTGTTCTTGAACTTTCTCCTGGAAAACTTCATCTGGGTGCCTCGCTCTGGTTCGTGGGGGAACAGTTGGGGGAGGAGAAGCTTGTGCATCTGGGAGATGACTAATATCGGTGCGATAGGAGGTGGTACATTTCAGCCAATCTTCCCAGTCTGATTCTTGTCCCGAAAGGGGAGGACTCTATTTCTTTTATGATGATAGTTATGCAAATATTTTCGGATAGACATTGAATGTGGTCGGCAAAATTCACATTGATAGATGCCGATTCCTTAAAAAAAGAGCTGTAATTTCCACCAGAACGAGGCCTTTTGGGGTTTGGGTTTTACTGGATTGTGGTTCAGATTGTCCAGCAACACTTGAAGAAGCAAATGGTCTTTTAGAGCTCACCATCTGGAGATTCTATATAAGAGTTAGCAAAAGATTAGAGTTATGAAGGAGGATTACTGAGTGAAGAAAACAGATAAAAGGAGAAAGAATACACAAAAGATGTGCAGAACAGTCACTATGCACAAAGTAACTAAGTATAGTCCATTGTGCGCAAGTTATTGTGCGCAGAACGTAATGCTGAAATTAACGTGCACAGATCATTGTGCGTAGATCATTGTGCACAGATCACTATGCGTAGGGGTGTAGTGCTACCTAGAATGTGCGAGATTCTGACTAAGTCGGGAATAGCCTTTGTGCGGGACAACCGTTGTACGGCGCACAACGAGGTATCACACAATGTATAAAATTGCGCAAGTACGGAGTAGAGCAGTGGAGGCCGATGGTGCAAATGAAGCAGACTCTAGTATTTATAGATGTTCACAGTTGATTGTGCGCAACTAGTTGTGCGCTAGTTATTGTGCGATAATGATTGTGCGCAAATAAATTTACGCACAATAGAGGAAATAGGTGCACAATAAAAGCAGGAAAGCGAAATGGTATTTTTTAAGAGATTGCTCCCGTATTTTATTTTTTTGATGGTCTCAAAAGAAAATACAGGACTAAGGGGGCATCTGTTGGAGCACAAAAATGAAGAAAGTGGGTAAAGATAATTGTTGTGTGAGTAAGAGGATTATTATGCGGATTAAGAGAACCTTTGTGCGGCAAAAGATAGTATTGTGCAGAAATAGGCCTTGAGCGTGGACCGTTGGAGTGCACGATGAAAGACCCGCACAATGGTTGGCGCACAACAGAATCCGCACAAAGGATGGCGCACAGCAAGATCCGCACAAAAAGAGGTCGCACAAAGCTTACGTGGCATGACTCACACGTGTGAGAGGGCTATAAATACCCCCTAACCCCTCTAGTGGGGTCATGGGCAATCGATCACAGTGAGAGCAGAAAATGGAAGAGAAAGAAGAGAAGGTAAAGTCCGTAGCTATTGTGCTGGAAGGGTGTTGTGCGGCGCACAACACCACTAGCGCACAATGGTATCGGCGCACATCAAAAGCTAGCGCACAAAAGATCTCTAGCGCACCAAAAGGCTCCGACGCACAATAGAGTCCAGCCCACAACAGAGGCCAGCGCACAACAAGTTGTAACGCACAATGACATCTGCCTGCGCACAATGACCCCTGCTTGCACACAATGACTTCTGCCATTGCACAATGGCTTCTGCGATAATATTCAATATTATGTTTAATATCTTCTTATATCTGTATATAATATGAAGGATAAATCCTCATTTTACTCTAATATTCATGCATATTCTATTTGGAATCAAAGGAGAAAGGGATGTAAAGAACTTAAAATGAATGAACAAAGTGGTTATCATCCATGTTTTCCTTTGTTAGTTCATTCAAATGAATAAAAGTTCCCCATCCGAAAGACATTCGTTTCCTGTCGAAACAGTTTCTTGATCACTTCTAATTCTGATCACATATTACTCTTTTTTAGTCTGGATGCGTTTCATAAGTTTTCTAACTTCGTTAAGAGTATCTGACTTTTCTTTTAGAAGAAAATATTTCTTTCTGCCTCTACTCTTTGTTCTAGTTGGTCTGACTAAATTCATATAGAGAAGTTCAAGAGGTCTTTCTATGGCTAAGGAGTTCACTTTCTTGTGACTGCTCCTAACTTGATTGCTTATTTGACATGCACCACATACTTTTTCTATCTTTTTCAGTTTGGGTAGGCCACGTAAGTGGTTTCATTTGCTCAATTTATATAGATCTCTATAATTTACATGTCCAAGACGTTGATGCCATAGTTCAGTTTCTTTTGTTTGGACCATGTAACATGAATGGATTGTTGAGCATGAGTCATTAATTATATAACAATTTTTAGAAGTTTTGTGACCATTTAATATTTCTTTTCATTTCTCATTAATTATCTCACATCTGTCATCTGAAAATTTTACTTTATGTTTATTATCACAAACCTGAGATATGCTCAGAAGATTATGTTTTAACCCTTTGATATATAAAACATTTTCAAAGAGAGGTAAGTTAGGAAGTTGTACATTACCATGGCTAATAATCTTGCAGTTGCTTCCATCTCCCAATGTAATCGAGCCGCCATTTATTTGGTTGATGTTTGAGAGTATAGCCTTATCACCTGTCATGTGTCTCGAACATCTACTATCCACGTACCATCTTGAATGACTACTTTCTTTGAAAGTCGTGTGGATTACAAGACATTTAAACTTTTGAATCCATTTCATTACGGTTCAAGGTTTAGGAGGATCTCTTGCTTTTTGCTGATTTTGGGAATTAGGATTTCTCCTTTTTCTATATACTCTACTCTTACCAAAGTTGGATTTCAATAGCTCTTTAAAAAAGTCCACAATTTTATTTGCTGAAGGAGGATTACTATTATTATTCCTTTGATATTTATGGTAGTTGGCACTATTTCTTATATTAGAGGCCTAAAAAGGTTTTGAATTTTTTAAGTCACTCCTTTTATATTTTGATTCTTTTAGAGTCTCTGCTTTAGAGTTCTAGGATTCTCCTTTTACAAAGGTAGGAGTAGAATCCTTAAATTTCAAAGAGTTATTTTTAATATAACCCAGTCCAGACTTGTCACCACATCATCTAGATGAGGTTAACAATTTTTTAAGTTTTTGGCCACCAAGGGTAAATTTCCAAGTGTCCTTTGAACTTGGAAGGGAGGAAATTCAAGTTTTAATTTCTTAATTTCATATTTAAGTTTTTGTAATTCAGAAATCTTTAAACTCAAATCTAACTTAGTCTTTTCAAAATAATAATAATAAAATGATATTTTTTCAAAAACATCTTTTTCAAGTTCCAATTGTAATTTAACATAATTTTCTTTTAAAATTTTCAATTTAGCTGCGATATATAACTTTCTCTGTATTAGGGCATCATATGTGTTAGGGGAAAAATTGACAAGTCCATAACTCGGCTTATGGAATGACCTTCAAGGAGGTCGAGGCAATTATAAGGACAGTCAAAGAACATGGCAACGAGCCCATTCAGATAAATTGTGTTCTGACCGAATGGGTCAGTTGCAGATCGACCACAGATTGACCATTGGTCAGTCATAGGTCGGATCTAGGTCGACCATGGATCTACCCCAGATCAGTTATTGTTCGACCATAGTTCAGTCATAGCTTGTCCATTAGACGACCATAGAGCGGACAATGGCTGGTTACAGGTCAAGCAACTTCTCATGATAAGGTCAAGGACCCTTAGCACCCAGCTAAAGGAAACACGAATCCTCCAACCCAATTATTAGTCGAAGATGGTGAATAATGATCTATCACCATTGATCGAAGATGATGAATGCTAATCTATTGAAAAGATTGGTATTGTAATGCACCGACTTTTCAGGACCCAAGTATATAACCTGTCTCCCAAAAACCCAAGTGTTAACTTATTGAGAGCCAAAATTTCACTTTTATTTTTTAAAAATTTTAAGTAAGCATTTAGCGTAAAATGGACAAATCAGTATAAAAGAGAATTTTTATTTTATTTAAAATGTACAAGAGATTGCCCATAACAACTTATACAAACAAATGTGTATGAATTAACAAATACATGAATTTCACAATTACACAAGTGAGATAATCAAATGCACATAAAATCTAAGCCGCAAGATCGCGCAGCTCCTCCTGGCAATACAGTCGTGCGTCCATAGCACCTATGCACTGTTCCTCATCAAGTCTTTACATATACATCATCTGGGCCACCTGTGCTACCTTTACGGTTATATAATTGATGGATGAGTAGCCAACTCAGTGTAAATATATAAAACAATACATGATGCAAGTCTTATTAGATGCATGGATGCGTGAATGCAGTCATCGCCCCAGTGATGCACATCCGTGCAGAAGTTAGGCTCGTCACCCATGCAATCATCGAACCCGGGAACATCATCCAGTCGGAAAAATACGTATATCACATACGATGGCAATAGACACTGGTATGTGCCATGTATGCATAATTAGTCAACCCGTTATTAGTCCAATTACAACCAGCCAATTTAAATAATCTCAAACGTCATTACGGGAGCTAGTTGCCAGCGTAGGTCGACAGCTCAGGCATAGGTCTCATACCACCATCCCCGGCTGATGAGACTACCATCTTAGGATGTTTAATAGAAACTCGTCGACTAGTGGTCAATCATATTACAGTATATGGGGCTTACCCTCGCATGGTTACACGGTATAAAACATCGAACCCATATAAGGAAAATACCCAAAACAAAGCCACATAGGGCGATATCAAAACAAGTCACATAAGGAAATATCAAAATAAGCCATATAGGTATCAAAACCATACGATAAAAGACCATCATTGAAAACCACTTAAACATAACAACCCTGGATGGTAGGGCCACATCAATGATCCATCTAGACCACCACTCAATAACCACTAGATCGAAGGTCCATTGCAATTGTCATTAATCGAGTTACATACCAAGTATGGGTGCACATTTATAAGTGGTGGTTTCCCACTAATGTACCAATTTAAATTCCATAAGTAATCCACAAATAATCGACAAGCATGAACAATATATCGGATGAACATTAATCATGTAATATAGTAATTCAATTTCCACCAGCTAACACATGTGATTATGAAAGGGAGATATCAATTATAAATTAAAATACAAACTATAACTTAAGCTAATGGGAACATGAAAAGCTCAAAGGGAAGAAATCATCACCTTATTTGTCAACCCACCTTCTAATGTCATTAGGAAGTGGGCACGCCCTTAGGCTTTGATCCTACCACATATTATGAACTTATATGATTAACTCGAGGTTCTGCAATACTACCTATGGTCTAAATTATAACCTAGGGTTTAGATTACTTAGGGTTTTGATGTAGAATAAGAGTTTTTATCCTAGAGTTCAGTTAAATGCATAGATTCTAGGATCTAAATCCTAGATTAGTGTTACTATTATTTTTATTATTAGTATTACTCAATGGATTGAATAATATTCACAAAAGGAATACTAATTCCATCACTATTATTAATGATGGTTCCTAAGTTCCTATTTAAAGGTACTGACATTATCTAATATCCTTATGATGATTAAAAATCTTTTAAATAATACAAGCAATAATGATGGAATCTTCACTAACGATTCACTAACGATTACGTAATAAGGATTAATGCTAATGATTCACTAACGATTACGTAATAAGGATTAATGCTAATAATCATGATAATAGGCATTATATTAGTTACATAAGGAAAATGATGACTATTTTCTAATGTTAATATTTATAACTATTAATAGTGAATCTAGTCATGATACTAGATTCTATGACAAATGTTCTATTTTAGAACATGAATTCCTTAGTTTTATTGTAGTTGTTGGATAAATGGTTCTACACTTCATGGTGTTCTAGGAAGTCCAATTTGAGCCAGTCCACCATCTGTTAATTCAATTTATGGGGCTCATTAGCTAAATTTCATGGGCTCACTAAAAAGCTATATAAATGCTTTCTTTTGGTCTTCTATTCAAAACTTCTCTAATTGGTATTTTCTTCATTTATGGCAAGCTAAATTATGGTTGAATTTAGGGTCTATGGATCATGAATTTTGACGGATTTGCAAGAAATAGAGATAGTGATTTTGGGGTGAGATAAGAATAGAGCCTACTGGATTTAAAGGGTTCGACTTAGCAGATTGAACTTATTGGGCTCTGTCATCATGGAAAAGTTCAGTTTACTCCATTTTTTGTCTTACAATTTCAGTTTCCAAACAAGTAGAACTTAGTTCTTTCTAAATAAATAATTGACATGACTATGTGTACAGGGATTGAATTTTAGTTGCATGCCAACCTTGATCCACCGAGTTTTACATCGGGTGGGCCCACTATGATTTACGACATGGCCCACCGAGTGTGTAACTCGGTAGGGCCCGCTTGTGATTCATGGCATGGCCCACTAAGGTATTCCTTAGCTGCGGTCCACTGTGATGTGTGTAATGCATTGATCAGTGCATTTCTGACTGAGATGGACCCATCATCATTACAGCAAGGGGGAAAGAAGCCTTGGTTTTGGCAACCACAGGGGTCCGAACTCATTAGGAAACGTCCTGAGTAGCCGAGAGTCAACTACCGAGTCGACTCAGTCCGCCAAGGCTCAGTTGGATGTGATTAGCTGAGGAAGTGATTTAAGTTCTCCTCCTTTAACTTCTCCTAGACGTGTAAAGGACCAGCACCACTTTGCTGGCTTAGAGGTCTGACCGAACTAGTGCTGCTGATTACAACTGCCGCTATGACGAGCTTGGACTCAGCTCTGACTCACCAAGCCCAATCCATAATGCGGACGAGTCGGGCTGCGTTGGTGCGATGCAACAGCCACACCGCTTCATCCTCTTCTCTCTCCTTCCAATTTCTTTCTAGTTCTCTCTTTCTCTCAACACCTTCACCGGATGGTGGGAACCCGATGTTCACTCCCCAAGTATAGGGTTGTGATATAGTAATAAACACAGTAAGACTGAGGTCGAATCCACAGGAACTGAAACCTGTACGTAATCTGAAACTAAATAGATCTAGAACTAGACTAAGATGAAATCTAATCAGGTGAATATAAAGGAATAGTGGTGAAAATATTAATCTAAAACTGGTGAAATTTAAAGGTAGGAAACTAGGGTGCTAAGGATCCACTTGTAGATCCACTTGTAGAGATCAGGGAGATCTACGCTTGATTCATAAACTCAACTGGACTTTGAGTCCCATCTTTATCTAATTGGAAGATAACCTGAAAATCAAATCTGAACGTCTTTTGATCTATTTTTCAAGAGATAAGACAGATGTAAATTAGAATGGATTCTATCGCAAAACCATGCCCATGAGACAAAGTAAACAACAGAATTAAACTAATCCACAACCAATCAGAGAGATGTATGAATGTCAAGAAGAGTTCCATTATCCTACCATGCCTAGGAGACAATGGTGAACAACAGGGTTCCCAAATTCACAAACCCTATAATGCTTAGAACATGCTCAAAGCTATCATAGATCCATTGTAATTTAAGTCACAATAAACAATTAAAAACTAAAAGCATTCCTATTAATCAAACTAGAATCAAAAGAGAGTTCAAGTAACATGAATTAAAGCAGTAAAACCAATCCCATCACACTACAAGCTTCACCACTTAGCCCTAGCTAAGAGGTTCAGCCCAACATGAATGGGCTGGATCCCTCAAACAAAAACAAAATAAAAAGAAAAAGAAAAGAAAACAAACTTTACTCTCTCTCTCTCACTCTCTCTCCTGCACGTTCCAGCCAAGATCCCCCCTCACGCTCTCTCTCTCTTTATTTTATAGGTGCCAGGGGTAGTGGAGAGGACGGTTTGGAGAACCGACCTTGCTAGAGTCAGTGGATTTGGTAAAATGTTACGTAGCAACAGTCTATTACAGAGAAACCGCAAACCGAGTTGCGTTCGGCTCAGATTTTTGGGCAGAAATCGTCCTACGATCCGATTTCTCTCCATGGCTGGGGTAAAGACCCCCTTACCGACCTATTGGGTGGTTCAGATCATTCGTCCGATCACGGAAGGTGGCCCGCAACTGCCTGTAACTTCCAGTTTTCCTGGATGAGGCTTCTTACGCACAGGCTGCACTGAGCTCTCGGTGGGGTCCACTTCAGCTACCTTTTGAGAAATCCACGTCGTCCACCAAATTCCTCTCAAAATTTCAGTCGGGGATGGTTGGTTTTGGATAGGTTTTGGTGTGGCTCACGGATTCTCTATTCAGCCGTCCATCCTACATTTGGACGATTGAAATCCGATCTCTACTGTCTTTCGCAATTTCGCCACCTAGGCGAAGGTCTTGGCCACCTCCCGGAGCAAATGAACAGCTTGGATCATCGAACCAGACGATAAGTGGGGTCCACTATTCAAATCAGCGTCTGGTTTCACGTCAGTACGGAAACTGAAGTTTTCATTTTTTAATGGGATACGGGTCCAAGACAGTTTGACCATCTTGGATTTGTCATGCATATCTGGTGCACTTGTGCACTGTGCACAGTTGACTCAGGTGGGATCCATGGTGATGATAATGAGAGATCCGATCCGTCCATCCCTTTTCTCATCTCATTTAAGCTATTGAGACCAATTTTTGAAGTATATCCAGATATCAGGTGGGCCCCAAATTGATAATTCATGGGTTGATTGACCATTGGGCCACTTCCACAGGGATCTAAGGGCTGAAATTTGACATGTACGGTTAATTTATGGTCCTCAGACCATATATGAAGTCTTGAGCCAAACCGATGGTGGGAACCCTGTGATCTTGCATTCTGGACGATTTTCGGGTCCGTTTAACATGAGTGGCCTGATTTCCTCGAATCTCGAGCATATAAATTCTTTGATTTCAGTCTGCTAGGGTCCGTCCCTTGCCTTGGTGACTTCAGAGTATTAAATCTATGCCTTTAGCACCCTTTTTCAGTCTCAGCTCGTAAATACACCTTGCATCACAAACATGATTAAAACGGGCCGTTAAACAGTACCATGTTCATAAATGTAGGTAATAACTGGGGTCTAATATGCAATATTTGACCCTTAACACTCGACAGTGACGTGCCTGAACTGAGTTACCTCGGTGTGGTTTGAAAGAGGAAGGAAGAGACGACCATTAATGGTGGATCTTAAGCGAAGGCTTCTTCCTCTGATCTGCCTCCTGCAGATGGTTCGTGGGACCCTTAGGAAGCTTGTAAACAATCTTCACTGAAGCTTTAAGGAGGTTAGGTAGGTGGGTTTAGTGGAGAAAGCTTGCGGCCGTTCTCTCTTTCCCATTCTCTTTCATCTCTAAAACCTAGCTTCAGAGGGCTAGGATCTCACCAGGACGGACGGCTGGGATTGGAAAGGGGAGAGCACATGGATTGTTAAGCTGTTTGCATGGAGAACAGTCCCCATTTTTGGAAACTTTGTGTTTTGGGGCTGACTTGTGTAAGGATCGTGTGCATGTACATATGTGGAATAGCGTGAGCTTATGGGGTTTTGGTTGCACAAGTGTCATCTATCAGATGGATGGTCTGGATTGTCCAGATGGACCGTGCAAGTGGGCCACTGATCAAAACCCCAGTTGCTCATCCGTCTGCTGCCACAAATGAAGTGAGAGAGAGAAATCTCTCTTTTTTTAGAGAGTCGCGGTCAGAGGCGTCTAACTAAGCCTCTTGGCTCAGTACACAGCGGGAGCCCTGCACTGTGTACATGGGCAATCAAATGTAGGGGTCCAAAGGTGGATTTGATAAAATCCACACCATCCATTCATTTTAGGGGCCCTTATCAAGGCATCTAACCAAGAACTAGGTAAATCCAAAGCTTAGGTAGGGCCCATGACTTGATTAAGGCCTTTTAAGTGCTGATTATGTTGTTTCGACCATTGGATCTTTTCAAAATTGGACATCAATGGTCGAAAGATTTCTAGGGGATCATTTGTATGTTCAAGATCATTGTGATATGTTAGCATCCCAACCTGAAAGGTAATCTCAATGATCGGATGACCCATTGGTCCCGATTAAGTGGTGGGTTGGTAGGTTGAGGGTTATGGTCCATATGGGCGGAACTTCGTCAATCCGACGACCAGATTATCTTCAGATATGACTTTTAAGGTTCCTAAGAGTCCTTAATCACTTCTTGGGAAAATTCTAGTGTTGGTTACCATTACCAGATGGTTGGATTACTTACTTATGTGACAGTTTTTTACATTGATTGGCACAAGCCTTATAAGGGATGGACCGAGTGGCCCACGACGTAAATTTATGGATAAATGGGCAACTACATTCCTCAAGAGGCCACACTGGTTGAAGTCTAGGTTTTAAATGGTGATGTCATACAGTTTATTACAAAGATCTAATGGTCTGGTCAATTCTAAATATGATCATTGGTGATTCTCAGGGTTTCTAACCTAGTTTATAGGTGAAGAGCATCAGAATTTTTTAATGATCAAGGGGACTGATTGAAATCATTAAGCGACGTATCATCTTATGGATGTAGATGAATATTGGATTTCTTAATTCAGCTCTCGGGATTCATGTTGGATAGTTGGATTAGATTATATGCATTAGCTTAGGACAAAATTTGAGGTTTAACTCATCCCTACGACAAGATGAATATCGCAAGCCTAGCTGCCAGTTTAGATCACGAGTTGGAGACAAAATCTTACCATAAATGATCTAGAGTCAATCCAAGGTGGATTGACTTTAGACTCTACAGATGCATTGTGGATTGTTCTAGCTCAAATCCAGAAGGTTAAAAGCCATTTGGGTCTCGGGCGGATTAAACTGATCGCCAAGGTCCACATCAAATGGTTAAGAAAGATGGACAGATTCGGATTTGCTTAATGATGATGTGTAATATAAGCTACATGTGTTTCTACACACGTTCATAGTAATTTGGATTTAAATGGTAACACCTGGGTATTGAAAAATACAGGGTGTTACAGGTATGGTTCATTCCTGAGACATCACCCGCCTATGGGAGCCGACCTAAATCTAAGCTATAGACTGAAGGAATCTCTTATAATCCTGAAGATCTCTCTCCAAGTCTTCGGGGGATAAGATTAGATCTTGATAACATCGAAATCCGGTAATCTCGTGAAGATCCCGGATCTAGACGGATCTTCAGGATATCGGGACGAATCCTCATACGATTGGACTCTCTTCCTTATGTATATAGAGGTATCCCCAACCATCAAAGTACGCACATTCTAATCCTAGCATTCGACTGGTGTCTCTTTTCTAAAGACCCTACCCTATAAAAAAGACCCTATTCCTGACTTAGGCATCGGAGAATCCCCTGCACTAGCCAAGGTCTCCTTTGTTTCTCCTTTGGACCTGTGCAAATATAAGAGGGTTAACCATGGAGGGTCTGCCTAAAAACTGCATAAACAGCTTGGTACCGTCAGTGGTAAACGATGTTCTAAGCCATTCTCAGCCCTACCAGCAACATCTACAATGGCCAGGGGAAAGAAGAAAGCTCAATCCCCTCCGGGGGTGATTCCGATCGCAACCTTACCTATGATTCGTCATGCCCCAGAACAGCCAAGGTAGCTTGAGCCACAATCGAGCCATCAAGGTTCCTCCTTTGGCTCAAGAAGACGCGGTCCATGGACTCGTGCTAAGAATGATCAAATGAACAACCTTGAAAGAGAGGTCGGGGATATCAGATCAGATTTGGGCCGCATGATGCGATTATTGGAACAAATTCAACCTTGACATGCACCGAGGGCCGACAATCCATCCTGGCCCTCCTGTGTGCATGTTGAACAATAGCCAGATTATTATCCCTCTCATCCTACTAGCATGTTGGTCGCCCCTCAAACGAGCCAGCAGTATACTCCGGCATAACCTGTCCCATCTCATGTATCCAAGATCATGCCTTTGCCTTCCTCCGACCTACGTCGTGAGATAAATCAGAGAAGGCATTGTAGAGCCCCAGTCGAGGCCACTGCCGAGAGTGGGGAACCTTGGAGAGCCGAATTGAAGAGCCTGAGGGATCAGATAGGTAACATGCAGCAAACATACCGAGCTAACGCAACAATGATCACAATGGAGGAAACTGAGTCCCCATTCACTGCTGAGATTCTGCAAGCACGACTGTCGGACAGGTTTTGACTGCCTCAGATCATGCCCTTCATGGGGAATACTGACCCATCAAAGCACATGGAATCCTTCTAGATCTACATGGAACTCCACGATGCTTCTGATACGGTCATGTGCCAAGCCTTCTCCTTCACTCTGGCCAACACTGCTTGACTATGGTTTAAGCAGCTAAAGTCGAGGTCCATTAGCTCATTCTAGGAGCTCAGCGAAGCTTTCGTCATGAACTTCATTGGGGGAAAGAAGTGACTCAAAGCACCTGCTCATCTTCTTCACATAGTCCGAAAAGAAGGTGAACTCCTGAAGGACTACATCAAGTGCTTCAACCTAAAAGCACTACAAGTTCAGAAACATTCAGACGAGACCGCCCTGAATGCCATTACGAGTGGGCTAAGAGATAACCCTTTCCTCTTCTCTCTGGATAGGAACCCTCCAACCACTTTGGCCGAATTTTTGAACAGATCATAGAAGTATGCTAACACTGAGGAATCACAAATATTACAAGATGTCGCCTAAACTAAAATCCTCCAACTAAAGAGCAGATGAAGGCCGAGCCCGGTTCAACTAATAAGAAGAGAAAGGATGATTGATCTCTGGACGACTGAAAATCGAACAAACATCCCAACCATAAGTTCAAGACTTACACTCCTCTAAGGACAAGGACAAGCATCCTCTCTGTTGGCTGAATAAGATGAAATATAACCCTGATGAAAGAAGCAAAAACAGATACTTCCTCTTCCACCGAGATCATGGGCATAACACGAGTGACTGCTTTGACCTTAAGCAGGAAATCGAGGCACTCATTCACAATGGTCATCTCGAGGACTACGTCGGTAATAGAGGAGATTGAATTAAGGCCACTAAAGAACAGTCGATCGATAACCTACCAACTGGAGAAATCTACATTATCTTTGGAGGTCGTAGAGGGGGAGGTGACTCGAACAATGCGTGGAAAAGGCACGCTAGAAGTATTAGTCATCCTGAGGAAGAAGTTCTTCTCCTCAGTCGACCTTTGAAGGAGTGAAAGATGGAAAAATACAACATGGCCTTCACTGAAGAGGACGCCCAAGGTATCCACCTCCCCCATGACGATGCACTGGTAATCACTTTAACCATCCCCAACCAAAAAGTGTTTCGGATCCATGTTGACACAGGATCGTCAGCGTATGTGCTCTTCGTTCAAGCCTTCGACAAAATGGGAGTCGGTTGGTCTCTACTCCAACCTGTTAAAACTCAATTAGTCAATTTTTTGGGTGGACAGGTCGTGCCTAAAGGAGCCATCCATCTCCCCCTCTTAGTTGGAGAGGGACAAAATCAAACCACCGTGATGGTCGATTTCTATAACATCCCAGATTTTTACCAACCTGGGATTAGATGTCCTTAGGTAATGGACCCCTCCTAACACATTATTAACTTGTCAGAACTGAATCCCACAGTCTAAAATCGCATTTGAACCCATTTCCTTCACAAATCCCACCCTTCACCACCTTGATCTTTCAATTTTTCCTAAGTACTTTCACCCTAGACACTATCTTAAACTAGATAAGTAGTACAACTTGGATCACTCTATATAAAAACTACAAAGGCCTGAGTACCACCTCGACCAGAAATCACTTAGGATTAAATCCTTTAGAAATGAGATAAAGTAACTAAGTGCTAAACTAGATTAGCTACGAAAACCATTAGAATCGCTTTAAATACGATCTGCAAGACCCAAAACTTTCAGAATCATTGACGCTAGGTTACCCTAAAATCTAGGATCAATCTCATTACCCGACTGCTCCCGGGAGCAAGTTGAAACTCTGTATCAGGTCTGGACCGCACATCAGGAGTCCAATTAACACGAAGTTAAGGACTTAGGACCGCCTCACTGGGCTTGACAACCATCTCGGAAATCAAATCCAATCAGTGTCCCATGGCTATTCGCTTGAGTCCGGAGCGAGAGAGTGTGAGAACACTTGTTTCTTTACAAAATAAATATCTTGAATAGTAATCTGAGACTCGTCGCCATGGATCAAGATTAAGCAACCGATCAGCCGTCAATCGACCCGAATACACCCTCGGATCAGGAAAAATTTTATAAACATTTACATGTACTCAGAATCTCAGATCGAGACCCACTAACCGTCGAACTGAAACTAGTCCTCCATTGAGCTGACTGAAACGAAAACTTAACTAAATGTAGATCCAATGTCTGTGAGCTTAAGTCCGACCTTTGGCTCAAGGGGGGCCACCAGAAGTCCTCCGTTGAGCTGAAACTGGGTCACTTTGGTTATAACATAAGTATACCTTGACCTTAGGTCTATTTCAGTGAAGTTTTAGGCTATATAAGGACCTTAAACCCTCTCTCATTTCAGCCATCTGAATTTGAGAAAAACCCTAGGGAAAGAGAGAGAAAGTGAGAGAGAAGTGGGAGATTCTTCCCTTCCGCTCTTCCCTGCTGCTATCCATGCTCAACCGCACCATTCTCATCACTTTTCCGGCGATTCTGGAATCATTTCTAGGTAAGAAACCCTAACCCTAATCTGATTTGGCGTGTGGATAGTTGTAGGTTATGAAATAGCTAACCTATCTCATTCTGTAGGTTGCCAAACTGCCAAATACGGAAGCTTAGCAAACCTACCAACTCCGTTACGATTCTATGACACAAGGTGCAGACTTTAGGTGTATAGGTTATGGTTTTCAATGCTTTCAATGTCAGATAATGATAGATTCATGATCTGCATGCAATTGCACATGTATAAAGTGCTTTCTGTTTTCTGTTTCGATTAAAGTTGTAGAATATGAAATTTTACATATTCTAGGTATTCATTGAAAATGCCGTATACGTATATTTTTTGGAAATGTGTTTGACATGATTATTTGTTGTATGAATGTACGATGTATGGATAAAATACTTATTTGGCGAAAGGATTCGCCCTAATGCATGTTTTGCTAATATACACTATGTACGTAGAAATACTATATTGTAGAAAGTACCGTATACGTATATATTTTAGAGATGTCTTTGCCATGATTATTTATTATATAAATATATTATATATGCATAAAATACTTGCTTGGCGAAAGGACTTGCCCTAATATATGTTTGCTAACATACACTAAGTATGTTGAAATAGTGTATGCTAAGTGTTTGTGAAAATGCTTGAGAGAGTAAGTGTTTAGATGATAATGCCTTAGGTAGGTGTTGAGATAGGATTCTCAACTACCTTAGAGACCACTATGATTTCCTCCGTGTGGTTAATTACTTTAACCGCTTACTTATGAAATATATGTGTTTGTGTTTCTTGTTTATATAGTGCTTTATAACATGCTGTATATCATGCTTTATGACATGCTTGTTAACATGCCTGAATTACTTGTTTATTTAATTCTGCTCTGTTTACTTCACATTTTTATGTTGTATTCCATGAAATCCGTGAAGGGTGATGGGGGAGTGGTGTAACGATTCCGTGCAACAGCCCTGGCAGCCCTAAACGGATAATACCAGACCTTGATTGTATGAGTTGAATCTTGATCCACTACTGCTTTATCTATCTGTAATTGATTGTGTTAGGGGCTATGATTATAGTCCAGACAATCGGTACCAGAATTGAATTCATGGTTGTGATTCATCGGCCACGTAAGATGTGTTCGACGAACTCGAGTCGTACTTCGGTTGGCAATAGTGGTTGGCTACGCGAAGTGCTTATTCACTTCATGTCATTCAACTTGTTGTGCGCTCGAGCTAGCCGAGCTCGTCAAGCAACCCGATCTGTCTAATGTATGTTCACCATGTTTGGATGTTACTGCTTGAACCTAGGGTACCAAACTTACCAGTGAAATCCCTTTTAACCATGGTACCTCGATCCGCTAAGACTCATGAGCTGTCGGCCTACGCTGGGGCCACGTGCCTCCCCGTAGTGATCAGTGAGCAACCAGACTCGTGAGCCGATTATGGTGGTATGGGACACTATATTCGAGCTGTCGGCCTACACTACTTGATGGGTGATGGGGGAGTGGTGCAACGATTTCATGTAACAGCCCTGACAGCCCTGACCGTATCCGGTGTAGTGACCTCGAGCATACTCTAAACCTACGGTGAGGCGCCGAGCCTTCCCGTAGTAACGGAGTATAAGCTAGGCCTGTATTGATAAGGTGATGGGGGAGTGGTGCAATGATTCTGCGTAACAGCCCTGGTAGCCATTGCAGTGACCTAGAAACACACCATCGTATGAGATTGTCTGGGACTGACGACCCTATAATGGATCATGTTTGGGAATGATACAAGGGAGGTACCTTAGTTTCCCAATCCTGCTGTTTGAAATGAACTAATAACAACTCGGTAATCATGCTTATCATGCATTGCATGTGCCTGGAAGATATGGAGCACTGAGGAAAGAAAGCATACCCCGAACGAAGATGGTGTCGCATGAGGGAGTATGTCGGTGAGGGCATACATCATGACTGCATTCATACTTGCATTAATAAGAGTAGTTAGGAGTGTTTGATTTTACTGCTTTATCATTACTGTTTGACTGAATTGATAACATGTTAACCTATGCTTAATTGTTCCACTGAGTTGATCACTCACTCCCACGTTACGGGACAGTGTTATACACACCAACCAGATTTGTTGAGTTTCAGGTGATGGCGATGCTTATGAAGCAGAGCCGGACTGCTACTATGATGTTAAGGAGTTCTCCTATCTGTATCTCTCTGACAGGTCTATAAAGACCTGGTATTGTATTGACGGGGCTATGGTACTTGGGATAGAAGACATTACACTTCCTCACATTAGGTATATTTTAGAATTGTACCTGTAATTAATTAACCTGGTAACATCATCACACTCTGGAGACTCACCATAGTTTATATATTTTATATGTCTATCACAGTCTTCCGCTTGCAATTTAACTGTCTCTGGAGTATGATATGTTGTTTTGGCTTAATCACACTCATGTTCAATGCACGAATACAGTCAACATTCAATCATCATTCATTTTGTTGCATAAGTGATGTTCTGGAACTCGGGAGTTGAGTTTATGCTCGACCCCCGATTTTCGGGATGTTACAATTTCCTCGTGGTCGACCACCCATATGTATACAATTCCATCCTTGGACAACCATCGTTGTACCTCTTATGAGCTATGGTATCAACCTACCACTTGGCGATGAAATTCCTGACTGAGCAAGGAGTTGGGATCGTTAATGTAACACCCCGAAAATCGATCGATCAGTGTAATCCCATCGATCAGTACACGGTCTACATAGACCCACCTGATAGCTGAGCATAAGAGAATTCTTCCTCCTCATCTATGAAGTCCCAATCAGTAGTGTAGACATCATCGCCACCTACATCTACAATAGAGTCTGGTAGGTGTTTTAAAACACCATCCCAGAGTGGGAGTGACTGATCAACTCAGTGGTACTATAAGGCAAAGGTTAACATATTATCAATTCAGTAAAGCAGTAATGATAAAGCAATACAACAAACATTCCCTAACTACTCTAGTTAATGCAAGGATGATATGTGGTAATGATGCATGCCCTCGTTTGCACTCCCTCAGCGACACCATCTCACGGTCACACATGCTACTCCCATTGTTCCTTCATCGCCTAAGCACATGCAGTGCGACACATGACTGTATTAGCCAAGTACTTCATTAGTCCTATTCATACAACAGATTCAGGAAGCTAAGGTACCTCCCTTTATATCACTTACTCAAACGATGATCCATCTAGGGTTGTCAATCCTAGTTAATCACATATGATAGGCAAGTTATAGGGCAACATCACCCCTGATTTGAAAAGCAGTGGATAGGCAAGTTTGTGAGTTTACACTCGAGGTCACTACGTAAGGCTCGTCACCTTAGCGTAGGTCTGATTTATACTCGAGGTCAGTATGAGAGGCTCGTCACCTAATCATAGGCCGATAGCTCGAATACAGTGTCTCATACCACCGTATTCGGCTCACGAGTTTGGGTTGCTCACTGGTCACTACAGGGAGGCTCGTCACCCCAGCGTAGGCCGACAGCTCGACCACGGTGTCCCATACTAGCATGCCCGGCTCATGAGTCTTAGTGGATCGTGGTCCCAAGGTTAAACAGGCTTTACATTGGTAAGTGGTACCTTAGATTCAAGCAGTGGCGTCTATACATGGTAAACACATATTAGGCCAATTGGGTTACTTGACAAGTTCGATTACTATAAGCGTATTCTTCACTGTCACTTAGTTCGACCCGCGATAATCAATACACAATCACAACGATCCGTCATTCTTCTTTACAAACAACATGAGTGCTCCTCAAGGAGATACACTCGGTCGTATGAAGCTTGCATCCAACAGATCATTGATCTGTCTCCTCAATTCCTCTATCTCACACAGAGGCATGCAATACGTCAGTAGAGATATAGATGTCGCACCTGGCACTAGGTCGATGGTAAAATCGATCTCGCGCTGAGGAGGTAATCCAGGTATCTTTCTGAATACGTCCATGAAATCCTGGACTACTGGTATTTTCCCAAGTATCGAACCATCAACATTCTCTAGCAAGGTAGCATAACAACTAATGCGGTAGTATCAACTGACCTGCATTGGAAAAGTAAAGGTCGTGCCCTCAGGTCCATGAGTTGTCACCAATCTGGTATCGCAATCGATCTCTGTCTTCATCTCAGTGAGCCAATCCATACCAAGGATGACATCGTAATGATACAGCGGGGCAACAATCAGGTCAACGAGTACTGTTCTGCTTCCTAAGTCTATCGAGCACCCTTACAAATCCTGGTAGTGTCTGAGAAGGTCCTTGTGGCGGTAAGGAGTCTCACCCCAACCATAGGAGTAGTTTTCAACACTAGTCGCTTGACGGCTACGCATAATATTATCAAAATAGTGGACCCGGTGTCCATCAATAGGAAGACTGGTATAACTTGGATATGTGTTGTGACTTCAAAAGCCAATAGTGTTGCAGTTGCTGTCTCGAAAGCCTCAGCTGCAAGTGAGTGCACCCGAGCTTGTTGAGGATGATTCAGCTGCGATGCCATAGGTTGTTGAGGCGGCTTAAATCGAGGTGTGGGTGGCCGGTAAGATGGCTGTGCAAGCAATGTTGATCGTAGAGGTGGAGCTGAGATAGGTTGTGGCATCTGACGGTTAATCTTCTAAGGAGGGGCGAACCCGTTATCCCTCATCCTGGTAAAGTAGTAAGTGTCAGTATGGCCCAACCTCTTGCAGTAGGTGCACCATACATTTGATAGCCTTAGCTAGGCTGGTGGAGCTGTAAGTCTGGGAGGCGAATCTGCACGTGGCCTCTTGCCGAAGAACGGTCTACTTGGAAAATCAGGTCGAGGCCTTGGACCCATGGGTACACGTGTACGATACAGTCTATCCCCATCCTACTCAGCTCGTAGGGACATGTTCATTAGCTTGGCATAGTTGGAAATGCTAGCACAACACATCTTCGTACGTATTTTAGGTCGCAGACCCTCAAAAAATTGTTGCATTCACATCAACTCGTCTGTTAGTATCAAAAAAGAGTATCTGGCCAGCTCCGTGAACCTGTTCTCACATTCTGACACGGTCATCCCTCCCTGTTAGAGGCGAAGAAACACTCCCTCCTTTTCATTGCGGTAAGTGAGGGGGAAGTACTTCCCATGGAAGTAGGTTTCAAAAGTTTCCCACGTCCATACATACCCAGCAGCAACTATTCGTAGGATGTTGTCCCACCATAGACTAGCCTCCTTCTCGAACATGTATGTAACCAACTCAACCTGCTCTACCTCAGTACAGTGCAGCAGCTTCAGCATCTTAGAGATGCGATCAAGCCAGTACTCGACCTCCTTGGGTTTGTGAGTACCCGCAAAAGTAGGGGGTCAGAAGAGCTGAAAGCATTCAAACAAGCCGCTGGCATTCATATGTCCAGCAGGTTGCACAGGTGGTGCAGGCGGGAACACCTTCATGTTTTGGGCAAGGGCCCCCACAATCGTGGTCCAAATATGCTGTTACTGCTGCATTAGGAGCATCATATGCTCCAACCTATCAAGAGGAGCCGCCTGAGGCATGTATGGCGTCGAGATAGACGCACGGTTCTGTTCTGGAACCGGTGGTACACTAGGTGTTGGCCCATTCATGGGGCCAGTGGCCTGCTGAGAAATTGACATGGTGTCACTATCAGGGCCCAAAGTAGCATCTGTGTGGCTATTAGTCAGGGGAGGTGCCCCGTCAAACGATCCACCAAGTACGAGACGTGCAGTGCTCTAAGTGCTCTTAGGTGGCATTCCCTATATACAATATAGGGTGTAACCCGTGTAAGATTTATCACAATAATACACACTTATCCAACATCATTCACATTCCAAATCAAAAGAAGCTTCATGCATTTCATTTAACCAAAATCGTCATAGTACATGAGATGTAGTCTTACATGGATCATGACATAAGATGCATGTGAGCTATTCTAACACCATTTTTAAACACTAAAACACACTAACTACCAACCAAGCCTACCAAGGCTATTACGAAAGAAAACTAGAAACAAAGCAAACTAAAAGACGACTGCATTGTATAACTAGCCATCCAAATTTGGTGATGGTGGAGGACCACCCTTGTCCTGCATACAGCACAGGAGAGCCTTTAAGGTGCGAGACACCTTCTTAAACCTCTACTTCATGTAAGCCTGACTCTCTTCAAGCTTTTGTTAAAATTCATCCTAGTTCTCCTTGACCTCTTGTCTCAGGGCAGCCTGATTCTCTTAAATCTAAACCAGGCGGGCTTCCAAGACATCTTGATTACGGCGATGCCCATATGTAGCAATAGGAGGTCTCTCATTAGAATCTTGGGCCTCCTCCTCTTCTTCCTCACCTCCTCCTTCCTTATATTTTTCTTCTGTTTCATTTCCTTCCTCTTCTTCATTACTTTCTTCCTCTATTTCATTACTTTCTTCCTCTTCACTTTCTGTCTCACCCTCATACTCATCGAGTCGGGCTTGACATTATCGAGGGCTGATTCCCATGTTGTTGAGCGTAGTATCGTTAATGAAGTGGATCGGCGCAAGCTCATCCGTGTTAAGCCTGTAGCCAAACTCTCGATCAACCTTGCATATAAGTCGGCTAAATGGAAGCGAAAAATCTCTCCTGACAGAGCGTACGGTCTAAACTATCTTTAGTAAGGCGAATGTAGGCAAACATAGCTTGTCTCCCTGCCTAGCTCTATACAGGAAGTCCACCATCAAACGAGTGCACTCGGTACAGTTGCCCTACCTAAGATACACATTATATGTGAATATGTGGTGGAGCAGGCGGAAGTCGTCTGTCAATTTGGTAGATGGGAGGCAATTGCCTGGCTTCCAGTGTACTAGTCGGCCACAAAGAAACCGCGTACGACGATCTCTTTCTCACATACTCTTGAGATGAGATTCATTAGCATGCACTTCACCATGTGGAATTCCCATGATTCGGGCCATCAAATCCACATTGACTGTTGCTTTCCGTCTTCCTACGAAAATAGTGAACTGTAGAGGCTCTAGTAGTGGGTCCCAATGTGTGCATAGAAGGCTCGGATAGTGCTCTCACACACATGAGACTTGCCTTCAAATATGGGACCCCACTCAGATTCCAACAAAAGGTCCATTATCGGATATAGCCCAAATAGCCTTTTGTCCACATGCGCTTCAAATACAACCCCACAGCTATGAAACTTACTGTGTCCGATGCCCTCTGGTAGAACTCCTTCGAGTGGAATCTGGGGATGAGATCCCGCTTCATCCTTTGGTCTCGTGCGGTGCTTGTGCTTGCTTCAGTGCCCGCCTTCTTCCTTAGATGGGTTGGGCAGCTAGGCCCGACTTCATCTGTGGACGCCCTTCTCTTTCCCATGAGAGAAAGGAGTGTGGAGAGCAAGAATATGGCATCCACTATCTCAAAGAGGGCCATAGGGTTGGAAAAACTTGCAAAGTGAGATAGGTTGGTGGGTTTTGGAGCTTATGAGACACAAAGAGGGATTTGTGTGCTCAAATGAGAAGAAATAGGGAGATAGAAGGTAGTAGGAGATGGGTTTTGAGGGAAACAGTGGTGGCTGTATGAGTATTGAAGAAGATGAAGAAGATGGAGTATGGGATGAAGATTTAAGAGAGAAAAATCATATTTTGAGAGGTTTTGAGAGCTTATAGGGGTGAAATGGAGTGAAAAAGGGGCAAATGGGACATATAGGGTAGTCCCACACGTGAGAGGGACCCACCACAAGTGTGTGGAGGGCGGCGGGCCGCCAGACCCACAGGCCCACCGCGGTCCGCTGGACTGAGCATGGTGCCACTACCCTTAGGCGGTGGCCACCCCCCTCCCAGGGTGTCGAAAATGTATGGGGGTCCCCCTGGGTCCCACCGATTTGCGTGGTTTGGGCCCCATCGTCCGTTTGAGGCGGTTTTGGGTCCCAATGAATACGTATTCATGCGTTCCAGGTCACTTGAGTATGGGATACGCTGAATAATTATCTAAACCCGTCGATAGATGGTCTAGAAAGGAATCGGGATCATTTCACATGATCATATATACATACGGGTCACATTTCAAGGGTCAGTTTCTCCTGTCGATGAAACTTGGGGTCGTATGATCATTTCTACGTTTTATCGCCCCTAACTAAGTCAAAGTATGTCAGTGTGCATCGTGTTACCATAACACAGGTCCAGTTTAATCTAAATCATGCTCTGATACCAACTTATAACGCCTCGAAAATCGAGGGTCAAGCAGAAGCTCAACTCCCGAGTTCTAACGCATCACTTATGCAACATAGATAATGATGTTTAAATGTTGTCCATATTAGTGCATTAAACATGAGTGGGATTATACTAAAACAATATATCATACTCCAGAGATAATTAAGTTAAGCAAACGGAAGACTAAGATAGGTATATAATGCATAGAAGTGTTTCTCAATCTCCAGAGTATGAGTATGTTACCAGGCTTAATATATACATGTGTTGATCCAAAATTTACAAAATATAAAAAATGTAAATGTCCAACTAATCCTTATAGTCCTTGTAATCCCATCGATCAGTATATGGTCTACACTGACCCGCCTGATAGCTGAACGTAGGAGAACTCTTCCTCCTCGTCTTTGAAGTCCCAATCAGCAGCATAGACATCGTCACCACCTACATCTATAATAGAGTCTCGTTGGTGTTTTAAAAACCGTCCTAGGGTGGGAGTGAGTGATTAACTTAGTAGTACTATAAGGCAAAGGTTAACATGTTATCAATTCAGTCAAACAGTCATGATAAAGCAATACAACAAACATTCCCTAACTACTCTAGTTAATGTAAGGATGATATGTGGTAATGATGCATGCCCTCGCTTGCACTCCTTCAGCGACACCATCTCATGGTCACACATGCTACTCTCACCGTGCCTTCATCGCCTAAGCACATGTACTGTGGCGCATGATCGTGTTAGCCGAGTACTTGATTAGGCCTATTCATATAGCAGATTCAGGAAGCTAAGGTACCTCCCTTTATATAACTTACTCAAATGATGGTCTATCTAGGGTCTTCAATCCTAGTTAATCACATACGATAGGCAAGTTATAAGGCAACATGTAACGCCCTGAAAATCGGGGGTCGACCAAAGCTCATCTCCCGAGTTCCAACGCATCATTTATGCAACACAGATAATGATGATTATGATGAGAGCATTGAAAAATGTATGAGATTATACCAAAATAGCATATCATACTCCAGAGACAATTAAATTGCAAGCAAAAGACTGTGATAGATATAAAAAATATATAAACTGTGGTGAGTCTCCAGAGTGTGATAACATTACCAGGTTAAATAATTACATGTACAAGTCCAAAATATACAAAAAAAATGTAATGACATCTAGTCAGCAACCCTGTAACCCCGTCGATCAAGACACGGCTCGCATAAAGCTGCCAGAATACAACATATACAAGAAGGCATCCTCGTCGTCACAAAAGTCCGGCTTCGCCTCATAAGCATCGCCATCACTTGCAGTTACAACAGGGTCTGGTTAGTGTAAACAATACCATCCCGTAACGTGGGAGTGAGTGATCAACTCAGTGGAACAATAAAGTATAGGTTAACATGTTATCAATTCAGTCAAGCAGTAATGATAAAGTGGTACAATCAAACATTCATAAATAATCTTGTTAATGCAAGTATGAATGCAGTCATGATGCATGCCCTCACCAACATACTCCCTCATGCAACACCATCTTACATCCGCGACATGCGTTCATCCCTCAGTGCTCCACATCTTTCAGGCACATGCAGTGTGATGATGAGCATGATTACCGAGTTATTATTAGTCCTTTTCATACAGCAAT
The DNA here is from genome assembly GCA_030180095.1 of Magnolia changhungtana. Taxonomy (NCBI): domain Eukaryota; kingdom Viridiplantae; phylum Streptophyta; class Magnoliopsida; order Magnoliales; family Magnoliaceae; genus Magnolia; species Magnolia changhungtana. The sequence continues at coordinate 10,838,238 of JASAUF010000160.1, forward strand.
ATTGGAAAACTAAGGTACCTCCCTTATATCATTCCCAAACAATGATCCATTCTAGGGTCGTCAATCCTAGATAATCTCATACGATAGTATGGTTCTAGGTCACTGTAAAGGGCTGTCAGTGATGTTACACGCACTCGTTGCACCGCTCCCCCATCACCTTATCAATACAGGCCTAGTTTATACTCTGTTTACTACGGGAAGGCTCGTCGCCTCTCCACAAATTTAGAGCATACTTGAGGTCACTACACCGGGTACGGTCAGGGCTGTCAGGGCTGTTACACGGAATCGTTACATCACTCCCCCATCACCCATCAAAGCAGTATAGGCCGACAGCTTGAATACAGTGTCCTATACCACCGTATTCGGCTCATGAGTTTGGTTTCTCACTGGTCACTACGGGGAGGATCGTGGCCCCAGCGTAGGCTGACAGCTCGATCACGGTGTCCCATACCACCATGCCCGGCTCATGAGTCTTAGCGGATCGTGGTACCATGGTTAATGGGATTCCATTGATAAGTTTGGTACCTTAGGTTCAAGTAAAGGTGTCCAAACATGGTGAACATACATAAGGCGGATCGGGTAACTTGGTTGGCTCGACTAGCTCGAGTGCACTATCAATTGAACGACATAAAGTGCATAAACACTTCGCGTGGCTTAACCACTGCCACCAACCGAAGTACGACTCGGGTTCGTCAAACACACCCTATGTGACGAATGAATCTCAGCCACGAATTCCATTCTATTACCAATTGCCTGGACTAACTCATAGTCCCAACATGATTTCATTTCAACGGGTAAGCATATGAGACAGTCAAAGCAGTAGCAAATCAAGATTCCAAATCATAACTATCAAAGGTCCAATATCATCTGCTTAGGGCTGCCAGGGCTGCTACACAAAATCGTTACACCACTCCCCCATCACCCCTCACGGCTTTTATGGAATACGACTTAAGCATGTGAAGTAGTCAAAGCAGAATTAAGTAAACAAGTAATTCAAACATATTAACAAGCATGTTATAAAACACAATGCAAACAGGAAATCCAAATACATACGTTTCATAAACCAGTAAGTGATTAAACTAAACAACTTACATGAAGGAAATCGTACACATCACTAAGGTAGTTGAGAATCTTATCTCAACACTAACTCAAGGCACTACTAGATTAATTACATATCTATACAAGCATTTTCACAAACACTTAGACCACACATTCCAACATACCTATAATATACTGTTTAAAACACAAGTCGTAGCGAATCCTTTCACAAAGGATTGCCACATGAACCACGATTATGCATACACGACCAATAGTCATGGCAAGCATAAATCATAGTTCTATATTCATTCAGTCATTTCCACAAACCCTTAGGCTACAACCAGTACATACACGACGTATGTTAATATAGCAGGTGTTAGGCTACTCCGTTCACCCAGAAGTTGATACACATGTATCTAGTATACCTAGACAACAATTAATCATGGCAAGCATAAATCCATATTTCATACGTATACGGTATTTTCTACAAATACGAGGAATACAGTATATTCAACATAGTTGACGTATAACCGAAAAACGAAACGAACAGCACTTTGTACATGTGCAATTGCATGAAGATCATTAATCTATCATTATCTGACAATGAAAGCGTTGAAAACCATAACCTATACGTCTAAAGTCCGCACCTTATGCCGTAGAATTGTAACGGAGTCGATAAAATCTCTATGCTTTCGTCAACGTCGATATGACGACTTAAATTACGAGTTACGTTCGCTATTTCGCTACTTGAATCAATCCAAACCTAAAACAGGTTAGGGTTAGGGTTTTCTTACCTAAAAATGGAGCCGAAATTGCAGGGAAAGCGATTAGAATGAAGTGGTTAAGCTTGTATAGTGGCTGGGTAGAGCATTAGGGAGATCCTCCCACTTCTCTCACAGTTTCTCTCTCTTTTCTCTCTTCTCTCTCCTAGGTTTTTTCAAATTCGTATGGGAGGAATGAGAGAGGGTTTAAGGTCCTTATATAGGTTAGAAAGTGTCCAAAATAGACTCAGGAACAAGGTATACTTAGGTTATGTCCAAAGCGGGTCCGTTTCGATCCAACGGAGCACTTCTGGCGGCCCCTTTTCTGTGTGCGGTCAGACTTAAGCTCTCTAACACTGGATCTAGGTTTAGTTAAGTTTTTGTTCCAGTCGAATTCCTAGATCACGCATGGCGGACCAATTTTTGTTCAACGGTCAGTGAAACTCAATCAGAGATTTCAAGTACACTGACACGTAGGGGCAAATATCCCTGATCCGAGGGTATAATCTAGTTAGATTTTGACGGTCTAGTTGCTTAAAAAATTGTCCGCAAGTGACACATTCCAGATTACTTAAATTTGTATTTTATTTTTAATTAATTTCACATTTTTCACACTCCTCGCTCCAGGCTCATGCGAATAGCACTGGGACACTATCTAGATTTGATTTCCGAGATGGTTGTCAAGCCGAGCAAGGTAGTCCTAATTCTATAACTTCATGTTAATCGGACTTTCAATGGGCGGTCCAGATCTGATAAGGAGTTTCGTGATGCTCCCGAGAGCAGCAGGGTAATGAGATTGATATTAGATTTTAGAGTAACTTAGAGTCAATGATTTTACAAGTTTTGGGTCTTGCAGATCGTATTTAAAGTGGATCAAGCGGATTTCATAGCTAATCTAGTTTAACACTTAGTTACTTTTGAAGGATAAGGTAGTGAAATGTGAGATTTTGAAGGAAGAGCGAGATTTTGAAGAAAATAGTTTGAAAAGGGATTTGAGACTTTTGAATTAAGCGTTTGAGAAGTTAATCAAGTGTTAGGATCGACTCATTGCCTAAGGACTTCTATCACCAGGTTGGGAAAAATCCGTGATGTTACAATCTACCCCCCCCCCCAAAAAAAAAAAAAAAAAAAAAAAATTTCGTCCCCGAAATTGCCTAAGGTTAATAAGGAAAGATTTAATTATTTTTTTTGCCTAAGTTTTATTAATTTCGAGTTTCTACGCGTGGTAGGGTATATATTGTGCATGATAGTTTAGTACATTTTAGGCTACCCCCCTTAAAAATTTATTTCTTTATCTCTTACTTATATCCTGATGGTTTGCTACAATGGATTCCTTTATCTATTTATAGTCTTGACAGCAATTCCCATCTATTTAGAGTAAGATAGTTGTTTTCCATGTTTGGCCAACACGGAGAGACAGTTATAGTGAGCTTGATCCCGATACATCGATCATCTACTTGGTCAGGGTAGAAAGCTCATCGTATCCCTTCCTAGTCCTGGTAGATCCCAGTCTTCTGCTCAGCCAAGCAGTGAGTCCATTGGTATTCGCCCAGGATTGAGAATTGGGTTAAGCCGCGAATGCTTCGCAGTTGTATATTTCAGTAACTCCGCAGTCCGATCACTCTCAAACCTTAGGGAATTCCATCATTGAAAGGCTCAAATGTCCTATTTCTAAGGTTGCCCTTTAGGTCTTAGTCTAGGAGAGTCCTCATCTTAATTCATGTTTATGGTAGTAGTTGAACTTGTACTCATTATTAGGCCCTTTCTTTAATACGAATTAGTTTAATACTTAAGCCCTAATTGATTTCCTTCGATAACTTCATTATTGACATTCTAAGGAAGATTCAGATCCTATTTAGTGACCTAACCTTGCGTATAACTGGAAGTAATTTCTTTCGATCCTAGGCCAGTGGGGTAAGGGCTAACCATGCTTCCGCTGCACCACTTTGATCAAAAAGATGTATAAACTGACTTAACTAGATTTGGCTCATAAGGTTCTACCCCCCTTAAAAATTTATTTCTACCTCTAGGGTTCAAGATCTTTGTCCTGATCCATATGTCGGAACAAGGTGCAATTTAGGGCCTATCCTTGACATGAGATGGGAAATACATTGGTCTGCCTTTCATCGACGATGTGTACTATGGCATTGATACCTATGGTCATAGAAAGGAGGTAAAGATGATGGGTATTGTGGTTGATTCAGGGACAGGTGTGAGTTTGTGGCAAGATGCCTAATTCTACAAGGGAGTTTTGCCACGGTCCAGACTTACATTTAATCATGTCTAGCTTAACAGGCAGGCTATCTTTCGAAGTTCATATGCACAATATGTATGCTGACATGGCATGTGGTTTGGGACCTAATTCTTAATTATCTGTTGCCCATGTGGGCAATTCCTTAGGCCTAAAAGACAAAGTCTCTATCGGCTATATACTCCTAATACTTCTTAAAGACGAAGTTATAAATTTGTAGTTGCAAGTGGTCAGGCCAACACGGAAGGAAAGTTGGGTAGTGGGTCTGAGTTGGTTAAGCCGAACAACTAAGTCTATTATTCAATTAGCTTAGCATAATTAATTAGTCTTTTACCTTCCTTAGCCTAACCAGTAGTCTAGTCTTAATTTTAGGGATAGCGATAATACACTGGTTGAAGTCTAGAGTCTATGCTTATGCACTAGATGATTTTATACCCTTTCTAATATAAGAAATTGTCTTATCGCTTAGGGTCAAAGTTGTCTGATCAGAATTGAGTTGCCCAAACTAGAATATGACTATGCTCAAGCATTTCACATATGCTCATACCAACTACGAAGGTCCTAGGGTTCACGTTATTAAATTATTGAATTTCCCATATCGTTAGGTCTTTCGAAATCTAGGAGCACCACTCTAAGGGCCTATTGTATTAAATGGGACTGCATTGCTAATCCCACTTCAGGGTTTGGAGTGGCATGTTTGGTAGGAGGGTAAGTGGGGATTAAAATTAATTTTATAGGCCTTGAAAAATGAGCCTTGTGTTAGAAAGTGTGAGATGGGATTTTCAAATCCCATGATGATGAATTTCTAAGTGTAATTTGAAAGGAAATCTTAGAATTTACGTTTAATTGCATACATTCCAAGCATGTTATTGGAAAACATGGGATACACCCAATCTAGGGTCCATACCTTACATATACATTTATTATTACTTTTACAATTCCATCCACCTAATCTCACTTAATGTAGTTGGCCGAACGGGCCCTAAACGTCCTAACATTTGGAGGTTGTGAAAGTCATGGGACACAAAAATGTGGATTGTTGGGCCCATATGGGTGTGAAATGGTGAGGCCAAAAGGATAAGAGATGGGTTTAGAGAAGTAATGGTGGAGGGGTAGCAGGAGTTCGCAATTGTCAAGTACAACTCTGGTCCATGACGGAAGATGCATGTGAGCTAATACAACCAACGCTTCAAACACTTAAAACATACTACTAACTACTACACCCATCAACATGGAAACATAAACACCCTAAGACAGTAACCCATGCAAACTACAAGACAATAGTATGAATAGCTAGACATCCGAGAAGATGGTCGTACTAAGCTCGGATAGAGCCATGGGAAGTGAAAGAAAGGGATAAGAGGAATGGGGTTTGATGGGTTGTTGAGTTGTGAGAAAATGAGCCACAAAGAGGGGTTTGTGAACTCAAGGCAAGTGAAAGGAAGAAGATGGGAGATGTATGCAACTGTGGAGGGCAGTTGGAAGCATAAAATGATGAAGGAAATCAATTTCCTAGAAAGGAGAAGATGGGATTTGAGGTTTGCACGATTTTGAGACCAAAAAGAGAGTGTAAAGGCTCAAATGAAAAGGGATATGAGGGAGACCGCAACTGTAGGAGGGAGTTTTCGAATGGGTAACAATGGTAGTGCACTAAAACGGAAAAAGGAGTGATCGGAGGGGCGTTTTCTATGAAAAATCAGAAACTTTGTGGGGAAAGGAGAGCTTGGAGGGGTGATTTGTGAAGGAGATAGGGGTTTAGGTGGGTTTCAATGGACGGGACACACATCAAGGGGGTCCCATAACCCCCAAACTCGATCGGCCCCACCGGCCAGCCCGGCCGAGCCCGTTGACCGGTGAGGCCTCGCCACCCTCTGGACAGGTCAGTGAGGGCTCGCCACATGGGCGAGGTCCTCGTGACCCCTAGGCCCCAAAAACTCTGAGTCCCACCCTGGGTCCCTCCGAAGGTGCCCCATTTGGCCCCCGACTCCGTTTTGAGTCGTATCATGGCCAATTTACAAACCAAAATGAGTCTGTGATGTGTAGCATATGATTTTGGGGTAGGAGACACTAATCTATCCAACTAATCCATTTTTTTGGTTAGATTCTAAAAAGGCTAAGGGTCAAAACCCATTTTATCCCTTTATTTCCTATTTCTGGTAAATTTTAGTTTTGGTATTTTTCTTTATCATTTATACCCTAGGATTGGTGTGTATTATGAATGTGCTTAAAAGAAATCAAGAATACAATGGTGGAGGGTGAGATTTTGAAGGAATTGGGTAAAAGGGGTTTTAGGCTTTGAGATGAAGTGTAAGGTGTTGTGGTTGATCCACAACCTAAGGACATTCATTTCTAGGGAATGCCTCAAACCCGTCAACTGACAGTCTAGACGTGATTCAGGATCGTTTCGCGTTATCATGGGTGTGTACGGGCCCAATCTCAATGGTCAATTTCGGTTAGTTTCGCCATTCGGTGAATTTGGAAAATTCTAAGTCAGTTCCTACGTTTCGTCACTCCCTCCTAAGTCAGAGTGCATCATAGTACGTCGTGTGACCATAACCCAGGTCTGGTTTAATCTAAATCATGCTTCGATACCATCTTGTAACGCTCTGAAAATCGGGGGTCGAGCAAAGCTCAGCTCCCGAGTTCCAACACATCACTTATGCAACACAAATAATGATGATTATGATGAGAGCATTGAAACATGAATGAGATTATACCAAAACAACATATCATACTCCGGAGACAGTTAAATTGCAAGCGGAAGACTGTGATAGATATATAAAATATATAAACTGTAATGAGTCTCCAGAGTGTAATAACATTACCAGGTTAAGTAATTACATGTGCAAGTCCAAAATATACAAAAAAAAATGTAATGGCATCTATTCAGCAACCCTGTAACCCCGTTGATCAAGACACGGCTCGCATAAAGATGCCAGAATACAGCATGTACAAGAAGGCATCCTCGTCGTCGCAAAAGTCCGGCTCCGCCTCATAAGCATCGCCATCACCTGCAGCTACAACAAGGTTTGGTTGGTGTGTACAACACCATCTCATAGCATGGGAGTGAGTGATTAACTCAGTGGAACAATAAAGCGTAGGTTAACATGTTATCAATTCAGTCAAGCAATAATGATAAAGCGGTATAATCAAACATTCCTAAATAATCTTGTTAATGCAAGTATGAATGCAGTCATGATGCATGCCCTCACCAACATACTCCCTCATGCGACACCATCTTACATTCGCGGTATGCGTTCATCCCTCAGTGCTCCACATCTTCCAGGCACATGTAGTGCGATGATCAGCATGATTACCGAGTTGTTATTAGTCCTTTTCATACTACAGTATTGGGAAACTACGGTACCTCCCTTATATCATTCCCAAACAATGATCCATTCTAGGGTCGTTAATCCTAGATAATCTCATACGATAGTGTGGTTCTAGGTCACTGGAAAGGGCTGTCAGGGCTATTACATGCACTCGTTGCACCGTTCCCCCATCACCTTATCAATACAGGCCTAGTTTATACTTTGTTTACTACGGGAAGGCTCATCGCCTCTTCGCAAATTCAGAGTATGCTCGAGGTCACTACACCGGGTACGGTCAGGGCTGCCGGGGCTATTACACGGAATCGTTACACCACTCCCCCATCACCCATTAAAGCAGTGTAGGCCGACAACTCGAATACAGTGTCACATACCACCGTGTTTGACTCATGAGTCTAGTTGATCACTGGTCACTACGGGGAGGCTCGTGGCCCTAGCGTAGGTCGACAGCTCGACCACGGTGTCCCATACCACCATACTCGGCTCATGAGTCTTAGCAGATCGTGGTACCATGGTTAACGAGATTCCATTGATAAGTTTGGTACCCTAGATTCAAGCAAAGGTGTCCAAACATGGTGAACATACATAAGGCAGATCGGGTTACTTGGCGGGCTCGACTAGCTCGAGCGTACTATCAATTGAACGACATGAAGTGCATAAACACTTCACGTGGCCTAACCACTTCCGCCACCGAAGTATGACTCGAGTTCGTCAGACACGCCCTACATGGCGAGTGAATCTCAGCCACGAATTCCATTATATTACCGATTGCCTGGACTAACTCATAGTCCCAACTTCATTTCATTTCAACAGCTAAGCATATGAGACAGTCAAAGCAGTAATCAAGATTCCAAATCATAACAATCAATGGTCCAACATTGTCCGCTTAGGGCTGCCAGGGCTGTTGCATGGAATTGTTACACCACTCCCCCATCAACCCTCATGGCTTTTATGGAATACATTTAAGCATCTGAAGTAGTCAGAGCAGAATTAAATAAACAAGTAATTCAAACATATTAACAAGCATGTTATAAAACACAATGCAAACAGGAAATCCAAACACATACATTTCATAAACCAGTAAGTGATTAAACTAAACAACTTACATGAAGGAAATCATACACATCACTAAGGTAGTTAAGAATCCTATCTCAACACCTACTCAAGGCACTACTAGATTAAGTACATATCTATACAAGCATTTTCACAAACATTTAGACTACACATTCAAACATACCTATAATATACTAGTTAAAACACAAGTCACAACGAATCCTTTCACAAAGGATTGCCACATGAATCACGATCATGCATACACGACCAATAGTCATGGCAAGCATAAATCATAGTTCCATATTCATTCAGTCATTTCCACAAACCCTTAGGCTACAAGTAGTACATACACGACGTATGTTAATATAGCAGGTGTTAGGCTAATCCGTTCACCCAGAAGTTGATACACATGTATCTAGCATAGCTAGACAACAATTAATCATGGCCAGCACAAATCCGTATTTCATACGTATACGGTATTTTCTACAAATACGAGGAATATAGTATATTCAACATAGTTGACGTATAACCGAAAAAAGAAATGGACAACACTTTCTACATGTGCAATTGCATGCAGATCATGAATCTATCATTGTCTAACATTGAAAGCGTTGAAAACCATAACCTATACGTCTAAAGTCCACACCTTATGCCATAGAATCGTAACGGAGTCGATAGAATCTCTATGCTTTCGTCAATGTCGATATGATGACCTAAATCATGAGTTACGTTAGCTATTTCGCTACTTAAATCAATCCAAACCCTAAAACAGGTTAGGGTTAGGGTTTTCTTACCTAGAAATGGAGCCAGAATCGCAGGGAAAGTGATTAGAATGAAGTGGTTAGGCTTGTATAGTGGCAGGGTAGAGCATCAGGGAGATCCTCCCACTTCTCTCACAGTTTCTCTCTCTTTTCTCTCTTCTCTCTCCTAGGTTTTCTCAAATTCATATGGGAGGAATGAGAGAGGGTTTAAGGTCATTATATAGGTTAGAAACTCTCTAAAATAGACTTAGGTACAAGGAATACTTAGGTTATGTCCAAAGTGGGTCCGTTTCGATCCAACGAAGCACTTCCGGCGGCCCCTTTTCTGTGTGCGGTCGGACTTAAGCTCTCTAACATTGGATCTAGGTTTAGTTAAGTTTTTTCTCCAGTCGAATTCCTAGATCACGCGTGGCGGACCAGTTTCTGTTCAACGGTCAGTGAAACTCGATCAGAGATTTCAAGTACACTGACACGTATGGGCAAATATCCCTGATCTGAGGCGTAATTTGGTCAGATTCCGACAGTCTGGTTGCTTAAAAGATTATCCGCAAGAGACACGTTCCAGATTACTTAAATTTGTATTTTATTTTTATTTAATTTCACATTTCTCACACTCCTCGCTCCGAGCTCAAGCGAATAGCACTGGGACACTATCTAGATTTGATTTCTGAGATAGTAGTCAAGCCTAGCGAGGCGTTCCTAATTCTATAACTTCGCATTAATCGGACTTTCGATGGGCGGTCCAAATCTGATATGGAGTTTCGTGATGCTTCCGAGAGCAGCCGGGTAATGAGATTGATCCTAGATTTTAGGGTAACTTAGCGTCAATGATTCTACAAGTTTTGGGTCTTGCAGATCGTATTTAAAGTGGATCAAGCGAATTTCATAGCTAATCTAGTTTAACACTTAGTTACTTTTAAAGGATAAGGTAGTGAAAGGTGAGATTTTGAAGGAAGAGTGAGATTTTGAAGAAAATAGTTTGAAAAGGGATTTGAGACTTTTGAATTAAGCGTTTGAGAAGTTAATCAGGTGTTAGGATCGACTCATTGCCTAAGGACGTCTATCACCAGGTTGAGAAAAATCCAGGATGTTACACAACATCACCCCTGATTTGAAAAGCAGTGGATAGGCAAGTTCGCGAGTTTACACTCGAGGTCACTACGGAAGGCTCGTCACCTTAGCGTAGGCCTGATTTATACTCAAGGTCAGTATGAGAGGCTCGTCACCTAATCATAGGGTGACAGCTCGAATACAGTATCTCATACCACCGTATTCGGCTCATGAGTTTGGGTTGCTCATTGGTCACTATGGGGAGGCTCGTCACCCCAGCGTAGGCCGACAGCTAAACCACGGTGTCCCATACCACCATGCTCGGCTCATGAGTCTTAGCGGATCGTGGTACCTAGGTTAAACGGGCTTTATATTGGTAAGTGGTACCTTAGATTCAAGTAGTGGCGGCCATACATGGTAAACACACATTAGGCCAATCGGGTAATTTGACAAGTTCGATTGGTATGAGTGCATGCTAAATAAATCGACATGGAGTGCATACGCACTCCTCGTGTCCTAACCACTGCCGATAATTACCGTATGACTCGGATTCATCGAATGTATCCGTTGTGGCGAAACTAGTTTGGTCACTTGATTGGAAACCGTTACCAATTGCCTAGACTACGTATTAGTCCCAATCATACTCAAATATAATAGGCATTCATATGTGATAGTTAAAATAGCATTTAACAACCAATTCAAATATAAATCTTATTTAAGCATTTTAGCAAACACATAGTGAACATATTATCATACATAGGTATTTTGTACATAAATCACGTAGTTGAATTTAAATTACATGAAGGAATCCATTCATATAACTAAGGTAGTTGAGAATCTTATCTCAATACCCTTATTAACTGCATTTCATCAACAATTACTCATTCAGACATTTTATCAAACACTTAGACTACATATTTTAACATAAATGAAATAATTTAGTTAAAACATATATTAGGGCAATTCCTTTCAAAAAGGAGTTGTCCTACATAACACACATGTATTATAGATTAATAGTCATGTAAGCATAAATCATAATTCCACTTTCATTCAAACATTTCAACAAATGCATAGAATGCATTATATATTCGCATAGTTCACACACATACATAGTTCATCGAATACATCGTAACTAAGATCATATAGCAGCATTCAAGTCAGACACTGACATTGAAAGCCCTGAAAACCATAACCTAGATGTTTATAGTCCGCACCTTTCATCGGTTAGCTCGTTACGAACTCCATTCGTACACAACGCTTCTGTCTACAGCACAACGACTATATAAAGCACGAAATAGGTTAGCTATTTCGCCGTTTCCTCTATTTCGATTCCTAAAATGAGATTAGGGTTAGGATTTCTTACCCAAATCGAAGTTTGAATCGATGGTGTAGCGATGGTAGGGTGGCGATTCGGCGTGTGGAGTCATGGGAAAGGATCCCAGCAACGATCTCCCTATCTCACTCTCTTCTCCTCACTCTTTCCTCCTATTTTCTCTCTTCTCTCTCCCAGGGTTAGAGAAAATCGTATGGAATGAGAGAGGGGCGGTTTAAGGTCCTTATATAGGCCCATGACTGATGTCAATGGCCCCAAGGCCATGGTATACGTAGGTTATAGCCAAAGGGTGTCTATTTCGAACAAACAAGACTCATCTGGAGGCCCATTACTTCACTGTGTCATGGAGTAAGGTCCCTGACCATGGATCTCACCCAGGTTAAGGTTTCAGTCCGATCGAATTTGTAGATCGACCGTGGAGGACTTGTTTCAGTTCAACAGTCATCGTCACTCGATCAGGGTCATAAGTATACTGACATGTGTAGGAAAAATTCCCTGATCCAAGGGTGTAGTTTGGTCAGAATCTGATGGTCCGTAGTCTTCAATTGCTCCCATAAGTGAATGGTCCAATTTACTTAAGTTCGAGTTCATTTTCTAAGGATATTCACGTTTCTCACACACTTTGCTCAGGGCTCAAGTTGTGCATTTTTGTATACTATTTGGGTTCGATTCCCACAATGCATGTCAAGCCCAGTAAGGTGGTCATATCCTTATAGTTTCGCAGTCATCGGACTTTCGACGCGCGGTCTAGGTCCGATATGGAGTTTCAATGTGCTCCCGAGAGTAACTGGGTTTTGAGATTGCTCATAGGTTCTTGGGTAATGTTGAGTTAGCGATTCTAGTGGTTTTGGGTCTTGCAGTTTGTATAGATAGTGGTTCAAGCTAATTCCACTGATTCTTTAGTTCATTACTTAATTAATTTTTGTCTAATTTCTAAAGGATTCGCTCATTAAAGATTTCTGCCTGAGGTGGTACTCGAGTCTTTATACGGATTTTTCTGAGACGTTATAGTTAAAGGCGATCATCATGATGCTCGACAATGCTACATGATGGCATTGAGAGCCCCCCGTGAAGCAATGACCATCGAATCTCTAGATCCGCATGAAGAATCTCAAGCGAGATGCCGACCCATAGAAGACCTCATTCCGATCCCGCTGGACGAGTCCGATCCATCTCAGATTGTCCTTAACATCGCCACTACATGATAAGATGGTTGCCCTCCTCTGACGTTTCGCCGATGTTTTGGCCTGGTCCCGTGAAGATATGCCTGGTATCGATCCTGTCATCATCATGCATCGACTGAACATCGATCTGTCCTCCCGACCAATTCGACAGAAGTGACATACTCTAGGCCCTAAGAGGTACCCTGTGATTGAAGAAAAGGTCAGCAAGCACCTCAAAGCCGGTTTCATTAAAGAAGTCTATTACCCAGACTAGGTGGCCAACATTGTACTAGTTAAGAAAGCTAATGAGAAGTGGCGGGTCTGTGTAGACTACACAAATTTGAACAAAACCTGCCCTAAGGAGAGCTTCCCTCTTCCCAGAATCAATCAGTTGGTCAATAGTACAGCAGGTCATGAATTGCTTAGCTTTATGGATGCATATTCAGGATACAATCAGATTGTAATGCATTCTAACCATAAATCTAAGACAACCTTTGCAATGACAAAGGTCTTTATTGTTACCGTGTGATGCCCTTCGGTTTGAAAAACACAGGAGTGACCTATCAACGGTTGGTCAACAAGATGTTCACCCGCCAAATAGGGCGAACTATGGAAGTCTATATCGATGGCATGCTCGTCAAGAGCATTGCATCTATAGACCATGTAGCCGACTTAGAGGAAATGTTCCTCATCCTTCGAAAATACTGAATGAAATTAAATCCGAGCAAGTGCGTTTTTGGTGTCAGCTTGGGAAAATTCCTCACTTTTTTTGTCAACGAGCGAGGGATCGAGGCGAAACCAGAGAAAATTAAGGTCCTACTCGACATGCAGTCACCAAAGACCATTAAAGACATACAGAGGCTCACTGGAAGAGTAGCGGCCCTCTACCGCTTTGTGTCCCGAGCTATAGACAATTGTCTCCCTTTCTTCAAATAGTTGAAAGGGAGATAGATAGTAGATTGGACCGAAGAATGCGAAGCGACCTTCCAACAGCTCAAGCAATACCTAGGATCGATGTTCTTGCTCTCTAAACCTGAGCTACAAGAGACTCTGTTACTATACTCGGTCGTATCCGATGCAGCAGTTAGCTCAGTGTTGATTAGAGAGCATGAGGGGAAACAGTTCTCTACTATGTCAACAAAGCCTTGGTCCCTGCAGAGACAAGATACCCCATATTGAAAAAGTTGGCTCTGACATTGATAATCTCTTCCTGACGCCTGCGGCCATATTTCCAAGCTCACGCAATCGTCGTTCTAACCGACCAACCACTACGTCAAGTCCTCCAAAAACTCAAAGCCTCGGGTCGGCTGACTAAGTGAACGATTAAATTAAGCGAGTTCGTCATAAAATACCAACCACAGGTTGCGATCAAGGGTCAGGCAGTGGCCGACTTCATTTTGAGTTAACTTGTTCTCCGGAGCAAGATCCGATCATTAACCGAGCTACAACTGACCTACCCAGGCCAGAACTCACTCCAGACATCATTGAACCGTCCAACTCCCAAGCAATACCCGACCCACGTAAGTGGACACTCTACACTGATGTCTCATCCAACTCTAAGACAAGCGGGGTCGGGATAGTCCTGGAGACTCCTGACCATACATGCATACAGTATGCCTTGAGATTTGGATTTCAAGCATCCAATAATAGTATGAAATACGAGGCCTTTCTCAAACATGGTAGCTCAACACCTTGAAGTTTTTAGCAACTCACAATTGGTCGTCAACCAAATAGCCGATGCTTATCAAGCTAAGAAAGAACATATGAAAGCCTACCTCTAAAGAACAAACGAATTGATCGGCAAGTTTCGAAAATGTAGTGTCGCCCTAATTCCACGGACCGAGAGCTCGAAATCTAACATGTTGGCAAAGATCACTACGGCAGACAAAGATCAAATCTCGAGGTTCATCCCGATCAAATTCCTTGCCAAACCAAACATCAATGAAGCCAAGCTCACGGCTATGCTTCCAGTCAACTCAGAATTAACCTGGATGGACCCGATCATCAAATACCTTGAGAACGGTGAGCTAACCAAAGATCGAATAAAAGCACAGTGAATGAAGATCAAAGTCGCCCGATATACCATACTCAACGGTATCCTCTATAAGAAAGGATTCTACCTTCCTTACCTGAGATGCATCCGACCAGAGGAAGCAGAATACATCGTAAGGAAAATCTACAAAGGAATCTACGGGAACCACTCTGGGTAACGAGTGTTAGAGCACAAGGTCATTCGACAGGGTTACTACTGGCTGACCATCCAACATGACGCCCGGAAGCTTGTCCAGAGATGCGACAAATGTCAAAGCATCACTAGTATACCTCAACAACCCCCGGAAGAGCTCACCCCAATGGCTAGGCCATGGCCATTTGCTCAGTGGGGAATCGATATTATGTCCACTCCTCATGGGTAGAGGTTAGACCAAGTTTGTCGTCGTAACCGTCGACTATTTCACCAAATGGGCAGAAGCAAAACTGTTAGTGAAGATAACTGAGCAAAAGATCATGGACTTCGTTGGGAATAATATCATATGCAGGTTTGGGATCCCTCGGACAATCGTCTCCTACAACGGGAAATAGTTCGATAACAAACAGTACCAGGATATGTATAAGAACCTCGAAATTTGGTATATCTACTCTTCACCACGGCATCCACAAGCGAATGAATAGGTCGAAGTAGTCAATAAGATCATCAAGCATCATCTTTGTACCAAGCTCGAGGATGCTAAAGGAGCATGGGCTGAAGAACTCCTGAAAGTCCTTTGGGTGTATCGAACTACTGCCCGAACATATTCATTCATCTAACAAGCAATACTGAGCTTATGGCCCTCAACATCGACCTCCTTGAAGAGCAAAGGGAACTAGCTTAGACTCGGACTGTCATTTACCAACAACAGGTATCACGCTTCTATAATGCACGGGTGAAGGTTAGAAGATTTCAAGTTGGAGACTTAATTCTTTGAAGGACGTTCCAGACTACCAAGAAGATAGGGTCAGGAACCTTAGGTCCAAACTGGGAAGGACCCTATGTGGTTTCAAGCACAAGCCGACCTGATTCATATCGACTAGAGGACTTAACTGGACTACTACTCCCGCACCCTTAGAATGCCGAACATTTGAAGATCTATTACCCTTAAATTGGGTCAATACGACATTCATTATGTATTATTCAATTCTGAGTTACATTAATAAAATGTTAGCACGTTATCCGATCACTTCCTGACTAAGATCTGATGACTAGACGATCTTGATCCAATCAACGACCGACCAAGGTTTAACGAACAAGTGATCTTGATCCGATCGATGACTGAACAACGTCCAAACTAACTGGTATAGACAAGCTTCAGCAATTCTCCACACAATATCTGACTGAACCCCAAGTTACAACTTAGGCTCAGTATGACACACTCGTGTGAAGTAAAAAATGATCTACTTAGCTCAGAAATTCAGAATTCAAGACAAAGAAGTATTTTCATTAATAAAGGGCCAAAGGGCGTGATTACATCATTAATGTCCTAGAAAAATACATGTACACCGATCTACAAATGGCTAAGTATTAAAAACCAAAAAGGCACAGGCGAGCAACACTTGAAGTGCTCAAAGCTTAAAAAGGCACGGACAAGGTGTGCTTGAAGTGCTTGAAGCTAAAAAAAAGGAAAGGTAGAGCAGGATGAAGGAAATATTGCTCTGCAAAAGCCGAGCATCAGACCTTAGAAGGTTGCTCGGGAGTCACCTCAGAAGCCGCCTCAGGAGCTACTTTGTACCTTAACTCGTCAGAACTTAACTCCGCCTCATTAAAAGTAGAGAGATCATGCTCTGGGAAGGTTTGCCTCATCGCCCTCGCACACTTACCGTAACCTTGGTGGAAAAGGTTATCACTCTTGTCCAAGAATGCTTAAGATGTTTTAAACTCTTGGACACCCTCCTTTCAATTTATGACAATCACATCCTTGGTCTGCTTCCTTAGCTTCTCCAGCTTCGCCTCGGTCTCGACAAGCTGAGCATGGCACTCGTCATGCAAGCCCTTGGCTTCATCCAGGCACATGATTACCTCGGCATTCTCAGCGAAAGAAGCCTCAAGAGCCGTCTTCACATCCTACAACTCAGCTTTAGAGTGAGCCACCTGTTGTTCGACCACCTCCGCCCGAGTCTGCATCTGAGCAAACTTAGCGCACGCCTTCAAAACGCACGAGGTGAACTACAAAGAAAAGGAAAAAGAGTGAAGATGAGCAACCACAAAAGAAATGAAATTTGAATCAGCTTCGGATGAGGTTCTTTCTCCGAGGGTGGTCAACACGTGCCCGAGAAGCATGTCCATGGGAAAGCCGAACAAGACAGCGTACTCCTCTTTGACCGTATAATGGTCTACCCATGGGAGGATCTCTTCCACAGTCCGATGAAGGGTTCCTCACCTCTCTTCCTCCTCCCCCCTCCCCGAAGGTCGAGCCTCGGTAGGAAGGTATGAAACCCCCTAGATCCCATCGAGGGCTACGCCTTCAGGAATGACTATTCCCGTCGCTCCAAAAGGGACCTCCACCTCCGTACCCTTTCCCTCAACCTCGTAGAGAACCGAGCAAGAGGGGCTGACCTTCCCCTTGGCCTTGGAAGAGGTCTTTCGTTTCTTCTTCTTCGGCACCACCACTTCATCTCGAGGGGGCACGCGAACTTTGGAGGGAGGACAGATGAAGGGTCAAGCTTCAGGCATCTTTGTGGTAACACACAAGCAATGTGTCAAAAAAATTCTTAAAAATTTCTAAGTTATAAGGCTCAGCTAAAGATCTTACCAAATTTCTAACCAGTAAGAGTGGAGTCAAATCCCGTTTTGAGGAGTAGCTCAGGCTGAAGAAGTACCTCCAAGACCTCTTCCTTTCCCCGATCGCCCACAAATCACGAATCCAAGCTAATGATCCGCTTCTAAGCAGAGGAGGATGCTTGAGTACAACTACAACAAAAACACATGCAATAAAGGTCAAATGTCAGTAAAAACCGATCAACTAAGGGACAACTACTACATCAGAAATACTGATCTGGGTCGGAGAAAGATCGGGGGACAATGAGAGTCGATTCTGCCTCGGCTGTGTCGCAACACCTAGAGGCCTAGAACCATTTGTCTCTCCAATTTTTGTTGAAGGATGAAGGGTCGGTTATAAGGGGCCCACCAGTGTTCCGCCAAGCGGAGAAGTAGTACTAGCCAAGCTGAAGATTGTTCACTTCAATTGGTACAGGCGGAGGAACTCATCCATAGATGCTCGGGCTGGTCTAGCTCAACCCACAAGACTGCACAGTCGAACAAAGCCCTCCACCCGTTCAGGATCATCTGTCCTAGGGCTAAGCCAAGGCGAGCTAGCAGATGCTTGACTATTCCCTACAGAGCAATCCACAGGCTGTACTAAAGCGCGACCTGGAAGATCATGATGGCCCCCTCTGGAGGTCGGTCCAGAAGCTCAACTGACAAAGGAAGTTGAAGGACACAAATTCGGGGACATAGTATACGAGCCTGATCCAGGCCAACTCTTCCTCAGGCAAGGTCGAGGGCATCGGCCCCCTCGTGCCCACCTCATTATCGGGCTCTTCCGGATCGACCTCTCTAGAAGGGTCATGCCCCAGAGCCACCGGGACCTTGGTAGGAGATTTGCTTGATGCGCTAAGCGCTGGCACTGTCCCCCATAATGGGGACAAATTCAACGCCCTCGCCACAGGCATCGACCTCTAAGTAGGGACCACTCCAACACCCTTGACATCAATGACCATAAGTCGGCCTCTGCCATCATTACCAATGACAACGTGGGTTCGACATTACCCTAAGGCAAGAACTCAACCCACTGTCGCCGTCAAAGGCCCCCTCCCGCGAACTCAATGAGCTGGACATGGTGTTTGCGAGTAAAGCTACTCGAAAATTGAAAAATGACAAGAGGGAGAGATGGAGCTCACTGAAGAGGAAATGAGCAAGTCGCTGGCCCAATTGCAGAAGAAACGGATGCTGAAAACCATCCAGAGAGAAGCAAGGGGATGAAGAAGGAAAGAAATGACGAAAATGCAGAAGGAAAGACCCTAAGGGTTAGGGCTTCCTTTATATAGTTGTGCCACGTTGCAGGCATTAAAGACGCTCATCAATGCGCTTCTATACGACGCCCCCCGACTACCCCGACTTGACAAGTGGCACGACCCCATGCACTGCTCGACCCCAATATCAAGTACAACACCACATGTCACGATCTCATTGGTTGTTATCAAAAAGACGGCTTGACACCCCACGTGACCTTGAGCCATGAAATGGCACGTCATGATTATGGACTGACAACGCTTCGACTACCATGTTGGCCGCCATACCTGACATTAATGACAATGTGACTTGACCTAGTCCACACATAACCCGACCTAGATATGCCAAACTTACTTTCCGAACCTCCATAGATTAGCTTGAAAAGTAAGGGTGGCTCATTGTTGGGAGAAAATTTGACAAGTCCATAAGTCGGCTTATGGAATGGACCAACTCTACTTAACCAGCACGGGCCCAGTGAAACCCAAGCCTGATAAGTGTCTATGTCCAGAAACAGGCCTACCTTCAAGGAGGTCGAGGCAACAGGAAGGACACTTAAAGAACACGGTAATGAGCCCATTCGGATAAATCGTGCTCTGACCTAATGGGTCAATTGCAGATCGACAATAGATCAACCATCGGTCAGTCATAGGTCAAATCTAGGTCGACCATAGATCTACCCCTGATCAGTTATTGTTCTGACCTAATGGATCAATTACAGATCGACCACAGATCAACCATTGGTTGGTCATAGGTAGGATCTAGGTCGACCATAGATCTACCCTAGATAAGTTATTGTTCAACCATAGATCGGTCATAACTTGTCCGTTAGACGGCCATAGATCGGACAACGGCTGGTTACAGGTCAAGCGATGTCTCATGACAAGGTCAAGGACCATTAGCACCCAATTAAAGGAAACATGGATCCTCCGACCCAATTATTGGTCAAAGATGGTGAATGTTGATCTGTCACCATTGATCGAAGATGGTGAATGTTAATCTATCGAGAAGATCAGTATGGTTGATTCTGAAGCCATCACCCGCCTATGGGAGCCTACCAAAATTCAAGCTATAGACTGAAGGAATATCCTGTAATCCCGAAGATCTCTCCTCAAATCTTTGGGGGATAAGATCGGATCCCAATAACATCGGAATCCGATAATCTCGTGAAGATCCCAGATCTGGACGGATCTCCAAGATATCAGGACAAATCCTCGTACAATTAAACTCTCTTCCATATATATATATATATATATATATATGTGCGTGTGTGTGTATGTGTGTGTGTGTGTGTGAAGACGTATCCATAGCCATCAAAGGTATGCACATTCTAATCTTAGCACTCGATTGGTGTCTCTTTTCTGAAGACCCTACCTTACAAAAAAGACCATGTTCCTGACTTAGGCATCGGAGAGTCTCATGCACTAGCCAGGGTCTCCTTTACACATGTGCAGATACAAGAGGGTCAACCACAGAGGGTTGCCTGAAAATTGCATCAACAATATGCATCTTGAAGATCATCTTCGTTTTCAGAGTCACTTCTTAGAGTTTCATAATCGGACATATCACAGTTATCTAAAAAAGAGATTCTGGCAATAGTCATAAAGACTTTCAATTCATTTATATTTTCCAGTTTCAGAATTAGTTTCAGACTCTGATGAATCATCCCAAGTAGCTATCATGCCTTTTCTTCTAGATTTATCCTTTTTAGGACATATAGAAGTTAAATGCCCATATTTATAACAGTTGAAACATTGGGTGTCTTTTGTTTTAGATTTTCAAAATTTTGAATTTCCTTTTCTTTTATCAAATGATTTTTGAAAATTTGTTCTTTTCTTATATTAATATGATCAAACATTAGGTGTCTTTTGTTTTAGATTTTCTTTTATCAAACATTGGGTGTCTTTTGTTTTAGTTAAATGCCCATATCATCTTCATTTTCTTTAATATCAGAATTTACATTGGAATCCTTTGAAATAGATTTAGAAGATTTAAGTGCAATGGACTTAATTTTAGGAGCTTTGAAATTTAGCTCATAAGTTTGAAAAGCACCAACTAACTCCTCAACCTTCATGATATTTATATCCCTTAACTCCTATATAGCAGTAACTTTTGAATTAAACTTATCATGAAGTGATCGTAGTATTTTTGTGCAAACCTTGCTTTCAGGGATTCTTTCAACAAGACCCCACATGGAATTTACTATGTCATTCAGTTTCGTATATAAGTCCATAAAAGACTAATTTTCTTCTATACGAATTTCCTCAAATTTGGTTGTGAGGATTTGGATCTTAGATTTTTTTACAATGGTAGTTCATTTATGTGTCATTTCAAGAATATCCTATACTTGTTTAACTGTATCACAAGAAATAATTCTTTTAAATTTATCTTGTGATAAAGCACAAGTTATTGTATTTAAGGATTTTGCATTTGCACTGCTTTCAATTTTCTGAACAGTAGTCCAAAAAGTATATGTGGTTTCTTTCATTGATATGGCTCCGTTATCGACTACTATTTCCATCATAGGAGGGATCCATTTAGTTACAATAGCTTGCCACACGCTTTCATCAATGGATTTAAGAAAAATCTTCATCCTAGCTTTCCAATATGAATAATTAGAGCCATTGTGAGGCCCATGTCCTAGTGACCATTCCATTCTGTAGGATTCCGCGGTCCTCCCGGTCGAATTTCGGCGACCTTTCGATTTCATTTGCGTACGGCCCCGAGTCCCATCCTATAAACCTGAGTCGACTCAACCTAAGGCCTGCGCCATTGCGACCGTGCCATAGTCAGGATTCTGACGTCGTGTCTCGTGCACCGATCCGATGTCTAGATCATGAGATATGGGCCGCGCATGATCATGACCATAGACCGCACGTTGCAGGACCCACCTATCCCATGACACATTTCCCTAGGTCATTATGACGATGACATCACCCCTACACCTAGCCACCCTACCTACCCTACCCTAGCCACCCAAGTCACTCGCCCATAATTTTTATTTTTCTTCCCCATGAGAGCATGCCTTACACCCCTCTTACACCTCATGATTACTAGTTAGGAGAGAAAGAGGCTAGCCATCATCATTACCTCTCAGTCTCTTATCTCTCCCTCTCTATTTCTCCTTCATTTCCTCCATTAGCAACATCCAACCGTCCCAAGCTCCCTAAAAATCTAGCAACTTCAAGCTCCTTAATCCCCCATATCCAACCCTCCAAACCTCATCTCGACCATTAAATCGACCTCCTTGGAGCACTGAAAGCGATTGGTGCTAGTAGAAGTCCAAGATTTGAAGGTGGGTACCATATTTAGGGTAGATCTCCATTCCTTCATTGATTTTCTTGCATCGGATTATATAGGATCCACCAATCAATGGTGGGGATCCTATTTGACGTGGCCGATGGCCCATCCTTGATGCATACATGATCCATGATGGGTCCATTCTCCATGGACCCCATCTTGATGTTTTCTTTTTAAATCCATGCCTTCTAAGGGTCATCTAGACCTCTTGTTTACATGGTGGGGATGGTATCCCTACCTCAGATTTTTTTTATATGATGATGGGCCATGAATATGATTGTGTGGTGTAGATCTTGTGAGGGACTCATAGTGGCGGAGTCCCTCCTTCATTGCCCGTACTCTCTCTTGTTCTCTCCCTTTTTCTCTCTTCTTCTTATTTTGATGGTGATGATGATGTATATGGCTGGTGGGCCACATGTACATGGGCTCCACTTGGTGGATGAAATACATCCAGACCGTCCAACCATGGAATGTCCAACAACAACACTACTGGACTGTATGAAGGAAAATATTAATATCGGTTTGATCCAAACTTTAGTGGGCCACATGTGCGTGGACCCACCATGATGTGCGTTAGTGCACCCACACCGTCCATCCAGCAGGATCGGAGGGTCCCACGTAGCAGCGAGCTGCTGTATTGATGCAGGAAGTTATGTAGTCCCACCATGAGGTATGGTTATATCCATAACCGTTCATCCATTTCAGCGGATGTGTGGGGCCCACCCCACACATGCTGCACTTGTGGGATGGGACCTACCTTGATATATGTATTATATCCCAACCGTCCATCTGTTTTCAGGACAGTGGGCCCACTGTAGTAATATCAGCAAGTTCTGTGAGATCCACCTTGATGTATTCATTCTATATCCACACCATCCATTTGTCCAGGACGGTGGAACCCCTTGTAAAGTATGTGTTTTATACACATCATCCAACCATTTTGGACATGGGCCCACCCCACATGTGTGGCATGTGTGGGGGTGGGACCCACCTTGATGTAAGTGTTTTGTATCCACACCATCCGCACATGAACGGTGCTGTGGGGACCCACCATGATTTATGTATTTTATCAGCACCGTTCATTTGCTGCTGTGTGGGCCAGCCATGATATATGTGGTTTATATCCATGTCATCCATCTAGGTGAGGCCTACTGCGATAATTTGTTATATCCATCTCGTCCGGCCATGAACGGTGGGCCCACCCACTGTGTAATCGTAGGGCCCATCGTGTTTAAGTATTTCATCTATGTCGTCCACTTATGCGGCGCACCTTGATGTATGAATCCTATATCCAAACCGTCTAATGTTGGGATGGTGGGTCCCATCGCATGATGTATGTGTTTCAACCTCGCCGTCCATCTGTTTGTTGTGGGGCCAACCGTAATGTTCATGTTTGATCCAAACCGTCCATCTGATAGGGCCCAATCTGATGTCTATGAGGCCCATATGTGAGGCCCAATCTGATGTATATGAGGCCCATATGTGAGGCCCAATATGATGTGTATGAGGCCCATATGTGAGGCCCAATCTAATGTGTATGAGGCCCATATGTGAGGCCCAATCTGGTGTGTATAAGGTCCATTTAGTAAGGCCCAAAGTATTGTATGTGTGGTCCATGAGTGAGGCCCATTGTGGTGTACATTAGGCCCTTTATATGAGGCCCATTATGTTGTGTATGAGGCCCTTGTGTGAGACCATGGGCCTACTATGTGTTTGGCTCTATGTGGGTCACTCCTAGGGAGTAATGTTAGTTAAATGTCCACATTGATGGGCAATGATGGTTAAATATCCACATCGTGACCTTCCTTTAGGCCTTTGTTAGGCCCGTTCTCATCTTCTCTAAGTGGGTTGACCCAAATAGATGGGCCCCATTGATATTGCATGATTCATTAATTCTTCTTGGGCTAACCCAAAATGTTTTACCCCCATTGGTTGCTAGTAGGATTGCTTTGATTTTGGAGTCCATCTAGGACCCATTTGGGCCCCTTAGGGCATCTAGCGGGCCACGTGATAGTATCATGAAGGAAGCCCGTTCCGGATCCTCAGGATTGTAGGTAGGCCACCTAGGCCCAACCTTTGTTTGAGGAGAGTTCATCCTCACCATAGACAGAGGGATCCGTGCTATTGGAATTAATATATCCACAGTTGAGGACTGACCCTCATGATTATGAATCTGTTGTCCATCTATGGACCCCGCCTTGTATATATAGGCCGATTATCGATACCGATTATCGATGCCGATCATTGATGTCGATTATGAGTATGTGATAGCATAACATCATGATACATGCCCATACGCACCATCTGCATGCTTGTTATGGGAAGCAGTTGACCATTGCATATGTCATTGGGTAGGTTATTTATACAACTCCCTGATAGGCAGAGTTGTCCCACATGAGCACACGGTATGCGTAGGATTTATGCATGACTGAATTGTGTGACTCATGCATATTACATTGTGTGTTGTGATTACTATACACCCTAGTGACATCAGGGCTATAACCTCCACAGGCATATCATGGATGGTAGGTTTGGACACCGAAAATCTTCTCTTTATATTGGGTGTGAAGGTGGTCCATGGGTGAAAGTCCCTAAACTCGATGGTACCATAGGATGACTCCAATGTCTAGACTGAGTGGATACATGAGCACATGAAGGTCGTATATCAGTAGGTCGCGTCTTTCACTATGTCGTGGTCAGTTGGGAAGGGGTATGGCCTTATCCGCTTGAGTGAGGGGGCATAACTAGGCTGAGTTTAACCAGCTCGTAAATGAGTCCGCTATCGACGAGCTGGACCGATATTAGTAGGCGAGTAGTGAGGTCTCTTTCACTCACTTGGTTGCGCGGCTAGAGAGGCGGCAGCCAGTGTGGAGTGTACTAGACCCTGGTGATATCCCAGAGATGAGTTGTACTGATATGTGGTCCCTAAAAGGACTGGTATGCTTGAGTTGCATCTTGCATATAACATTGGCCATGTAGGCCTTGCATCGCATAGCCTTAGTATGGCCAATAGCATTCATGCCTTGCATCACATAGCCTTGATACGGCTGGTAGAATTCATCGACTTATCATCATGTTTCCACATTACTCTGATATTACATTCTTGCATTGCTACTTTGCGCATACAATTTCACTATCCTCTAAGCTTTTTATAAGCTTATGCATAATTGATGTGTGCAGGTGACGCTAGACTGTAGCTGAGCAGGAGCAGGAAGATGCTGCAGAGCTTATGGAGTTTTGTTATTATTATCATTGCATCTCCCTTTCTGCGCATTATATCGTAAAGTTTTTTATTATAGTAGATTTTGTGATGTTGTTCGGGTTATTATTTGTAAGTTATGCTTGTGGTTATGCTTATTCTAAAACAAATTTATATTAAAAATCCTCCTTATAGGATCCTAGGATCGGAACCTGGTATATGGGTGCCAGGAGCGTAGAATGGGGTACTACGGAGGTTGTCGGCACCGGATTCGGCGATCGGGAATTTCGTGAACCCGGTTTCCAAGTTTGGGGCATGAAAACTATCAAATGGAGGTGGCCTGTTAATGGATAAGCTTTCGAAATTTGACGTCTTGTAGCTTTGGATGTAACTCAAGGAGGTAAATTCAAAAAGTAAAAAGAGCAACCTCTCTGATACAACTTGAAAAGGAGAGCCAACAGTGTCCTAGAAAGAGGGGGGGGGGGTTTAATAGGATAATGCCAAGTAATTGAAATAAATGCGGAATATATAAAGAATACAAAAATCTCAATTGTTTAAGTATTGCAACCTTGATTCTACATAATTCGTAGGACAACCTTATTACATGAATATCTTTAAAATCAATCTTTCAAACTAGCAAGAGAAGATATAAGAATTACAACATACACCACATGAATTAAATAGTAAATAACATCCACCACTAAAAAAATAAAGCAATCACCACAAGGCACAGGGGGTTAAAGTGGTTCGGTGCTTAAAACACTACACCTACTCCACTCCTAAAATTATTACCCTCGTTATTTTGACTTTCACTATAATAAGATTTTCACAGGTTCACCTTAACATCCTGATATAATTCCGTGTGATTTTCACGAGCTATCACAATAAAAACCTCTTTTGTGATTTTAACGGGCTATCACAATAAAAACTCCTTTTGTGATTTTCACGGGCTATCACAAATAAAAACTCCACTGATATTTTCACAGGCTATCTCAGACAAACCTTAAAAATGAAATACAGTAAAATAATGTACTTATCTTCAAATGGAAATTCGAAGATGTAGCAGAAGCCTGAAGCATAAGAACTTCTCTCTTGAACATAGATGGCCCAATATTCAATCAGACAGAAAGAGTTTAGGGTTCTATAGATTTTATGAATAGAAAACCCAAATGTCACTTGATTCAATTCTATTAGATCTCAAAGAAGAATATAGATTACTCTCTTAAAATAATATTAAGAAGATCTTGAGATAAGGGAATTAAATAAGCTATAAATTAAAATTATAAATACCAATAGATAGCTTGTCGAGGACTTAAGCTTCTCTCTCTCTCTCTCTCTCTCTCTCTCTCTCTCTTGCAGAGTGATTATAGTAAATTTTTGTTGTAATTTAGAATGAGAGAAAGTCTTAATTTATAGGCAAAGAGGTGAGAACTTCGGCTAGCCTAAGACTAGCTTCGGGAGGTCGGGTTCCACCGGATTCATTCCAGCGGCTATCGGATCGCGTGAGATAAGACCTATCCAAAATTTGGCTGGCTCGAGATCAAATTCAGTTGCCAAAATTCACAATTCAGCTGGCCGAATATGCCAATCGGCTACCCGAATTCTTGCAAAAATTAAAGATTTGCATTGCTTGAATGATTAAAATTTCTTTACCAATGTAACTATATCATCTTCATTTTCTTTAATATCAGAATTTACATTAGAATCCTTTGAATTAGATTTAGAAGATTTAAGTGCAACGGACTTGATTTTTGGAGCTTTAAAATTTAGCTCATGAGTTTGAAAAGAGCTAACTAACTCAACCTTCATGATATTTGTATCCATTAATTCTTATAAAGTAGTAACTTTTGAATTAAACCTATCAGGAAGTTTTGAGACCCGTATACTAGCATGTACTGTTTCGTAGGCTTCCGCGGTCCTCCCGGTCGAATTCCGGTGACTGCGATCTGTTATCGATGTTTGCACCCGATCTGAGTCGTGTCCCATATATCAAAGTCGGCTCGACTCAAAACTTATACCCTACCAACCGCGTTGTCACCGCTGTTCCAATGCCACGTCACGTGCGTCAATGCGACGCTTAGATCATAAGTTGTTGCCCACGCATTGTAATGACTATAGACTGCATGTTGTAGGACTCACCTATTGCAAGGCACAATTTTTTAAGCCATCATGGAGTGATGTGCTACATAATCATTTCCTCTCCTTTTCCAAAAGTCAACACCCTCCCTTACCAAGAAATTAATGATGGCCTTACATCATTATTTCAAGCCATGACTTTTTCCTCTCTCTCTCTCTCCTATCTCTCTCTCCCTCCATCTTTCCTTTGCATTCTCCATTGTAAGAGCCATGGATGTCCAACCTATCACAAAAATCTAGCCCTCTCGCACCTTAGATCCCCACCAATCGAACCTCTAGATCGTCATCTACACCATTAAAAGAGCTTCATCGAAGCATTGGAGTATATGGGAAGAAGAAGAAGAGTAAAGTGGGTGCTCCTCTTTTCTCTTTTTCTCTCTCTCTCTCCCTTTCTCTCTCTTTTTTTTTTGGTTCGATGGCCCACCA
Organism: Magnolia changhungtana; assembly: GCA_030180095.1. Lineage (NCBI taxonomy): Eukaryota > Viridiplantae > Streptophyta > Magnoliopsida > Magnoliales > Magnoliaceae > Magnolia > Magnolia changhungtana. The sequence continues at coordinate 10,866,078 of JASAUF010000160.1, forward strand.
TGGATGTATATTTAAGATCCACGCTGTCCACAAATGGGACAGCCTAACTGGACCGTCTAAGGCTACCTTGCTGCCATTTTAGGCATGCTTGGATGGTGGGGAAAACACCAACATTGGCTTGATCTCTAGCTGTGTGGATCTCACATGGATCCACTGTGATGTATGGGTTTTATCTACACTACACCAAAATCGTTAAACTAGTACGGTTGGGATTTTGGTTCAAAAACGGCTCTAAGCCGTTCCTGAATTTGAAACAGCAATCAGCCGTACTCCAATTGTTGTGGTTGTATGTTGTTATTTCCACTGTTTTGTTGGTGTGTCCCAATTGAGTGTTAAATCTTCTTAATTTTTATTACTACATTTTATTGTTTTATTTTGAAACAGATGGATGGAATGGATTCGATTATTAACATCTGAGTGGACCCCACAAGGCTCAAGAGGCACATTAGATCCATCTGCCGCCGACTACCGAATAGTTTTAACCCTTTTCTTACCCGAGAACCCTAAAATCTCTCATTTCGCACCCATCGCCAGCTCCGTCTCTGTCTCCCTCTCCCTCTCCCCCTCCCTCTCTCGATCTCAACCCTCTCTTTCGATCTCCCTCTCTCCCTCGATCTCCCTCTTCCTCCTCTCTCGATCTCCCTTTCCCTGCAACTTCCACCAACCGCACCATCCTGCAGGAGAGAGAGCTCCAGTCTCAAACCATCTTCAGGACTACTTTTGCCCCTTCTCAAAACCCTAACCCCGACATCCTTGTCCTTGCCTCTAGCGACGGCTCCATCGCCCCCTACTCCATCTCCTCCTGCATCTCCGCACAGGTGAGCTCGATTCCAACGGCCCTGATTAAAGGCGAAATCCATGGGATTCAGGGGCCGCCTCCTTTTCTGACTCCTCTGGCTTTCTCGGGGATAGAGAGAGAGAGAGAGAGAGCAATTCAAACGCTCCTACCATGTGTGGAATTCTCATTGTTCTCGACTACAGAGAAAACTCACATTCCAAATGCTCCCGAATCATCGAACTCCCCCGAAGGTGACATTTTTACCCTTTCTTTTCGGTAGAAATTTCATTTTTGTATGGTAAATGTCGAATGGAATTCAGTCCATCTTATCTGCCGGAAGAAGATTAATTTTAATTTAATTAATTTATTTATTTATACTGTTAGATAAATGACATCTGTACCCATCTGATTGATAAATCTACCCTTCTTTTCTACATGTGTTACGAAATGGTACAAATTTGCAATTATTTGTTACAAAAAATATAAAGGGTGGGTGTACATGTAAGTAGTGAGTAGTGTTTCCCTCATGTTAGATGTTCACACGTGTGAAGATAGGAGTGGCTGCGATCCTCGCTTTGTAGATATCATGCATCTAATAACTGCACAAATATGAGCATCTGGTGGGCCACACAAGTACACAGAATCTGAACCAGTGGTTGATTTGTCCGAACCATCTGTTTGTTTTGTACAGGTGTGGCCCACCTGATGGTGCTGCAGGCCTGTTTTTCTAGGTAAGGCATCTAGATTTTTGAGATCGCCTAATAAGCGACTCTGATCTTGCAAATGTGGGCCTCATTCCCTTGTTGAGTCGAGTTGCACTTGAGCAAGTGCACTAGAGGTTAGCATTGTGACTCTAATTTGTGAAAATGATGTATTGATTAAGAAAAAAAAGGAAGTGGAATTGGGAAGTCTCTTGAGCAAGACTTTTGGATTTCCATGGTCACACACGTGCCCAGGGTGGGTTTTTGTGATGCACAAATTAACTAAGTCATTTTAGATCTTCAATATAGAGATCCACCAGATGCTTGTTCAAGTATTTTCTGAGATCTTTAACATACTTTCTTCAGCTCAAGAGATTGCCAAATTCATCAACATAGAAAATCCTGCATACTCATTCAAGGCTTTGAAGTTTTGGATACTTCTGCAGAAAATTGAAACCCGTTGCCAGTTTGAGGGAACATTTTACTCTGGGTATGTTCCTGCATTTATCATTACTGATACAATTGATTTTACCACATTGAGTCAAGAATGTATTGTTAAACATTTCTCCTGAGAAGTGAATGCATGTATTCTCGTTTCTCATGAGAAGTAAATGCATGTATTGCTGAACACTAACACTTGCTTTCCTGGATCATTGTTGAGATCGTAAAGCGGCATCTTCATTAATTGACTGTATTTGTCTCACTTCTAGATTATTAACAAAGCAATGATGCTTGCACAAACTTAAATAAATCAGCTATATCTTAACCTCTCTTTTTTCTCTCTTTTGAATAATATTTCTTAGTTTTTCATTGATAGATTAGTCATCTACTAAAACATGTAGGCCTGGTTCTGAGAGGTTTCAAAATGGATGATGTTCAGTGCACATCAGCCATTTATTCTTTTTTCCTAATCAGTCACATTGAGCACTGATTAACATCCAACATCAAACAAAGCAACACAAAGACTAAGTTTAGATCAGCATTCATTTTTCTTTCCATCAACAAAGGCATTCTCAAATCTATGAGTGAGGGAGAGAAATAACCATCCACAATAGCTAAAAACATGCTTGAAATAATGAGACCCCAAATCAGCATTACATCTCCTTTAACTGATCAGTGTCTAAACAATCCAATGTGTTGATGGGGCTTGCATTTCCATATTTCTCACTCTGCATGTTCTTGCCTCGCAACTGCAACCGAATTGAGAGGCGCTGGTGACACGCTCTCGTCCACTCTGAGAGCGAAGGTGAGCAGTCTAATGATCCTTTGAGAGCTAGTTTTCAAAGAGGTAGCAGATGGGGGGTTTTCGATAGACCTAATTAGGACTGGTGCCTGTAAAAACATAGATTTCATGAGAGTCCACTAACAACAATTATATGTGAAAACAAGCCTCTAGTTGTCCTTTTTATCGAATTCAGCATCCAATCATTGGAACTATCAAAGCTGTGGGTTGGAGGGAAATTGGACTCTCCCCAAATACACCTGTAGTAGTCAGAGACTTGTGGGTGGTATAAAATTTATTCTTCAGCTCTTTGAACTAATTAAGATAGTTAAAGCTAATGAATATATAAAGAATAGATAAACAGCCAATTTAAAGCCTGCCAGCGCGATCTTGGAGAGAAGTCTCTCTGGAACGGTTCGTCTTTTCATGAAAATGCCTCAAAATCGGTAGTGAGCTCAGTTGCCCTTTTATAATCCATATAATGCTATTATTTCTTTTGATGAATTCTCATGCTTGTATTTTGTAACAGGTAGATGGAATGGATGCTCTTGCCGTGAAGCAAGTATGCAAATTTGCCAAGGAGCATGCTTTAAAAAATGGACCTATTATGAGTATATTTAATAGGTTCTATATTTTTATGAATTTTCTCTGTTGAAGTCCTTATTGTGATCATTGCTGCCGATTTCAAATCATTTCTTTGTTGTAGTTCCATTGTTTATGGGTTCCTGTTGTTTGGAAATCATTTTGCTGATTTGCTTTCTTGATTTTTAAATTGGTGGTACCTTGCTTTGCCATAGGTAGAAGGCCAGCATCCAAACTGAAGCTCCATACTGACATAGTTGAGGGGGAAAAATTAGAATGTGATTATTAAAGAAATCCCTCCACCTCATGAGAAACGATCACTAAACCTCCCATTCAGATGTTGTAGTAGCACAGGCCTAGTCTAATCATGGGCATAAAGAAGCCAAGAAATGGACTATCTCCAATGAGGGTCTATCTTATTATGTAATCAATTTGATAGCTTCACGATTTCAAGTATTAATCTACTATCGTCAATGTCCATAAAATGGTAAAATAAATATTTGGTTAAAGCTGTTGGTTACATTGTGGGGAAAGCACAAATTGTTCAAAAAAAATCCTGAATAAAAGAAGTATGGTCTAAGAGTTAAATATCTATCAAGCTTGATGAATGTTGTTGGTCAAGCATCTAGTAAATTAACATTACAAATTAGTGGCTTATTCCTGATATGGAATATTATGCCTTCAAAGAATGAATCCTTTTAGATCTGTGTTGATTGAAATGTGAGATCTGATCTTTCATCTTTCTCTATCTAGTTTTTTATCTGTGAATTTTTTTCCGCATTGTAGACATATAGATCTTGATGTTGATGTTGATTGTTGGATCTTCTGATATGTGGATTTTATTGAAATGTAGGGAGTGGTATTTGGTTTTGTTATTTGGAATGTACGTTTAATTGTGCAGGGTTTTGGGTATTTTTAGAGATGAATTTGTTTGGATCTGTGATTTTGATGGAAATGTGAGATTTGCAAGGTTTTCTTTTTATCTGTTAATTTTTTTTAAGTATTGTTTGGAATTACCAACTGCAAGGTATGGATCTTGATCTTGACTTTGACCATTGGATCTTCTGATCTATTAATTTTTGTTGAAATTCTGGGATTTTGAACATTGGAACTTCAGATCTATGAATTTTGCCAAACTTTTGATGTTTAAGTGAATTTTTTTTAGTACATTCAAGATTCTATATTGAAATTTGCAGATTTTGGATTCTATTGCACTCTAACATGTGGAAGTTGAATTATTTTAGATCCATTATTTTGATTTGAATGCAGATCTATTGTTATACCTTACTTTCATTAATGTGGAGCATGTATGTGCTTACAAATTTTTTTATTTTTTGCAATACTTGTATGCTTTGATGAAGTACCCAACCAAATCTCTATCTTTTCTGTTGATGCAAATCAGGGTGGAATTTGTCTGGTGGCTTGTCTGTGAGAATCTAATTGTCTGGCTATCTTGGAAAATGGTAGGATCTAATTCATGCAAATCTTTTCTGTTATGATCATATTGGAAAATGATCCTGCAAATATTTGGAAGGATCCAATATGCAAATCTTTTCTGTTATGATCATATCCAAGGGAGCGCTCGCATGTGTCATTGTTTGCTTGTTTCTTTTTGCCAATTGTGTTTATTTGATGGAAGTGGTGTTCATGTATGTAGGGTAGTTGTGCTACACCAAAAATCAGGCCTTTCAAACTCTCAAGTGGGCTTCACCTGTTAGATGGGCTACAAGTTGTCACTGGTCCAGTTCAGTATACACTCACGGCGCATGCGATGAGTAGTCTGGTAAGAGATTACACAAAGCCACAGGGGCAACAACTGATTTTTCAGATCTGTAGTACTTTCCACGGTAGGTTGCACATTCTTCTTGAAGAAATATACAATGTTTCATGAACATTTGCTTGGTCTGACAAACTGTATGTATGGGGAGCACTTTTGGTGATCCAGATGATTTTGTGATGGGCACATGGTGGATGGAAGATCTATAGCTACAGATTTTGCTCCTTTTTTTGGTAGTGTAAATATACTCACCATTCTCCATAAATTGTGTAGTCCTTCTAATTTGCTTATGGCCTATGAATTTTGTAGGTACATTGGATCAGTTTTACAGACATTGCTGCTCCTCATCAAATGACTTTTGCCAAAGGTTGCTACTCTCATTTTTTAGCAGTTACAGAGGCATAAATTGTACATAGATTTTTTATGTGGGTTAGGGATGGATTGGTTTGTTTTATGGAAGGGAAAAAAGTTTGGATTTGAGATGGGTTTTCTGAAAAAAAAGTTCTACATATTGTTACTTGCTTCATGATTATCATTTCATTGTGGTTACACTATAGTCATTTCATGAACTGTTGTTCAATTTAATAATCTTTCTATGCATCCAGGTTGGATATGCTATGCATAAAAAACACTTGGCTCATATACTACCTTTATTTCTTCTGTGAAGATTCCACAACAAGCAATTGGGGCAACTTTTGGCTCTGTAGCTGACTTCAAAGTTCTGGAGTACCTATAGAATGTGCCTAGCCATTGCATAGCATGGAAGTAGGTAAAATCATGTACCTAAGCTTCGAGTACTAGTTTACAGGTATAATATGTTTTTTTTTTTTTTTAAGATTCTCTTAATGACCACAATTGTAACGAGTGTAGAACTGATCTCCATGATCCCATTGCACATCTTGGCTCTGTAGCTTTTTTTATTTTTCTTTTGGAGTTCGATGTATGCAATATGGAAAATCCACCCTAAAACTGTTCTTTGGACTTCCTTTCACTTTATTTTATTTTTTTTCTTTTGAACTAACTGCTTTGAGTTGTTAGTACTTGATGTCTGTGCTTGATAATTCACCTTTTGGGTGTTCTATATTTCTTCCATAGTTTGGTAAGGACAAGGAAAATGAAAAGGAAAGCAGCTAGAGTGCAAGGTTTGCAGTTTTTGTATAATGAATGGTACATCGTCTGTGGTCATGAATCGAGTTGAATTTGAAACAAGGGAGGATGGCATGTTTATCCCTTATTTGAAGAGTAATATTTATTTTTCACTTGTCATCTGTCTTTGAATGATTTATGTTTTTTTTTAAAACAAGGGAAAGAATATTTTGTATGTTCAAATTTAAATAGTCTTACTAGGATCCACCACATTGCTTGTAGAAACTAGCACAGCCGAATTACACTGCTGCGGCCTCACCATAAAGCTAATTCCAAGGATCGATCTACAAGCTATGGCCCAAAAAAGCGGTATTCACCTTTCTTTTGTCCGAAATTTGATTTGGCAGTGATTTTGGTCATGCACAGTTATCAAAGTCGATGTTATAAAAACATGTTTGAAAGTTATTTGATTCAATATTTTAATAGAACATATGGCACAATTAATCTGACCATGTCAGGAATACCAACTTTGAATGATTTGCCAGGTTTACTAAATACATGTCACATTTTAAGGACAAGCTCAAACATAAGGTACATCAAAAATTAAACTGGGCCACATCATTAAAAACAGCAGGGATGCAAACACCACAGATGAAACTTTCTCGGGCCCACTTTTTTTTTTTTAATGCCCCAACTGTTCATAAGTTGATTCCCACTTTGATTGAGGGCAGACACAAATTCAGCCTATATGAATCCTCGTTGCATTGTATGACTAATTTTCCTTCTCAAATCGTTTTTTCAACAGCGTTTTGCTGCAGTCATAATGCGGATAAGGGAGCCGAAAACAACAGCTTTAATATTTGCGTCCGGTAAAACGGTGAGTTGATACTTGATGGGTTATGAGAGACTTCTAATCGTAGAAGGAAGATCTTGTAGTTGATTAGATTGTAACTTTTTTAAGAGAATAGGTGTTATGAACCTTTTCATGATCATGTCGTAGAACTTAAATACCACTGCAGGCGTCTGTGCTCTAAGCACCTAGATGATGGGAGTTTATGGTTGTGCAAGGAATGAAGATTGGCATACACATATTTCTTGCTTTGCTACTTAAATTCCCAGCTTGTCGCACCTTGTTAGAGATGTCTGATCAATGGTCATTCTTTCAATTTTTTAAGTGGATTTATTAGGTACTTTTATAACTCAAAATTTAATTTTTGAGTCACTCAAAGCAAGTGACACCATTGTCCAGTCAATTACATCACTCTTGGCCCTAATAAAAGCCCACAAGGAATTTCCTGACATCACTCATTTTGTTTCTTAATAGTAAATGGCTTCCTTAAACCTACCAGTATTCTATATTGGTGATCTTGTTGGTCTTAGCAGAGCTGGGATGTACAACTTTCATATTCTTCGACCGTAGCTGGAAAAATGTGAGTGTTATCTTTTCATATTTCCATGTCTTTTACTAATTCTTTTAACATCTTTGGTCTAACATCTTTTTCTAATTGATCAAGGTAATCATAGCAATAGTATTTGAATATTTGATTTCTAGATACTTGGTGATACCTAAATGGAAATCTTTATTAATGTGTCTTATGTACCATCATTGATTAGCTAATATACTTTAGGTCAGTAGTAGATCCTGTTAAATGGCCCACCCAGTTGTTAAATGGGCACCCTCCTGTTTGTCTTTTATCTTCATTATTTATTATTTATATTTGGCTTTGGATGGTGCTATTGCAAGAAGCCGATACAAATCATGTGCATTCATATGCTTTATATCAAAATTGAAATATTTTTGGATTACTAGTTTTTCCTATTATTTACTCATGTTCTTGTTTTTTTGTTATTGCGGCTCAATTGGTTTTCTCCAAAAATGGTGAAGGGAAAGTGATATGCATCCCTGTTGTGGTGGCGGTATGTTTACTCATTGGCGTTATCTTTTGTATTACATATCTCAAATTAATATAAGGTGTCTCAAATTGATTGTGAAATTCACATGCTAAATCAAATGATTAAGTTTGAAAATTGATTTGGCTAGATGGTTCGGTTCATGCTCAAGTGATCAACTGCAACTGAATTTTCTGTATTCATTCCTTTATAACTTGGACTCAAACAATTGCATTGGTGCTGGGCGTGGATGCAATGATGTGTGCTTTGGTATGGTACTACTAAAGGTGTATGAATAACTGGTAAAGTAAGCTATTTATGTAGTTTTTTTCTTCTTTCAAAAAGTAGTTGATTTGTGTCCAACAGAGATGAAGATGTAGCCAGAATACTCTGTGTTCGCCCTCATATCATCCACTGCAAGGTGGTCAAACATTGAAATATGTATGACACTACATATCATACCACAACATTAATGAGGTTATTCTCATCTCTCATACTTTGATTCATGAAAACAAGCTATGAGGATTTCAGCTGTTGTCTGCATAGTTGCATGGTTTGCTATTTACTTCTCTCAGGTTTGATATCTACACTAAATGAACTTCCATGGTTAATTGAGATTTTGCAGCATGTGAAGGGTGGGATTTTGCAGGGTCAGATTGGGCGTGACCCTTCAAATCAGGCTGTTTCACTCTTCAGATGGGCCACACCGCACAGACCAAATGGACGGCCAGAAAAAAAAAGTAAAAACGTCTCAGCCGTCCACTTTTTTTAAACACCATCGACCACTTTTAAGAGTAAATCAGCTTGATTTTTAGGCCAGAACACCCAAACAATGTAGCCCACTTGATCAAAAACGCATGCCACATTGGCACGTGTGAACTCTTCTGACTTATGTGATGATTGTACACGTGGCAGCTTATGATTGGCTGAAGTGTGAGAGAGAGGAAGAAAAAGATTGCAACAGCGTCCTTAAAGCCGCAGGCATCATCGGCCACGAGGGTAGCTCTTTCGGTGCCGAAAGCCACTACGTGCGTCTCAGCCTCCTCAAAACTCTAGATGACTTCGATTGGCTGTTGCAACGGCTTAAAGCCCTGATCGTTGAGGAGGGTCCCAAAACTATTTAATACACGGCCCACTTCTTTGCATGGTAACACACGGTTTTTATGTTCTGATTAGTGGGGCCTATGAATCAGTTATCCAGACCATTGGCATGCCATGTCCCACCATGTTTGGACCTCACCTCTAAGATAGCCGCGATAGGAAAAGTCTAAGCCTTTCAATCTCTGGCCTGCGTGGGACCCAACATATCAATGGTCTGGATTTTTGAACCATTGGCCTCACTTATCTGATCTTAAATCTGGTGTATACAATGCAAATGGCCACATATCATAATAATTCTGCATTTAGATATCATAATAAATTGTGTTGAGTATGATTGGTCAATGATGATACATGAATGCCACGTATCATAATAATGCTGTATTTAGATATCATAATCAATTGTGTTGATTATGATTATGATTGGTCAATGATGATACATGAGTGATTTATATTGTAAGTATAAATGAAATTCAATGGGTGTATATGAAATTATCAGATACAGGCACTGTATATGAACTCTCACATCCAGCTCCCTTCTTTCCCACTAACGTGTCATTGTGTAAGAGATAGGGGCAGTTGAAAAGATGGGCCACACTAAGAACATTATCTACTCATTTTGGTCTATTGCATTTTTATGTTGGGATCCATTGATTTTGACAGTACGGCCTACCTAGCAAGTGGGTCAGCTTTATTTTATGGCATGGTCCATGCTTTTAATGGCTCGGATGTTCCACAAATCTACTTATTTCTTGTGCATAATATAGATTTACTTTTACAAGAAGAAAGGAAGATATTCTTTTTTCAAAACCATTGGATGATGTTTTACGAAGATGTATGGGAGAAGGGGAGCTCGACTTTTGAGAGAATTATCCTGTGGTGAAACAGGACATACTTACAGCTTTCAATGTAAGTTCCCTTGATCTGAGATGGTAGGTTTTAATACTACCAATTTTCTGTCTGCAACATTTTGTAGAAGAAAACTCTACATAATTTCATCATCTTAATTTTTAAAAAAAAAAATCTTTGTAACACTTCCATATAGAAAACAGAAAAAGTGTTCAAATGCCATTATCTTTTGGTGTATGATTTAATTGTTGTACCCTTTTGGGAGTGTGACAACTAGGGGACTGCATTGGACCAGGCATTACATATCTAATGCATTAGTGTTTGTACTAAATCTATTTACAAGCTTCTGACTTGTGGAATTTGTTGAATCAGCATACTTTCGAGGAAGGGGGAGAACTTTATGGGAAGAAGTGTTACAAGATTAGGAGTCTTTGGTGGAGCTTTGGTGTATGTCGTTTTCCCCATGTATTTCTTTTCCATATACATTTGTGTCTCACCTCGCCTATTTATACATCAAGGAAAAGAAGGTAGACGTGCATTGATAAATTGCGACTATCTTCGCAGTGAAACTTTTCCAAGTGGCTGCTTAATGTTAGACTTTGCTCTAGGTGGGGTCTTCCCAAAGGCAGAATTGTTGAGGTAATTTCTCTCATAATTGTTTGAGCAGTCATGTAAATATGAAACTTTTCATCTTTCAGTTTTTGACACCTTGCTTGCCTTCCATTGTAAATCTTAGGCTATGGTCGTACTACCTTGAGTGTGACTTCTTCAGATAATACATGCGGTTTGTCTATTGTTTTTACTAGTTGTAGTATGATCTTTCTTTCTTTTTAGGTTATTATATGTTAACAGGGCCATAATAGAACCAGGGATCTGGACAGTGAAGAACTGTTGGAGTAGTTTCCTGCCCTACAACAACTCTTATATCATCTTATTGGTTGCTTGGTAGCTTTCATTTTCATGTGACATCTTAACCTTATATAGAATTGATGAGAATGATTACTTTAGACTCACATTGAATTTGAGCTAATATCTTGATGTGGGAACAATTCATTTATTTATATTTTCATTTTTCTTGAAGATAATCTTTGATGTTGGGATGCGATTTTGCAACCGGGAGCTAATTTTGTTGGCAATTGCGTCGTACAGTATGCCCTGGCTTTGGTATGTCTACTTATATTAATATATGACGATTCTATTTTGTTTCTGGGTGCAATCTTGGTCGTCATTTGACCTCTCGGCATACCTGTCTTCTGTAGTTTCTCATGATGATAGTTCCACAAATGCCTTGGCTACAGGCTGTTGAAAGAAGGGTTGGGTAGGAATGATTTGTTTACTGCTGCAAATGCTTTAGTTGTCTGTGTGCAGGATCCTGTTTTGCTGTGTATTGTCTACTGTTTTGTTGTATTAGATTTTTCTTACTTTTTAGTAAAATCCTCCATTCATTAAAAAAGAAAACATGGGGAAAAAATAGAGAAAAAAGAAGGGAGTGCTTTTTTAGTAGGAATGATTTGTTCAATAAAAGAGATGGAGGATTCTTGCATTGAAAATCGGTCGTTTTTGTTTATGTAATTGCACAGTCAATGCGGTCTCTGTGATACATACTACATCGCCCATGTCAAGAATGCTTGCGCTTTCTTAGGCGATGGCATGTCCAGAATCGAGGTAACAGCTCTCTCTATCAATGTTCTCTCTTCTCTTAGAGCTGTAAGTTATTATAACTTTTACAATTCCATCCACCGTAATCCCACCTAATGCAACTGGCCAAACAGGCCCTTATAGACTTCTGACGTTCTTCCTGCTTGACTTTCAGTCAGTAATGCATATCCACATGAAAGCTAATTCCTTGGCTGATGTGTGCCTAGTCAGTGCTGTCTATGTCATCTCAAGTCCTGGGACTTAGTTTCCGTAGCTCTTGCTTGTGTTGGTGTATGGTCGCTTGAATTTTTGGTCTCTTTTCCATGGTTGAAAACGTGCAATTTGGATTGTGATCATCTGCATACGGTTGGTTCTGTGCTATATGTCTTTTCTTTTTCTTTCTTGGCATGTTTTTTTACTATTTGTATCGGTTGGAAATGTACAAGCTTCTCTTTCTCAGGCCTTTTGACTTGACTCTCATTTGGCTTTCATGTTTATAACAACAGGCCTTATACAATTTTTGGGAAGGGTCTTCTTGGTACTGCAAGATTGAGCCTGTTTCTCTCTGTGTATTGTTCATCAGCCTGGTTAGTTTTCATTTTCCTCACATGTCTTACAACATTGCATTCCCATCCACCTATTTGTTATGTGCCCTGTAATTCCTATTTATAAAATCCTCTTCTTTCTTGAATTATAATTTCTAATTATTTGAGTGTATGATATGAGAATTGTCAATGCTAAATAGTTGTGCTAAACTCTAGTGATACTTCACTACCAAATTAAAAATGGCGGTCGTCCACCATACACATTGCATATTTGTCTGACATTCAGACCAAAAATGGAGGTAACCAGGTTGTGAATGGAGGAGCATGACCAAAAAGCCTGAGGACCCGATAGTTACAATCTAATTTTGCCCACTGAATTTAGGCCCCTCACTTTCATTTTTAACCATCCATTTGATAACCACCAATTAAATGGTTCTTATTGCTTGATAAGTACGATTTTCAAGCTATGCTCCCCATGATTTGGTTGGTCCAGAATTGGATAGCTGTATGTGTGTACTACATGTGAGGATGGTATGCAACTGCCTCATTTCCCCTTTGGTTGAATCCTTCTCATAGAACTGAATTGTCAACTTCAGAAAAGATTTAGGTGGGATTCTGTGAAGTGGTGGTTGTTAAGATGTTTGGAAGTGGGATTCGTGAAGTGTGAAATATTGTCATTTTCTTTCTCCTTTTAATGTGCATTACTAGCTAGTGTCAGGAGAGATTTTCGATAAATACTAGTTTCTTTTTGAGATGGGGTATATTTCTTAGGGTTAGGTTGAGTTGGGTTTGCGAGAAATCTTAGTGTCCACTCTCTATGGATTCTAATTCAGGATGATTTAGATCTTAATACAATTATCGTTACGTCGGCGGAAATGTAAGAAGGCAAGCTTTATTTCTAGGTGACTCGAGTGCAAGAACTGCTTCACATCTTCAGGTACTTGTTGAATATTGAGTTGCAAATTTTACTTTTGAAAATGATGCTGAATGAGATTGACTTTACTTGTGAACTTTCTTGTTGGTCATGTTATGTGTTGGTAGCCGATGCCCATTCATTTATAACTGAAGGAGCTAGGGGGAAACTAGATTCAGGGCATGTGATTGACTTTCATCTTGTCATTTCTTTGTTCATGTCAATTTCATTTGAACAATTCCTAATTAAAATCCAGTAATCCATCTAAGGGAACTGGAAAACAAAAAAAAAATATGGCAGAAATCATGTGTGGAGAATGGAGAAGCTGAGCCAACAGAAATCATGCCAGCAGAGGCCTACAAGATCAACGGTGGCAATGATAATTAGTTTGGTGGGGCCAACACCAGTCACGCCAAAGAAGCCCATGAGAACAAAACCAACGGTTAAGATCCAACGGACCCGAAGATGGAGATAGAAGTCACATAAGAAGCTCCCTAATAGTAAACCAGGCCTGGCCCATAGCTTGTGTGGGCCCTCACCAGATGGACTTGGGCTAGACAGTATAATAATCAGACGGGCTCAGGCCCACTGAGTCCACGTCAATAGTACTCGGTTTAAGGTGGGCAATTCATGCATGGTTTTAGTTTCGGGTGCAATTAGATAATCAGGATGATGTATAGTACATTTCATATGTATTGTATGGAGTGTGCCAATCTCTCTATTACATGTGTATGGGTCAAGGTTGGGTTATCCATGGCCGTTAATATGGTGGGCCCATCATGGATGGACCATGCAATCAAAATCTTCCAAATTGGAAGAACCTAGCCGTCTAATCTTTAGCCCCTTTCCTCCTGAATGTGGACCATTGGTTTATTTTTATTATTACATACCAGCCATTGCTCCATCAAATAGCAACGGATTTAACAGGTGTTTCTCCGGATGAATTCATGTGGCCCAACCGATAATCGGACTTGCATATCTGTAGTTTTAAAATCAAATTCCATTTTAGGCATTAATACAAGTAGATAACATACCCTACTCTCTCATACAATGAATATAGGGGTTTAAAATTATTCTTAAAATTACGTCCTAAAATCTGACCGTTGGCAATAAATAAGCATTCAAAACCGGTTTTGAATTTTTTTGCCTAAAAATATGGTCGTTGGCACCAGAACAGTTTAAAACCGTTCTAAAAATTCCGTTTCTAAAAATTGAAACGGTACCCAAAACGGTTCTGAACCGTTCCTGATTTTCTGCGACGCCTCATTTAGAAATGGTATTAAACCGTTCCTGAAGCATTTAGGAACGGTTTAAAACCATTCCTAAATGACGATTTTGGTGTAGTGCTACACCATCCACCCCTCTCCCTGATCGCCCAGACCATGGGATAGGCGGCCCATTTCCAGCTGACCTGCTGCTGTCCAGCAGCAGGCGTTGATGAAGAGGAAAGCACAAATATCATCTTGATTCTAACTGGTGGACTGGTGGGCCACACTAACATGGACCCCACCTTACTGGAAGTGTAGAGCATCCACACCATCCAGATCCAGAGCCAGATGGGCAGATCCAACGGTCCAAAGTCAGGCAGATTCACCTGTGCTGGACTGACGTCCAACAGCTGTTGGATCTGCTGTGTGACTATGGTTTTAATCCACTTTGTTCATCCATCGTGTGGCCCACCACGTATATATGTGCTATATCCTAAGTCGTCCATCTGTACATCCAGATCCAGCCATCTGGTGGGCCGCACCACAGCAGCAGTAGCAAGACCGTCCACCTGCTGACTAACTGCTTGTTTAAAGGGAAACCATAAATATCAGCTTAATCCTTTTTTGGGGTGGCCCACCTGTGTGGACCCTACTATGAAGTATGTACTGTATCCATGCTGTCCATGTGGAGAGATCATTTCAAGCTTGGGCCCACGGTCTGGCCAGATCCAGCAATGCAGACCGTCCAGCCTGCTAGTCCTGTTTAAAGGGAAAGACACAAATATCAGCTCGTATCCGGAGATGTGGGCCACACGTGTGGACCCACTTGATTTCCCACATGTGACCACCGTCCAGTAGCCAGGACAGTGGGTCCCACATGGCAGCCGTGTTATATCTAGACCGTCCGTCAATGGACGTCCAGAGGCTGGGCATTTGTAGAATAAAATACTCATACATATATAAAATATTATATTATATGGGGTGGCCCACACCACGTGGGACCCACCTGAAGTGTGCGTTGCATCCACGAAGCCTACCGTCTAGCAAGGGATGGTGGGGCTGATGTGATGTATGTGAAAGCCTCACCGTCCATCTATTTTTCTATGAAAAGGGGTGCACCATAATTGTGTGTTCACTACAAGACAATATACTTTTACCGGCGGCCAAAACCGCCGCTAAAAGCCCCAAAACCGCTGCCAATAGTTTTTAGCGGCGCTAGTCAAGCGCCGCCGGAGGGGTATGTCGCTAAAAGTTATAGCGGCGCTAAGGCGATTTAGCGGCCCTTGTACGAGCGCCGCTGAATACAGAGCATTTGCGGCGCGCTTCATGGATTCAGCGACGCTTTTGCTGAGCGATGGAAGTTTTATCCAAAGCGCCGCCAAACATGATCAAAGTGCTGCGACAAGCGCCGCTATTGAAATTTATCCGAAGCGCTACGCTAAAATTTATAATAATATAGAATTATATATGATAATATCAAAGCGCTGCGACAAGCGCTATTAAAACCTGCATTTTTTTTAATATTTGAAACAAAAAATGTTGCAATATAATTAAAACTGAATATTACACAATTTATATTACTATATGATAAAAAAAATATAATATTTATTACAATAAATTAAAAATGGTCTTGAATTATAAATAAATAAACAAACAAATCCTCTATATGGTATACTCCTAGCACCTGCACACATGGCAAAAAAAAGAGAGTCAAAAAGTAGCATTCAACAAATTGATGCATGGAAAACAATCAATCCTTTGATCCTTTGTCCTTAAAAAGTCAAAAAAACTATCAAGTGATTAGTGCTCTCATTCCTCTATGTGACAAAGAAAACATCTACAACATACCATGTCAGAAACATAACAGAAACTTCAAGTTTATGTTGCTGGAGCTTGGACAGTCAAGGATTCACCCCTGCATAAAGTCTGAGCCAAATGATAAATTAAAAATGGTCTCAAATAAATAAATAAAAACAAATCCTCTATATGGTCTACTCTATCACGAGTGGCGTCAAAAGGTGAAGTGCTTGTAGGACTAAATTGAGCACAATTGATTAAAAGGTGAGGTTATCCTTTCCCCATTTTCATATTAACAAGAGTTAAGGAAGCATTTCAATTCTTTATAGACAGTTGGAAACACAATAGCAAATGCATACCTGTGAAGAAGGGGCTATTGTACAAATGCCAAAAGTCTTTCCAACAGTTTTAGTGCTAGAGGATTTGCATTTATTATTAGAAAATCTCATATTTATCTCAAAATACTCGCTTAGTTTTTTATGCCAAAAATCCAAATTCAATACTTGCATAAAAGCTCACCTTTGAATAATAGACACTCCACACAACTTCTTGTAGAAGTCTACTCCAGTGTACATGGACCCTGGATAGAGAAAAAGGAAGTCCACTCCGATGCATCTCTCATGTTGATGATGCATTGTGATCGACTGCAAGCAAACAACATGACCCAATATTAAGATAATCAAATGCAGAGATTATCAGTTAGAGGAATAACAAACTACTCAAATGCAAACGCTATCAGTTAGAGGAATAACAAACTATGTTACATAAATGTGAGGGAATGAACAGATAGTGCATGGCTTACATGAAGTTATATTTCAGGCTTCTAAACAAGAAATCATTTGTTATGCATGCCTCTTTGTCACGAAATGCATGCCTCACCAAGTGAAGCCTTCATCTAGGCATACACATCTAGCATTTGCTTGATAATCACCTATGTCATTTCTGATAATTTTGGAAAGGTTTTAAAGGTCGATATGTTAGAATTAGCATTCTATTGATGTTGGATACACTTAAGTGACATGAGATGAGATGAGACAAACCTGGTTTGAATCATCTAACAAAACCTTCTCAAAAACTCAAAAGGGCAGGGCAACTGATGTTGGAATTCAGTAAAAGACAATTTGTCAAATTGGACCATACGTCATTTTATGAGGAAAATATAGGCTTATCTTGTAAATCATGAGATATATTGCCATAATCACATCATCCACAAATTCAAGGAATATATTTACCTGTAAAGTATTTCTGTAGAGGTAGCTTTCAGGTATAACAACTTTGGCAAGATGTGATGGTTGATATATGTGGCATACAAGTAACTCAAATTAATCTGTCAGCACCAACTTAGATGCATCATAATCCAAAAATTACCTTGAATTGATTACCAAACTAGCCAATTGGTAATAAAGAAATACCAACATTTTCAAGGTTTCAACTTCCATTAAACCAACATGGATATAAATAAATAAATAATAAAGAAAACTATAGAAGTTGCATTTTGTACCCGACCATCAGTCAATGGCCTGACATCAGCAAGCATAGCACTTTTGAAACCCACTTGTTGCTTTGACGTTCTATGGGCATCAGCATCAAGCAAATTCTGCATGAAAATAGATCATGAAAAGTATTCCTGTCACAAACTAAATTGTAACCTTTTGGCATCCCCAGAAGAAAATGTGAAAATGAGAGTACACTCTACTCGTGAAAGAAGCTGAGCTAGAAACTTAAGCATCTAACAAAGTTTAAAAATCATTAACAATGTGCGATATACAACCATGTAAATAATAAATCTAGGTGAGAGATAACCGACCTTTCTTGTGGCCCAAAACTCGGCTTAGTCAACACGCCACCGATGACAAATTGCTTCAGTCAACACGCCACCGATGACAAATTGCTTGTGCAGTTTCTACAATTCACTGTGAAGGGGTTTCTTTTAGAAGAATACATGAAAAAGAAAAGCAAAAGTAGAAGACATTGTATAAATCCCTGGAAGCTGCAAAAATACGAGAGAATCTTAAATTCACTAAATATAACAATAACCATGTTCCTCCGAGAGTAAAACAACTTCCACTTCCACCATTTTTTAACATATCTTGAAATTTGTGTTACCTAGAGTGTAACATGTTTCTTGTCATTCGACTTGGAATATTCATTCTCCCTTATGTACGTTCAAGTGCTTTATCACATCACAAATTTAACATTCTTTTTTCATCGAGTAAAGAAGTAGATTGAGAAAACATCCTATAGAAGATCGCCCCAGTTTTTAGGCTCCAGATGTTAAGAATTTATGCATTGTGGGACCACATCCCGTGTTACCAGAAATTCACCAAATTCTAGGAACTCATCCACAAGTAAATGGGCAAAGATGCATACCAATCCAGACTGCAAATCATGGTTTGTTACTACCATGGAAAAACTTGCTAATCATGGTTTGTTACTACATGCTTACATGTTTCTGAGTAAACAATTAGGAAGAAATTTTTAAAAATAAAATAAAATAAAATTGCCTTCCAAAAGGAATTCAAACTTGAAGCCATGGTGATGGGATCCTTTAGTAGGTGTATTCCTGCGGAACATCCTGATTCCTAGCAAGCCTCTCTAAAATTTTAACACACTTTGGAAGACTACTCCAATATGCTTCATGGTTATTTGAAACTGGATGGTATCTAAGATGTGTTGAGAATCTAAGCAAGAATCTTCTACATAATGATCACAATAATAGTAGTAAAGGAACATATTTAGAAACTTGAGAATCTATTAGCATCTACAACAACTCTCAATTTAATTACACTCTAATATTAAAAAAAGAAAAAAAAAAACCAAGTGGAAAGGCATTGGCACAAAGTTTAAATGCATGTTATCAGTTATCACAATAATACAAATCATTGTTAAAAGGGAAAACAGTATCATGCTAGAGTATAAAGAAGGCATAAAGAATGTACTGCTACAATAATTAGGGGAGAAAAGAAGGCATAAAGAATGTACTGCTACAATAATTCCAGCATGATGCCTGTTTGCAAGATACATAGCTAGTCTAGTGGCAAATAATTCACCCAATAGTATCAAGTGGACTATCAAGAAACATTTGCTCATGTAGCGAAGTAAAACTATGTGAATTCTCCCATCAATCGTTGTATTTCATAATCTGCCTCTTCATTAGCTAAACTGAGATGGTGACTCTACATGCATCCTGATTGCGTACATCAATGGTATTGTGCCAGCATGTATCTTTGGCAGAAACTTGTTCTTCTTTCTTTGATAGTCCTCATTCATGTTCACTTGCACACAGATATGAATATGAATGGCTAGGATGGTGCCATGTGACAATCATCCAATGGCTAAGAATACTTCAGAAATCTTCTAAACTATTCTACACTATTCTAGCTATAAGAAGCCATTAGAGAACTCAAGAATGTTCTAGAGATCCATACACTAATCTTCTCTAGAATTCTCTACACTCTATGTACATAACCTCATAGTAGAAAAGGAGAGACAGAATTGGTAAGTCCACGAGATGGGGTATGGAGATGCTTGTACATGACAATATGCACCACTGCTGGACAAGATAATCAGGCATCCACTTTCCCTTCTAAAAATGGAATCGAGATCTTCACCCACCTCGATTTATTTGCATCTAAGAAACAACAATCTTTAAAAAATAAAAATAAAAATAAAATAAAAAAGAAAAGTGTTGAAGGGTTGAGAATGAAATTTCAACAAAAAGTGTCCATGAATCAGGGATCATGGTTGTTCGACCACTCTGATTTTGGGGCTGTGACTTAAAAATAATGGGTTCCACAATCTATTCATTACATTTGAGTCAGTGCACTCCGCATGTATAATTTCTAAATGAACGGAAACATGCCTTTCAAGAAAAAAGGAACAGAAATTGTATTCCAATTGAGTGATGTAATCTCACTGTTGCAGAAAAACCAATTAGGCAACCAAATACCCGAATCTGATTCGTTTAAAGATCTTTGTCCCATTGCGAGTTGGACAAAAGTTACATATATACCATGTTCGAATTGCTCAGTCCTTTGTCTATTTCTTTTGTCAGCAAATGAACTGCTACCTATAATTGATAAACTTCACCCATCACATACATCATGGTGCTCTCCCATTAAAAACCAGCATGTACTATAAAGTGCCACAGGAGTGTCTAACCGAAAATAGGTGCTACACGGGTTAAAGATAACGATGTAACTACCCAATGGAGAAGATAATGACCATCCATTCAGAGAACCTGATCGTGAAAGGAGATGAGTTAGTGCCAACTACCAAATCATGGTTGTGAATGGAATGTGATCCATCGATTTGGGGGTGGAAAAAAGCGGTATTCAAGCATAAATGTGACTATGAAATGGCATGTGGGGTATAGAAATTACCTTGTAAAAGAGTGTTCAACCTTAAACTGACCAATCAGTCTTTTATTGGGAAAATAAATATTAGAGAAAAGCATTATAATCAAGCAATTCAAACAAGGTATAAAATAATGCCTCTCCCTGATAAACACGCCTTAGCTCTATATTTTTCAACAAATTATTTAAACAACTAAAACAGGTCGGACAAATCTATTATAGAAAATAATCCAACTAGATGAACACCAAGAAGTCGGAAAAAGAAAATAATAACTTTATGACATTCACATCTCAAAAAAGGTTTCATTACTTCCAAACTTCAGTTGGGAAATCTGTAAATGCAAAGGGAAAAAGGAATTGATCACCATTGTATTTATTGTTTGGCTGTGGATATTTGTTTAACCTTATGCTCATACTATGAAATTTGCTGAGTTCACTTCAGTGTTGATTCATTTCAGGAAAAATATAATTAGAAATGAATGCATTCTATGTTAGTGAATCTCAACTTATCGTTTATCATCTGTGCATGGTTATAGGTCTAATACCATCAAGAAAAAGAGGTTTGAGCAAATACTTGATGTTGGTTGGGAATGCACTGAGCAAATACTTCTAGATTAAATATATGACTTTTTAGGCACTATCAAATATTATAAACAAAATGAAGGATGAGCTCCTTGATGTTGGTTGGGTATGCACTGAACTATTCATATGAGCGTCACGTCCTGAATTGTACAAACAACTGTGGCTTATTTAAAAAGAATGAACATCAAAAGAAAAAATGGACATCAGAGATGGGTACTTTTATAGAAATAAATTCAAAGTGTGGAACATATTATAAAAAAATAAAAAATAAAAAATAAAAAAAAAACCTACCTGTCTGAAAGTTTTGAGTCCATGGTAATCTTGAAACGAGGCATTTTTTCTAAAACTAAAGATCCCAATCCCCTAGTTAGATGCTTCTGGATGCTGTTCCATATACTCTGTCAAATCAAATGAAACCTGTTCAAAAGATAAAAAACAACATTTAATCCAAGGCCCAAGATTATAGCTACACATGTACTTACATTCATAGGGAAATAAAACTCCTTGATTTTAATCAAGAAACCCAATAACAACGATTGAGCATAACTCATAGGGAACTAGCATAAAGCACTCACTGTCCAATGGTGCAGATTAGCTATAAACTTTAGAAGTCAAACCAAATTCGGACGAATAAACAAGTGAAAGAAAAAATTTCCTGGCACGCTTCAATAGC
The DNA here is from genome assembly GCA_030180095.1 of Magnolia changhungtana. NCBI lineage: Eukaryota > Viridiplantae > Streptophyta > Magnoliopsida > Magnoliales > Magnoliaceae > Magnolia > Magnolia changhungtana. The sequence goes on from JASAUF010000160.1 coordinate 10,887,772, forward strand.
TGCCAAAATAAATAAATAAAAATAAAAATATACATGTGTGAGATCCACTCCATTGACCACGTCTACCCCTTGGTGAAAGTGTCCTAGTGTAAAAGTTCGGTCAGTCCACTAATATGATGAATTACTAGTCCACTCATGTACCATTGGTTATCATCTTATCGATATTTCAAGCGTCCATTTTCTCAATAGAAGTGTGGCTCACCTAATGAGTGGACAAAACTGCATCCATTTTCTCAATACAAGTGTGGCTCACCTGATGAATGGACAAAACCGATAGCAGGTGAAGACATATTCATCATGACGCCTGATGTGTTGAAGGGCTTGGATCACCAACATGTGTTTCAAGTTTTGAGTTTCCATGAGACGGTTGTACTGGGTGTCTACAGATGCATGCCTGCAAGTAGCATGCCTCTTGGGTTAGTGATTAAATATAACTCTCCCTTTCATCGAAAAAGATTTTACATTAATCTTGTGATCTTGCCTTGAATGATTTCTGCAGAATTGCCTGTCAAGAAATCCACACAACTACAACATTAGGCAAGGAATCATAAGAGAAATATAAGAAGCAACAGGACTATATAAAACACACCAACACATGTATACTCCCAATGGTCAACAAAGCATAATCTTGATCTTATTTTTAGAATTCATGTCATTCCTGTTGCAAATGCTGAAAATATTTCAATATTCATGAATGCATTTCATTGGACAAATAAATGATAAGAAATTATGTTGCTTGTTGCAAATAAGATAAACATATCACCTTTTTGCACTTTCCCAGGTACTTAATCCCCAAATATCTTTTAAGGACTACTCAAATCACTGAAAGAAGTCAAGCCTAAAAGAGTAAAAAGAGTTAAGCATTCCATTAGAACAAATCTTACACATTTTAAACAATCCAGTGATGGGGACATCTCTCTTCAGTACACTCAAAACAGGGGAACCCTCTCTCTCTCTCTCTCTCTCTCTCTCTCTCTCTCTCTCTCTCTCTCTCTCTCTCTCTCTCTCGGGTTTTTTTTTTTTTTTTTTGAACTGTGCTCATTCCAGAAAGAGGCCCTCAAAAAATTAAAATCTAACAAACAAAAACTTGAATCGATGACTTTGCATCTCCTTAATAACTCACAGTGTCATAAGCGTAGAACTAATTATGATGCACAAGAGCATCCATTGATACCCTAATTAGGGATTTAATTTTGAATCCCTTATTAGGGATTTTTAGGATTTCACTCCAAGGGAATGCATCAACTCAACGTCTTCCTGTTCATGATCAACAGGTTATCTATATGTTAGCACCTGCTTCTTTTTTTCTTTTCTTTTCTTTTCTTTTCTCTCTCTCACTTTTCCTCATAGCTATTTGGGCTGGAAAGGGCTTGTATCTGCGAATAAGAACAACTTGGCTGAGCCCATCTGACTGTTGTAATATCGGTGGTGTTGAGTGTCCAAGCTTCGGGTTTAACACTGATGGCCTGACCATGTATGGAGGGTGCTTGAAATCTCCTAGATTTTAAAATCGACCATTCAATTATTTAGTCTATTTTCTTCGATGGATGCGAGACCATCTTCATATTTTCTCTCACCACCTAAGGCCACCGATCCAAGGGTTAGGATTGAGGGATTTTTCAGGCATCTCATATCCATGGTGGGGGCATATCAGGACAATGGTCTGGATGACCAAACCAAGGACATCATATGATGAGTGATTTTTTTTTCTCTCTCTTTATGAGAAATCTCCACCGTTAGATTATCACTGTAATGTGTGTAACAAATAAAATCAAAGCACCAAAAACCCTTTAATTTTCCTACGAGAGGCCTCAACAGAAACCCTTTCATTCCGAAAACAACACCCATTCCTGACTCCTCGAATAGTCCAAAGCACCGCCATTAAGGTCAGCCTCCATTTAGATTTAGCGGCTTTACCCACTCAACCCCCATGTCATGCCCACAACACATCCTCCAAGCACACATAACCCAATCAATGTGAAGCTCGTTCAAAAAATGGTACCACACTTTCATACTGAACGAACAATGAATGAAGAGTTGATCAATAAATTCTGCATCGGCCATGCACATAACACAAATGTTGGTAAGGACTAGTGATCTCCTCTGAAGGTTATCAATCGTAAGGACTTTTTTCCGACCCAGAAGCCAAACAAAGGCAGCTGCACACGGGGTACACCATAGAACCAATGCAATTAAGGGGGTGGTGGGCCATAAGAGGTAGACAAATAATTTTATGGGAACAGACAAAAAGGAATCAAACTGGAGATAAAGAAATTAACCAAATGGACAAAATAAAATTTGTTTTTTTGCAATTGTGAGCAGACATGTTCAATCAGATCAAATTTTATTTGTGTAAACGCTAATTCGAAAAATAAATAATTGATGACTCTAGAGAGTTTCAACACCTGGTCAAGGGTTCGAGTACCCATAGGCGGTGAAATTCCACCATGGGTGTGTGCGCGTGTTAAAAAATAAATAAATAAAATAAAATAAAATTGATGAAGTTAACCAAAGCAAACAGAATATCACACCTCTATATGATCTAACTCTATTGTCAAACATCAAGCAGTGCCCAGGGCAATTCATTGGCTTTAGCCCAAATTCCTGTTTCTCAATCTGTATAGAACATAATAGGTTATGATAGCAAAGTTAAAGGAAAATGACCAGGTGGCAAATAAAATGACAAAAATAGAAACTTCTCATCAGACAACAATGGGAGTAAGTATCCTTCTGATATAGGTAAAATGGTTTACATTCAAGGAAAATGAAAAAGAATAGAAAAAAGAATGGGAAAAAAAGAGGAAGAAATTTAATTCAATGAGAACTGATTCGGTTTAACTATACAAGATATGATGAGAACTGAAAAATCATTAATATGTTTTTCTAAGGTGATAAATCACTAATATGTTTTATTCACTCTTTAAGGAATAATGTCCTACATAACTAAGAAAAATCCCACATCAAATACAAACATGTTATCCTTGTAATTTTTAAAGATGACCGATTTTTCCCAAAGTTGCATAGTGTACATGTTTGGTGTCAAAACCTGCCAATGGCACCCAATGTGAGTCAAAAAAAAAAAAGCAAGTGAAGTTGCAGTCTCTCAACAACATCTATTTTGCAAACCGATAACTGGTGGAGAAAATAACCTCTTGGTAACCTCTCTCCCTATATTGAGCTCGTATGAACTCCATTAACTTGTTGTAAATTCTTGTCCCATGTGGTAGGAAGAAACAACTTCCCGGGCTAAAACATCACAGAAAATGCAAATCAACAGATCATGCACATGAATCCAGATTTGGCATCACAAGGAACTGAAGCTCTGATTCTCATTACCTAAGATGATGAAAAAAGAAAAGTTCTTGATTTTGACCCAAAATTCTGTGATCATTTTTCTTGGCTTCCTCAAGAAGGGTCAGGTATTCCTGCATGGGTGATAACAATGTCAGAGATGCCAAAGATTAAAACTCCAATAGAATATCATAAAAAGAAAAGACAACTTGATCAAATGAGAAAGCAGGCAACTAGAAAAAATTTCATAACCAAAGAGAGAGAAGTAGACCACAAGCAACATGATCATCATATATAATTTTTTACCCGAGTTAAATGCTGCATAATCTAAACTTGCATGGAATGGAAAGAAAGAACAAGAAAGACAAGGTGTAAATAGTAATCTCAAGCTCAAATGATTTTCCTTCTTTTTTTTTAAACGGCAATGTATTTTTTCATTAAACCAGGTAAAAGAGAGAAAACAAAGGCTGTAAGGAGGCAAGAAGCCAGCCCCACACACCCACTTCATCGAAAATTACAAAGCATTATGCCAACACCCGAGATATCATCCCTTCTACACAGAAACATCCCAATTGCCCAAGAAACAAATCTACTTTTAACTTTATTGAACACGACTCTGTTGCTTCAGCTTTGCCGTTGAAGATGCAAATATTACGCTCTTTCCACAACACAGCCAAAAAAAAAATCTCCCAAGCAGCAATCAGATCATCACAGGGGGATACAACCATCCCTAAAAGATCTCTCAAGATCACAGTAGCAAAGTCACAATAATAAAGAAATGAATGGTTTTGTGACCTTAAGGCACATGATACACCCATTACTGATCACGATATTCCTTTTCCTTGAATTGTCTATTCCAACAATCTTCTTTCCACTACAAACCACTGGAAGCAACAACACTAGAGTGGCCAAAAAGTGATAAATCTAACTTGCCGAATCTGTGAGAGCTTGCCCGGAATTGGAGCACATGGGTGGTTGTAATAGGATTTCTCCAAAATGACGCCAACTATCAACAGCAGTTGAAGGCTAAAAAGCGACAATGCAGTTTGTTGTGGTAACAAAATCTGCGATCTCATCCTACATGAGATTCCTATGGAAGTGGGGCAACCCAATCATATTGCCTATCTCTGCATAGAAGCACTAAGCAATCATCACCTGCTGGTCAGCAGAGACCCATAAAGTCTTGGGAAATCTAGGCAAAAGGGAAAATCTCCAACCCAGATATCTTCCCAGAATCACACTCCACCCCATCACCTACCATGAAAGAAATCCCATCCAAAATTCCCTTACCCCACCATTCACTGCCTTCCACATACCGGATGCCCTAAAAGGGAGATGAGGGACAAGCGATCCAATGACCATTCTGAACCCCCAAATTTAGACGCAAGTACTTGCATCTGCATTGCTTCCATCGTTGATTTTTCTGAATATAGAACACAAAAATTCAAAGAAATTTTAATTTGTAAAATGTATTTTACCATACCTAAAATAACCCAAATGCAAAGTGCAAAAAATAGATCCAAAACCCTAGGAAACAAGAGAGTAGCAGATCTAGATACCTAATGAGTTATAAAGCGCAAATCGAACATAATTCAGATTGAAAAACTTCACCCGTCACGAAATCCAATGTAATTCGGATGGAAAAGCGCAAATCGAAGTATCGAACAAATCGGAATCAGTATCACACAACAAATCGTTTCTATGTATTCACATGAAACAACATAGAAAAAATCCCTAATTAGGGTTTCAACATAGTAAATCCCTAATTAGGGTTTCAACATTGTAAATCCCTAATTAGGAAATCACTAATGTTGAAATTGATGAAATCTAGACTCTTACTGTTTCAGATCTTCATTTAAGCCCTAAAATTAATGGCGTGCTCGCGCGGAGAGAGATTCGGGGTAGGAAGAAGCCGAGAATCGGGAGAGAGAGAGAGAGAGAGTCGTCGGGAGAGGGAGAGGGAGAGAGAGAGAGAGAGAGAGAGAGAGAGAGAGAGAGAGAGAGAGAGAGAGAGAGAGAGAGTCGTCGGGAGAGAGCAGCGAGTGAAATGAAAATGAAAATCGCGTCGTTTTTTATTTTTTACAACATCTGTGGTGTTCAGATAAATAGCGCCGCTAAAAGTTCCACAGAAGCGCCGCTGCTCCACAGTTTTGTTGTAGTGGTTGTACAGCCACGCCATCCATCTGCTAGATGTGTGGACCCCACACGTGATGAATGGGTTGATGCCCACCGTCCATCCTTTTTTCTAACCAAGTGGTGGGACGCACCATGATGTGTGTGTTGTATCTACACCGTCCAGGGGCCACAGTGATATTCATCATTTTCCCACATGTGGGACCCACCTTGTATGTGTGTATACACACTGTCCACAGATAGGGACTGGAAGATTTCTTATATATTTAAATATATATAATAGTAGATATAAAGTAAGTTTAATATATATTATATTACCTGGCTGGTGGGTCACACGTGGGACCCACTAGATACATGCATTTTTTCCACTGTCCATCTGGACATGGACTCACCTTTGTTTATGGTATGAACCACACCGACCATCTGCTTGGACGGTGCTGCGCAGAGGCCACCGTGATGTATTTTTTTCGTCCACACCATCCAGATTGTGCTGGACTATGTTTGGAAAGTGTTGATCATCATTAGAGCATCATGTACCCCATAGAATGACAGTGTATTGTGATACACATGTTACACTTACAACTACTGAAATGATTTTTGGTGTGGTCCAAGCCCACTTGAGGCTCATTGGTGCGGCCCATCGATGAGGCCCATCATGATGTATATTTGAGGCCCATGTGCAGGGCCCACCTGTGATGTATGTAGGCCCATGTGTAGGGCCTATTGTAAGTGTTATGGTTATTTGCTCTTTTGATTGTCAAATTTTCTTATGCCAAAACCACAATATGTAACTTGTGTAACACATTGATATATATGTTCAAGGAACTGCATCACATGTACAAGGACAATGCTTCAAGTCAAGAACAAAGATCTACTTCAAAAAATGCAAGATCAAGTTCATTGTTCACTCCTTTAAGCTTCAAAGTTCAAAGTTTTAAAGCAACATTGAGAGACAAGTCAACTATTCATACTCAAGACTCAAAGTGATGTACAACTCAAGTACTATAAATTCAAGCTTCAAAAGATCTCAAGTTTAATCTCCATTATGTGCCGAGATCTCAAGACTGTTTATCATTTGAAGAAAAGAAGGTTCAATGTTCATACTTCATGTCCAAGGTATAGAAGACCTTAGATTGACATTAGGGTAGGTCATTTTGAATACATAATTCAAATTAAATTACTTTATAAGTGTTTGGTCTGTTCTTTGACTAGTCCTAGACTCTGTTCGACTAGTCCTAGCACTAGCTCAACCAATCCAAGAAATTCCACGACCAGTCCTAAGTTATTGCAAAATTTCAGAATTTTTTGGTTAATCTATGACTAGTCCTGAGATTGCTCGACCGGTCGTGTGAATAGTGCATGACTCATTCACGACCAGTCCTACAACTTCGACTGAAAGTCCAACAACCATTCCAGGTTCCACACGACCAGTCACGACCAGTCGTGAAGGTCCGTCGACCGGTTGTGGATTGCGTACGACCAGTCGTGGAACGGTTTTATCCGATCGCGCTCAAAATTTCAAAATGTTGTTGGTTCTACAACCAGTTGTAGTGTCCTTATGACCAGTCATGAACATGATTTGTTCAGCTATAAATAGATGACGAATTTCAGAGTTTGATATCCAATTCAAGTATAATTAAGTCATCACTCTGAGAGATAAGTTTGTATTCTTTTTAAGCTATATCGTGTACATTTAATATTCTCTTTTAATAGCTTTGTATATTTGATTTTGTATTTTACATTTCAATCTAATTTGAAAGAGGGATTGAAGAATTCCCACTTCTTGGAATCAAAATCAAATAGAGCTAGCCCAATTTGATTTAATTTAAAATCAATTTAGAATCTAGAACCATTTAATAAGTGAGTATTGGACATTGAACTTCTATTCAAACTTCTACTCCAATTTGGTTCTTCCGGGTGGCAACAAAAAGAGAAATTCAGGTATTTTACATTTGTATAAATCTTCTGTTTTTGGTTTCTTTTGAGATTGAGCAAGAAAAATATCATTATTCTGGTTATCTGAGGAGATCCAGAAAACTCAGAGTGTGGGGTTTTTGAATTGTGTAAGCCCACTTGAAAGACACAATTGTGAGGGTTTTAGGTGAACCTGAAAAAACCTTTTTTCATAGTGAACGCTAATATCCACTATGTGAGGATATTAGGAGTGGAGTAGCTGTGTGGCTATTGTTTAACAGTTGGTGTACACACAAGCGAACCACTATAATTCTTTGTGTATTGTGGATGTGTGGTTTATTTTATATATCTTTTATTATTCAATATTGTGGGATGTATGTGTGGATGTGAATGTTGTAATCCTTTACATTTCAAGCTTTGTGGGGAATGTTGTAATAACTTAGATTTCCTTTCTTGCTATTTCCATTTTATTCCTCTTCAGTTTGAGTTTTTGACACACGAACCGTTCTAGTAAGGTTGTCCTTGTCATAAGCCCTTGGTTTTTATAGTGTAAGGTTGTCCTTAGAACAACATTTGTATCAACCTCTCAATACTAGAATTTGAGGTTGCTTTACATTTCCATATTGTGGATTGTTTATAGTATTATCTTTCCTTTATTTGTTTAAATTCCGCTGTTATCATTTTAATTTGGCATAGTCCTATTCACCCACTCCCCCCCCCCCCTAGGACATATTGTTCGGCTTTTTCAAGTGGTATCAAAGCCTAATAGCTCCTTATTTTTTATATTTGGATATATTTCCTGAGCTAATCGATCTAAACTATTTATAAGATGTCAAATTTTGATAGTCTTTCAGTCACTAGGCCTTCACCATTTGATAGTACCAATTATGCCTATTGGAAAGCCAGAATGAGGATTTTCTTAAAATTCATGGATGAAAGTGTGTGGCTAGCCACAATGACTAAATAGACCTCTCCTACCACTAAAGTAACTGGTATCAATGGATCCAAATCAATGAGAGTAACACCTTATTTTTCTTAGACCATACTAGAGAAAAGTGAGAGTAGTGCCAATGCAAAAGCACTAAATTCAATCACTTGCGCACTATCACTGGATGAATTCAAAAGAATTATATCTTGTGATTATGTAAAGCAAGCCTGATATATTTTAGAAATGACACACGAGGGAACATCAATTGTCAAGAAATCTAAAGTCCAAATCCTCACAACCAAATTTGAGGAAATATATATAGAAGAAAAATGAAATGTTCATGGACTTCTATACAAGATTAAATGACATTGTGAACTCTATGTGGGGTCTTGGTGATAAAATCCCAGAAAGTAAAGTCTGTGTAAAGATACTACGCTCACTTCATGAATGGTTCAATTATAAGGTAATTACGATCCAGGAACTTCGTGATATGGATAATATGAGGGTAAAAGAATTAATTGGCTCTTTACAGACTTGTGAGTTAACTTTTAAAGCTCATAAAGGTAAATTTATCGCCCTTAAATCTTCTAAATGTATTTCTCAAGAAAATTCTGAAGATGATATGGCCCTTTTAGCAAAAAAGTTTTACAAAATTTTCAAAAGTAAAAAGAGGATTGATTTTAAAAAATCTAATGATAAGAAAAGATCTAAATCTAAAACTTGAAAATCTTTAAAAGATAGTCAATGTTACAACTGCCATGAATATCGGCATTTATCAAACAAATGTCCTAGAAAGGACAAACCTAAAAGGAAAGGTATGTTAGCTACTTGGGATGAATCTTCTAACTCTAAAGCCTCTTCTGAATCAGAAGATTCTGAAACCGAGTCAGGTAATGAAGTCAAAGCCCTTATGACTCTAGCCAAGTTCACTTTTTCATATCATGATGATTCAACTAGTGAAGAAAATCTGAATAGTGATCATGAAAATGAAGAAGATATTCAAGATGCTTATAATGCCTTTTACAAGGAAAGTTGTAAAATTGTTGTTAAACTAAAACTTCAAAAAGAAAAGTTTTTTAAGCTTAAAGAAAATTTTGATTCTCTTGTTTTAGAAAAATCTTATATTTCAGATTGTTTTGAAAAAACCAAATGCGATTTAGATTTAAAAACCTCTCTTATTGAAAATCTTAAATCTGAAAATGAAAAACTAAAACTTGAAGTCTCTTGACTTTTGAGTTTGAAAGATACATAGAGGTATGCCCAAGGTGATCATAAATTAGAAAAACTTTTATCCGGATCCCGAAAATGTGGTGATCGATTCAGTTTGGGCTACAACAAAAATATTCCTCCTAAACAGAAGAATACTCCTCTTAAGTTTGTAAAAGGAGAGTCTTCAAACTCAAAAAGGAATAGTTCAAATCAAAACTTTTCTAAAAATACTATAACTTTTGAATCTTTTAAACCTAAAAGCAACTATATCAACTATAAAAAATAGAACCGAAATCCTTTAGCTGAAAAAATAGTTGATTTACTTAAGGAGCTCTTAAAATCTAACTTAGTAGGTCATTCTTACAACAACTACAAATACAAGATGACCAATTATACTCCTAAACTCAAAATAGTTATGAAATGGGTTCCTAAGGTTACTAGCTCGGTTGCCCACACCGCTTTCAAAGCTTCAAGCCATTCAAAGTGGTACCTAGACAGTGGTTGCTCTAGGCATATGACAGGCGACAAGGGTCTGTTCACCAATCTTAAAGATATGACTGATGGTTCAGTCACATTCAACAATGGTAGCAACTGTAAGATTATTGGCCAAGGTACGGTTTAAGTTTTTAACCTTCCTTTATTTGAGAATGTTTTATGCGTTGAAGGGTTAAAACACAACTTGTTAAGCATATCTCAAATATACAATAACAATCATAGCGTAAAATTTACTAATCAAGGTTGTGAAATTTTAAACAAAGAGGATTCTGTAATATTAATTAGTCGCAGAACTTCTAAAAACTGCTATACTGTAAGTGATTCTAGCTCATCTAATCAATCGTGTTACATGGTCCATACTAATGAGACTGAGTTATGGCATAAACGCCTTGAACATGTACACTACCGCAATATGTATAGATTGAACAAAAGAGAACTGATAAGAGGTCTACCTAAATTACAGAAAGTAGAAAAAATATATGACAAATGCCAGATTGGCAAACAAACTAGGAGTGCTCACAAAAAGGTGGACTCTAATGCCACATCCAAACCACTCAAACTTCAGCACATGGATCTTATAGCACCAACCAGAATGGAGACTCGAGGTGGCAAAAAATACGTACTGATAATCATGGATGATTTTATCAGATTCACTTGGGCAGCCTTCTTAAGGGATAAATCAGAAACCCTTGATGAAGTAAAAAGAGTTCTCAAATGGATCCAAACAGAAAAAGGTTCTCAAGTCTGTAAGATCCGTAGTGATCATGGATCAAAATTCGAGAATAGCAGTTTTGAGAAATTTTGTAACGATCAGGGAATATCACATGAATTCTCTGCGCCCAAAACACCATAACAAAATGGACTTGTTGAAAGAAAAATAGAGTGCTTCAAGAAATGGCAAATGTAATGTTAAATAGTATAAAGCTCCCTAAAAATCTTTAGGCTGAAGCCATAAAAACTGCCTGCTATACAATTAACCGTGTTTACACTAGAAAATTAAACAATAAAACGACTTATGAAATGTGGTTTGATAAAAAGCCTACTGTCAAATACTTTCGAGTTTTTGGCAGCAAGTATTATATTTTACGTTACTGTGAAAATCTGGGTAAGTTTGACACTAAAAGTGATGAAGGGATCTTTTTAGGATATACTTTAAACAGTCGAGCGTATCGAGTACTGAATAAAAGAACCGGTGTATTTCAAGAGTCCATCAATGTGGTCATTAACGATCACTTGAATACACTCGCCTCAAGTTCAGATAATGATGAAGTTCTTCTAATTGACAAACAAGATACTTCATCAAGTCAAAATAACTCTGAACTGAGGACTGTTAAAGGTCATCCGACCACTTAGATTCTTGAAAACTCTCTCACTGGTGTGCGCACTCGTAGACAACTAGAAGATATATGTAATTATGTGTGCTTTACATCCCAGATAGAACCAGCTAACGTAAAAGAAGCTCTTACTGACGAAAACTGGATAGTAGCGATGCAAGAAGAGCTTAATCAATTTATTAGAAATGATGTTTGGTATCTTGTTCATAAACCTAAAGATAAACATATTATCGGAAGTAAGTGGATTTTCAAAAATAAGTCTAACGAACTTGGTAATATAATTAGAAACCAGGCTAGATTGGTAGTACAAGGGTACACTCAAATTGAAGGAATTGATTTTGATGAAACCTTTGCCCCAATAGCTCGTCTTGAATCAATCAGACTATTTATATCTATTACATGTTTTAGAAAAATCACAATATATCAAATAGATGTAAAGAGTGCTTTCTTAAATGGTGATCTGCATGAAGAACTGTATGTTGAACAACCAACGGGTTTTGAAGACCCTAAGAATGTTGATCTTGTCTATCGTCTTAAAAAGGCTCTCTACGGTTTGAAACAAGCTCCCAAGGCATGGTATGAAAAGTTGACTAAGTTTCTACTAAGTCATAATTTTCTAATGGTAAGTGTTGATAAGACTCTTTTTGTTAAGAAACATAATGATCATATCTTAATAGTACAGATCTATATTGATGATATTATTTATGGATCTACTTGTGCTAACATGACTGTTGAGTTTGCAGATCTTATGAAATCTAAATTTGAAATGAGTATGGTTGGGGAACTGAATTATTTCCTAGGGCTGCAAGTAAAACAATAATCTGATAGTATCTTCATTTCTCAAACCAAATATTCTCTGAACTTAGTGAAAAAGTTTAATTTTGAGAATGTAAAAAATTTTGATACTCCCATGAGTACAACATTAACACTCTCAAAGGACTCTACAGGTAAAAGTATAGATCTTAAATTATATCGCAGTATGATAGGTATTTTGCTGTATTTAACTGAAAGTAGACCTGATATTGCTTTTAGCGTTGAAATTTGCGCTAGATATCAATCTGATCCTAAAGAGTCACATTTAACTGCTATTAAGCGAATTATGTGATATGTCGTAAGTTCTACTAATCTGTGTCTTTGGTATCCACATGATACTAATGTTCAATTAGATGGGTACACTGATGCTGATAGGGCTGGTAATATTGATGATAGGAAATCAACTAGTGGTGGTTGTTTCTATATTGGAAACTGTTTAGTTTCTTGGTAAAGTAAGAAACAAAGTTCCGTATCGATATCAACTACTGAGGCCGAATACATTGCAGCTGGAAATGCATGTACTCAACTTGTATGGATGAATAGAATGTTAAGCGATTATGGAATTGCACAGGATTTAATGGTTTTATATTGTTATAATTCCAGTGAAATTAATATATCTAAAAATCTAATCCAGCATTCACGAACCAAGCACATTGACATTAGATATCACTACATTCGTGAATTAGTGGAAGAAAAGATAATTTCTTTGGAATATATTCCGACCGAGAATCAACTTGCTGACATTTTTACTAAACTGCTCGACAAAAGCAGGTTTAATAAATTGAAATTTGATATTGGTATATGCAATTTGAATTGATCATTTATGCATTTCTATATCATATTATATATATTTGTTATTTTAAATGATCAAAATTTCAAATTATGTGAAAAATGTATATTTTTGGATGTGCATGACCAGTCGAGGACGGACTCAACCATTCGTGTCACGACTGGTCAAAGAAGTCCCACGACCAGTCGTGTAGCGCGCTGGTGCTTTACTTTGGGGGAAAATCACTTTTCTTCCTCATTTGTTCTTTCTCTCTAACGAGTCTAAGCTCGACCGGTCATACTCAACTTCTTGATTCTTCAAGGTTAGCCCATTATTTCCTTTTTCCTTCTAGATTCAAGTGGATATCACTTCATTTTCTTACTTGGAGTGATTTATTTCTTGTTTCCTTGAAGTTTTTGAGGTTTTCTTCTCCAAAATTTATTTTTGAAGAAACCCACTCTACATCTTTTACAACCTCTTGATTCCTTCATCTCTTTGTTGGAAATGGATGTTAAAGGTTAAAAAAAAATTTCCCATGGTGCTTCCTCATCTAAGTCGACACCTTTAACAAGGCGCCACCTTCGGTCACCCAAAGATGATCCCTCCTATGTGCGGGATTTATGATTGCACAATGTTATTGTTGAGCGACCTATGGATATAATCATATTGCTCCATTTGAACTCCTTCCACTTCTCTAATCTGTAGGATGGGCTAACATTCTACATTGGGGTGGGCTGGCATACTAGTCTATTGCGCAGGCTATGTTTGCGTGTATTTCAGAATTTTCGACTGAGAATTTAACGTTTTCTATAGCAACTAGAGAAGGTCCATTTGAAATAGACTGTCATTTGATTTCTGCTCTAATGGATATACCTGTTAATGATGAGGGTATTCCTATTCACACTCTAGTTGGCAAACTGTCGGAATAAGAAAAACATGTGTTATCTAGAGCTTTGTATAATATAGTGCGTAATGGACTCATAAGGGGAATGCGCTTGCTTCTAAGTTTTTGTTACTCAGATGCAGGGTTCTTCACAGAATATTTATTTCAAATCAGTATCTGTGTTTTGATAACAAAACCGAACTCACTTCTTTCATGGTTCAGATTTTGCATTCCATCATCTCTGGTACTAAAGTTTGTCTTCCTTCTTTGATCTGTCATTCTATCATTCAATTCCATCTCCATCCTGGACACAGTGATATTCCTTTTGCATTTCTTATGACTGTGTTAGCCACTCATATGTTAGTAGCTATGCCTGTTGGAGAGGCTCCTATTCATCACCTTATTTTCAACAACTCAAATATAAATAAGATGAAATTGGGATTGGCTCCTGGACAAGTGAATGTGGGTGGTGGTGGTGCTGAAGAAATGAATGAAGAAGAAGGTGGCGATTTACCTCCAGATGATATAAACATGGATGATATTTTTAATGAGATTGAATCAGATTCTGAAGCTGACCCTGATTATCAACCTTCTGATTTTAATGAGAGGTTGCATTCTCTTGAGCAACAGGTGGCTCAGATACGTGTAACCCAAGATACTCAGTTTGATTATATGCGCAAATATATGAGGTACATGAATAAGGGTTTACACCAAATTGATCCATCTATTCCTGCTCCCTCTTCTGTATCTGATTAAGTATTTTCTTATTTGGCCTGTAATAACTCTTATGATACCTTGTTTTATTTTAGTTTGTGAGACTGACTTTGGATGAACTTAGTTTCTGATGATTTATGTTGAATGAACACTATTTGCTTTTCTCTTTCATATCTTGACTAGTTTGCTCCCTTATGCCTCTCTTGTTATCTTTCTTATTTCGTATCTTAATTGCTTCCTTTGTTTAATTGTGACAAAAAGGGGGAGAATATTTTGTTATGTTGTTATGCTAATATGGATATGGATATGGATTGTGCAACTCAGGGGGAGAGTAAGTAATGTTCTGGTTATTATAACTAGTGCATGATATGGATATGGATGTAATGCTTCTCTTATTTTTTTATTTTTAATAACTGGTGCATGATTCTTTATTGAGCATATAATGCGACTCGTATTTTTAATGAAGTGTGTTTTGTCACAAATTTGACAAAGGGGGAGATTGTAAGTGATATGGTTATTTGCTCCTTTGATTGTCAAATTTTATTGTGCCAAAACCATAGTATGTGACTTGTGTAACACATTGATATATATGTTCAAGGCAATGCATCACATGTACAAGGACAATGCTTCAAGTCAAGAATAAAGATCTAGTTCAAGAAATGTAAGATCAAGTTCATTGTTCACTCTTTTAAGCTTTAAAGTTTAAAGTTTTAAAGCGACATTGAGAGACAAGTCAACTATTCATACTCAAGACTCAAGGTGATGTACAACTCAAGCACTACAAATTCAAGCTTCAAAAGATCTCGAGTTCAAGTTCCATTATGTGTCGAGATCTCAAGCTTCATGAACTTCAAAGACCTTCATTATGTGTCAAAATCTCAAGCTTCAAGAACTTCAAAGACCGTCTATCATTTGAAGAAAAGAAGGTTCAATGTTCATACTTCATGTCCAAGGTATGGAATGAAAAGGCTAAGCTATATGTCTTAGAGGGGGGGGGGGGGGGGGGGTGAATAGGACTATGCCAAATTAAATTGATAACAACAGAATTTAAACAGTAAGATAGCCTTATAAACAAATAGATGAAAGATAGCACTATAATCAATTCACAATAATAAAATATAAAGCAACCTCAAATGTATGAGTATTGAGAAATTTATACAAATGTTGTTCTAAGCACAACCTTACACCAAAAACCAAGGTTTATGGTAGGACAACCTGATTCCTAAAAAGGTCTTTGTATCAAAAACTCAAACTTGATATGAAGGAATAAATAGATAAATAGCAAAGAAATGAAATCTAAGTTATTACAACATTCCCCACAAAACTTAAAATGTAAAGGATTACAACATTCGCATCCACACATACATCCCACAAACTTGAATGATAAAAGATATAGAAAATAAATCACACATCCACAAAACACAAAGAATTATAGTGGTTCGCCTGTGTGTACACCAACTATTAAATAACAGCCACACAGTTTGTTACTCCACTCCTAATATCCTCACACAGTAGATATTAGCATTCACTATGAAAATAGGTTTTTTTCAGGTTCACCTAAAACCTCACAATTGTGTCTTTCAAGTGGGCTTACACAATTCAAAAAACCCCATGCTCTGAGTTTTCTAGCTCTCCTCAGATAACCAAAAAGAATGAGATTTTTCTGGCCTAATCTCAAAAGAAACCAAATACAGAAGATTTACCAAATGTAAAATACCTAGATTTCTCCTTTTGTTGTAGCCCGGAAGAACCAATCCGGAGTAGACGTTCGAATATAAAAGTTCAATATCCAACACTCACTTTGAAATGGTTCTAGGTTCTAATTGATTTTAAATTAAATCAAGTTGGGCTAGCTCTATTTGATTTTGATTCCAAGAAGTGGAATATCACAATTCTTCTTTCAAATTAGATTGGAATGCAGAAACAAAATCAAATATAAAAAGATAATATTAAATAGCACAATCTAGCTTAAAAAGATTACAAACTTATCTCTCAAAGCGATGCCTTGATTTTACTTGAATTGCGAGAACGACCGATCGCATCTACGACTAGTCGTGTGGACACTACGACTATTCATAGGACGAACTGATTTTTAAAATTTTGAGTGTAATCAGATAAAACTGTTCCATGACTGGTCGTAAGCCTTGCACAACCGGTCGTGTGGCCTCCACGACTGGTCGTGAGAAGGTTGAATTAGTTGCTGGACTTTAAGTCGTAGCTGTAGGACTGGTCGTGGACGAGTCATGCACTGTTCACACTACGGTCGAGCAGTCTCCAGGACTGGTCGTAGCTCAACCAAAAAATTCTAAAAATTTGCAACAACTTAGAACTGGTCGTGGAATTTCTTAGACTGGTCGAGCCAGTGCTAGGACTAGTCGAACAGAGTCCAGGACTAGTCGAAGAACAGAGCAAACACTTATAAAATAATTCAATTTGAATTATGTATTCAAAATGACCTACCCTAAGGTCAATCTAAGGTCTTCCATATCTTGGACATGATGTATGAACATTGAACCTTCTTTCTTCAAATGATAGACGTTCTTTGAAGTTCATGAAGCTTGAGATCTCGACACACGACGAAGCTTGTATTTGAGATTTTTATAAGCTTGATTTCGTAGTACTTGAGTTATACTTCACCTTGAGTTTGATCTTGCATTTCTTGAAGGAGACCTTTGTTCTTGACTTGAAGCATTGTCAATCTCATCCTTTGTACATCTTAGTTCTTGAAGTAGATCTTTGTTCTTGTGCATGTGACGCATTGACTTGAACATATATATCAATGTGCTACACAAGACACATACTATGGTTTTGGCACAACAAAATTTGACAATCAAAGAAGCAAATAACCATTGCACTTACATGGAAGACCTTAAATTGACCTTAGGGTAGGTCATTTTTTAATACATAATTCAAATTAAATTACTTTATAAGTGTTTAGTCTATTCTTTGACTAGTCCTGGACTCTGTTCGACTAGTCCTAGCACTGGCTTGACCAGTCCAAGAAATTCCATGACCAGTCCTAAGTTGTTGCAAATTTTTGGAATTTTTTGGTTAAGCTACGACCAGTCCTAGAGACTGCTCGACCAGTCTTGTGAACGATGCACAACTCGTTCACGATTAGTCCTGCAGATTTAAATCAAAGTCCAGTAACCATTCCAAGTTCCACACGACCAATCGTGGACATGTCACGACCAGTCGTGGAGGTCCCTCGACCGGTCACGGATCGCCTACGACCAGTCGTGGAACAATTTTATCCGATTGCGCTCAAAATTTCTAAATGTTGTTGGTTCTACAACCAGTTGTAGTGTCCTTACAACCAATCATGAATGCAATTTGTTCAGCTATAAATAGACAACGGATTTCAGAGTTTGATATCCAATTCAAGTATAATTAAGTCATTACTCTGAGAGATAAGTTTGTATTCTTTTTAAGTTATATTGTGCACATTTAATATTCTCTTTTAATAGCTTTGTATATTTGATTTTGCATTCTGCATTCCAATCTGATTTGAAAGAGGGATTGAAGAATTCCAACTTCTTGGAATCAAAATCAAATAGAGCTAGCCCAACTTGATTTAATTTAAAATTAATTTACAATCTAGAACCATTTGATAAGTGAGTATTGGACATTGAACTTTTATTCGAAATTCTACTCCGATTTGGTTCTTCTGGGCAGCAACAAAAGGAAAAATTCAGATATTTTACATTTGTGTAAATTTCTGTTTTTAGTTTATTTTGAGATTGAGCCAAAAAAATCTCATTATTTTGGTTATCTGAGTAGATTTAGAAAACTCATAGTGATGAGTATTAGGCCCATATATTGCAGCCCACATGATATACATGAGGTCCGTTGGTGCGGCCCATTGATACGACCCATGGCGATTGTCAAGGTCGGTTGTCGAGGCCGATTCCGATTGTCAAGGCCGATTCTGATTGTTGAGGCTGATTCCGATTGTCAAGGACGATTTCGATTGTTGAGGCCGATTGTTGATGCCGATTTCGATTGTTGAGGCCGATTCTGATTGTCGAGGCCCATTCCAATTGTTGAGGCCGATTTCGATTGTCGAGACTCGATTGTCAAGGTCGATTCCGATTATTGAGGTCGATTCCAATTGTTGAGGCCGATTTTGATTGTCGAGACTGATTATCATAGCCGATTCTGATTGTCGAGGCCGATTCTGATTGTCGAGGTTGATTCTGATTGTCGAGGCCGATTCTGATTGTTGAGGCCGATTGTATAGTTCAATTATCAAGGTCAATTTTGATTGTCGAGGCCGATTTCGACTGCTGAGGCCAATTGTCGAGACCCATAAGATGTATATGCAGCCCGTAGTTGAGGCCCAATGTGATGTATATGCAGCCCATGTTTGAGGCCCAATGTGATGTATATGCGGCCCGTATTTAAGGGCCATTATGATGTGTATTCAGCCCTTATTTAAGGCCCAATTTGATAAATATGAGGTCTATGTGATGAGGCCCATTGTGATGCATCTGAGGGTCAGGCGATGGAGCCCATTGTGATGTATATTAAACCCATGTGAGAGGCCCATCGTGATGTGTATTAAGCCTTTGATTGAGGCCCATGGTGTTGTATATTAGGCCCTTGTGTGAGGCCATGGGTCCACTATATGTTAGGCTCTATGTGGAGCAACTCCTTGAGAGCAATGTTGGTTAAATGTCCACATTGTCGAGGCCGATTGTCAATGCCGATTATTGAGGCCGATTGTCGGTGCTGGTTATTAATGCCGATTATGAGTATGTGATAGCATAACATCATAATACATGCTCATACGCATCATCTGCATGTTTGTTAAGAGATGTGGTTGACCATTGCATATGTCATTGGGCATATTGTTATGAGTCTCCCTGGTAGGCGGAGATTGTCTCACATGAGCACACGGTATGCATAGGATTGATGCATGACTGGATTGTATGACTCATGCATCTAACATTGTGTGTTGTGATTACTCTACGCCTTAGGGACATCAGGGTCGTAGCCTCCATAGGTATATCGTGGATGGCTCGATAGGACATCAGAAATCTGTTACTAGCATTGGGCCACCATAGATGGCCCTGAGTGAAAATCCCTAAACCCTCTTGGTACCAGAGGACGCCCCAACGTCGAGACCGAGTGGATATATATGAGCACATGAGGGCCATATACTAGTAGGTCCCGTCTCCCACTGTGTCATGGTCGGTTGGGAGGGGGTGTGACCTTACCCCCTAAGTGAGGGGGCAATATCTAGGTTAAGTTTGACCAACTTAAGGAATGGGTCCACTATCGACGAGCCGGGCCTGATATTAGCAGGCGGATAGTGAGGTCTCTTCCACTTACCCAGTTATGCACTCGGATAGGGGCGGCAACTTGGCATCAAGTGTAATAGACCCTGATGATGATCCCAGTGATGTACGATATTAATATATGGACTTATTGAGCAGGAGTTGCATACTCATTCATTATTTCATTCACTATCTACTTGGGCTGGTGGTGCGCAACTAACTGTTATGTGTACCTTTTCAATGGCAAGGATTTCGGTTGGGGCACGCCACTAACCTGATATCAGGAGTTTACCACATTGAGTCTATTTATCCAAATTTAGGTATGAGACTAGTTTGGATAGAAGTCCCTTGTGGTGGACCCCTTAGCCTATGATACTATGTACAATCCAGTATGGTCATTCCATTCATACCTCATATTGCATTACATCCACGGTATATGGCATTTTGGGTTACTGTGTTTCTGCATTTATATGGTCTAGATACGACTGACTATTTTCGTGAACTCATCAGGAATTGTATATTGCATTGCATCCTTGACATCTGATATTTGGCTCTTTATGACTCCTCATTTGTATAGCTGATCTGTATTGCGTACTCTGATATTGTTTAACTCATGGACTTGTCAGCATTTCCACTTACTCTGATATTGTATGATTCATGATCTTACCAGTATTTTTGATATTGTATGATTATGGCATTGTATTGAATGCTTGACACTTACCATGTGCACACACTTACACCACCCTCTAGGCTTTCTATAAGCTTATACACGATAGATGCGTGCAGGTGATGTTATGTTGCAGCAGCGTGGAGGTTAGAGCATATATGTAACGCCCTGAAAATCGAGGGTCGAGCAGATGCCCAACTCCCGAGTTCCAACACATCACTTATGCAACATAGATAATGATGATTAAATGTTGTCCGTATTAGTGTATTAAACATGAATGGGATTATACCAAATCGGCATATCATACTCCAGAGATAATTGGGTTACGCAAGCAGAAGACTG
Source organism: Magnolia changhungtana (assembly GCA_030180095.1). Lineage (NCBI taxonomy): Eukaryota > Viridiplantae > Streptophyta > Magnoliopsida > Magnoliales > Magnoliaceae > Magnolia > Magnolia changhungtana. Next base: position 10,908,543 of record JASAUF010000160.1, read on the forward strand.
TGATAAGTATATAAAGCATATAAGTGGTTGTAAGTCCCTAGAGTATGAACATGATACTAGATTAAAATAATTACATATTTAATTCCAAAATATACAAAATGATAAAGTGTAATGCCATCTAATCCATATCCCTGTAGCCCCGTTGATGCAACTCCAGGTCTACATAGACCTGCCAGAAAGTTGCAGGTAGGAGAACTCCTCCTCGTCGTCATAAAAGTCAAGCTCTGCCTTGTAAGCCTCAACATCACCTAAAACTACAATAGAATCTGGTTGGCATTTTAAAACACCGTCCCAGAGTGGGAGTGAGTGATCAACTCAGTGGAACTATAAGGCAAAGGTTAACATGTTATCAATTCAGTCAAGCTATAATGATAAAGCAATACAACAATCATGCCCTAAGTACTCTTGTTAATACAAGAATGGAATGCGATAATAATGTATGCCCTCGCCTGCACTCCCTCTACGACATCATCTTATGGTCGCGCATGCAACACTCCCGCTGTGCTCAACTCCAACACCAAAGGCACATGCAATGTGGTGCATGTGCGTGATTTGCCAAGTTCTTAATTAGACCTCTTCATACGTCAGGTTTGGGAAGTTAAGGTACCTCACTTTATATCATTGACCCAAACAATGATCCATCTAGGGTCGTCAATCCTAGTTAATCACATATGATAGGCAGTTCCAGGTCACTACGGAGAGGCTCGTCACCTCAGCCCAGGCCTAGTTTATACTCAAGGTCACTATGGAAAGGCTCGTCACCTTAGCATAGTCCTAGTGTATACTTGAGGTCACTACGAGAGGCTCGTCATCTAATCATAGGCTGACAGCTCGAATACAGTGTCCCATACCATCGTATTCGGTTCACGAGTTTAGGTTGCTCACTGGTCACTACAGGGAGGCTCGTCACCCTAGCGTAGGCCGACAACTCGACCATGGTGTCCCATACCACCATGCCCGGCTCATGAGTCTTGACGAATCGTGGTACTAAGGTTAAACGGGCTTTTCACTGGTAAGTTGGTACCTTAGATTCAAGCAGTAGCGTCCATACATGGTGAATATACATTAAGCCAATCGGGTTGCTTAATAAGCTCGACTGGTACAAGCGCACATTGAATTAATCGACATGGAGTGCATACGCACTCCTTGTGGCCTAACCACTGTCGATAATCACCGTACAACTTGGATTCATCGAACGTGTCCGTGGTGGATAAACTGATTCAACTACTCGATCAGAAGTCATTACCGATTGCCTGAACTACATCGTAGCCCCAATCACACTCCAAAATAATTGCATTCACATGTGATAGTCAAATATAGCATGTGACAACCAATCTAAATATAAATCTCATTTGAGCATTTCAACAAACACATGGTGCACATGTTATTATACATAGGCATTTCATCCATAAATCACGCAGTAGTAAGATAGGTTACTTAAAAGAAACTGTAACTACAAATAAAGGAATTAAGAATCCTATCTCAACACCCTCATTAAATACATTTCAACAAGCATTTTCTCATTCAGGCATTTTATCAAACACTTAGACTACATATATCACATACATGTAATAAATTAGTAAAACGTATATTATAGCAAATCCTTTCACAAGGGAGTTGCCACATATACAACAATCATGTATTCCCAAACAACAATCATAGCAAGCACAAATCATAATTTCATATTCATCCAAACATTTAAACAAACACATGGAATGCATTAATTTCAACATAGTTCATATATATATGTAATACGCGGAAAACGTCGCATCTAAGCATATATGATAGCAATCAAGTCAGTCATAAATCATTATTGACATTGAAAACCTTGAAAACCATAACCTAAACATTTATAGTTTGCACCTATCATTGGTAAACTCATATTGAACTCAGTTCAAATATTATGCCTTCGTCTACGGCACAACGGCTACCTGAATCACAAAATAGGTTAGCTATTTCGTCGATTCATCTACTTAAATACCTAAAACAGATTAGGGTTTGGATTTCTTACCTAAAAACAGAATTGGAATCGTCGGTGTCGCAATATAGGAGGAATGATTCGGCACGTGAAGTGGTGGGATCGAATCCCGCCAGCAAACCCCAACTCTCTCCCACTTCTCCTCACTTTCTCCTTCTCTTTTCTCTCTTCTCTCTCCTAAGTTTTGAAAATTCATATGGAATGAGAGAGGGGTGGGTTAAGGCCCTTATATAGGCCCAGAACTGATGTCAATGGCCCTAGGGCCATGGTATACTTAGGATATAGCCAAAGGGTGGGGCGCCCTCGTGCTGACTCGCCTCCCAGGATCGCACAGCCAGTGGCTCTGGTGGGGCGCCCTATTGTGACCTGTACGTATTGTGGGAGACAGGGTCATTCTGTTGGGAGCTGTTTCACGCGGATGAAGGAAAGCAGGTTCTCTCCACCGCAGATGATCGGTCGTTCTCACCCACAGGTTATATCGACTCCGCCACTTCAAACGACATTACACCTCCTTTCCAGCCACCTCAATGGCCCTTAGTTCCATAGTCGAACCATCAACAGTAGGCTTGAGTACATACGCTTGTTGCCGAGGCACCTGAGACGTCGATTACAGCCCTGACGGCTTTTGAGGGTACGGCCCACATTCACGGTACTTCCGTTTCCTTGTTGGTGGACACTGGGTCCACTACTTCTATTATTTCGTATGGGGCAATTAAGCGTTTAACTTTACGTACTACTCCCACGAAGTGAATGAGACTCACTACAGCCACTGGGACTTTTTCGGATGTCACATAGATATGTGAGGGTTGCTTCATGGATTTGGGTAGCGAAACAGTGCTCGTCGACCTCATTGTTGCTCCACTATGGCATTACGACATTATTCTCAGTATGGACTGGCTCACGAAGATGAAGGCTGAGATAGATTGTGATGCTCGGGTCGTGACGGCCTATGGATCTGATGACACAGCTTTCACGTTTTCAGTGCAGGTCAGTTGGCTTGCCGTGTTGAGTGTTATACTGATTTATTAGCGCCGATCGATGGTCCGGTATTAGAAGATACGCTGGTGGTTTGAGAGTTTACAGATGTGTTTAAGACGATTCCTGGTTTGCCTCCTCGGCGCGAGATCAATTTCACCATTGATCTTACGCCTAGTGCGACACCTATCTCATTACCAACTTATCGTATGCCTCCATGTGAGATGGAGGAACTGCAGAGACAGATTGACGAGCTAGTGGAGAAGGGTTTCATACGACCTAGTGTGTCTCCTTGGAGAGCACCTGTACTATTTGTGAAGAAGAAGTATGGGACGCTACGGTTATGTATTGATTACCGTAGGTTGAACTAGGTCACAATGAAGAACAAGTATCCTTTGCCCAGAATAGATGATCTGTTTGATCAGTTGAAGGGGGCGAAGTATTTTTTGAAGATTGATCTGCAGTCAGGGTATCATCAGCTGCGCGTCAGAGATGAGGATATGCAGAAGACGGCTTTCAGGACATGCTTTGGGCACTACGAGTTTCTAGTAATGTTGTTCAGTCTTACGAACGCACCGGCCGTGTTAATGGACCTAATGAACCGTGTACTTCGACCATTCCTATACCGATTCGTCATCATCTTTATTAATGACATTCTGATATACTCTACGAGTCGGAAGGAGCACGAGGAGCACCTGAGAGCGGTGTTGGATACGTTGAAGAAGAACTAGTTGTTTGCGCAGTATAAGAAGTGTGACTTCTGGCAGGAGGAAGTCAAGTTCCTCGAACATGTGGTGTCCAAGGATGGGATAGCGGTGTACCTTGCTAACGTAGCCGTGGTTCAGGATTGGCAGTAGCCTGGCTCGGTTACTGAGGTGAGGAGTTTCCTTGGTCTGGCAGGATATTATAGATGCTTCATTCGGGATTTCTCAAAGATTTCCAGGCTGTTGTCTCAGTTGACATGGAAGGATCTGAAGTTCGCCTGGAATGAGAAGGCGGAAGCAGCTTTCAAGGAGCTGAAGGACAGGTTGACGTCCGCCCCTATGCTAGTATTTCCAGAGCAAGGGGTGAAGTACACGATATACACTGACGTGTCTCACGTTAGTTTGGGTTGTGTCCTTATGCAGAAGGACAGGGTGATTACGTATGCCTCGAGACAATTAAGAAAGCACGAGGAGAATTACCCTACACACGCCCTTGAGTTGGCAGCTGTCATCTTTACATTAAAGCTCTGGAGACATTACCTCTACGGAGAGGAGTTAGAGCTTTTCTGCAACCACAAGAGCCTTAAGTACATATTTACGCAGCCAGACTTAAATATGAGACAACACCGATGGATGGAGACCTTGAAGGACTTCAAGTTTGAGGTTTCCTACCATCCGGGCAAGGCGAACCTTATGGCAGACGCGTTGAGCTGCAAGAAGGCTATAGCATTTGCGGCTCCGTTGATGATAGTAGAGTGGGACATGGTTGAGTTTGAGCAGAGACTCACCGTGGAGGAGCCATTTGAGTGTGTTGCGCACATTCGGGTGCGACCACTTGTTGATGACAGGATCGTTGAGGCCTAGAAGGGCGATGTGCGGTTGTCTGAGCTTCGAGAGCAAGCTAGCGATGCCGAAGACTCCGAGTTGAGAGTTGATTTAGATGGGGGCCTACGATTCCGTGGCCGCCTGTGCATTCCTGACATACCTGACTTGAGACATGAGCTTCTCGAGTCTGCCCATAACTCGAAGCTTGTGATGCATCCTGGTAGCACGAAGATGTACCAGGACATGAGGCGATCGTATTAGTGGGATAACATGAAGGCCCACATCGTTGAGTTCGTTTCTCATTGTCTGGCATACCAGTAGGTCAAGGCAGAACATCGCCGACCTCCTAGACTGCTTCAGCCCATGCCCATAGTTAAATAAAAGTGGGACTTCATTTTCATGGATTTCATATCGGGGCTGCCGAAGACGAGGAAGGGACACGATTCCATCTGGGTGATTGTGGACCGATTGACCAAATCGGCTCATTTCCTCCCTATCAGAGTCACGAACTCTACAGATGAGCTAGCTAGGCTGTACATCAGAGAGATTGTGCGTCTGCATGGAGTTCCCCTAGAGATCGTGTTGGACAGAGACACTCGGTTCACATATATCTTCTGGACTCATATCCAGGAAGCGATGGGTGTGAAGTTGAAGTTCAGTACGGCGTTTCATCCTCAGACTGACGAGTAGACGGAGCGGGTGAATCAGATTTTGGAGGATATGTTGCGAGCATGTGTGTTGGATTTCAAGGACAGTTAGGATGACTGTCTTCCTTATGCAGAGTTCGCCTACAACAACAGCTTTCAGGCAAGTATTGGTATTGCGCCATATGAGGCCCTGTATGGTCGACCTTGCAGAGCACCGCATTGTTGGGTTGAGGTTGGCGAGCATAGTTGATTGGCCCAGAGTTGGTACAAGTGACCATAGAGAAGGTCGACATATTAGGCGTTGACTTCTTACAGCGCAGAGTAGGCAGAAGAGCTACACTGATACGAGGCGGTGACCGCTTGAGTTCGAGGTTGGGGATCATGTATTCCTCCGAGTTTCCCCTATGAAGGGAGTCCTTCGATTTGGGAAGAAGGGAAAGCTCACACAAAGGTTTATCGGTCCATTTCAGATCGTTGATCGAGTAGGTGCTGTGGCATATCGTCTCGCTTTGCCCACACCACTTGCGGATATACATAATGTATTTCATGTATCTATACTGAAGAAGTACGTTCCTGATCCTTCACACATTATCAGCTGGGAGTAGGTACAGTTGAGCGAGAATGCTACATATGAGCTGCGTCCGACGCGTATACTTGACAGGAAGGAGCAGGTACTGCGTAGCAAGGTCATTCCACCTATGAAGGTACTATAGACGCATCATTCAGAGGAGGAAGCTACTTGGGAGACTGAGGCCGAGGTAAGAAAGAACTACCCTCAAATTCTCGAGGAATACGAAAAGGTACAAATTTCGAGGATGAAATTTTGGTTTAAGGGGGGTAGATTGTAATGACTCAAAAATTTCCGTACAATGGTCCGAGTACTATCTCGACCAGAAATCACTTAAGATTAAATCCTTTAGAAATTTAACAAAGTTGACTAAGTGCTAAACTAGATTAGCCATGAAATCCATTTGAATCGCTTTAAATATGATCTACAAGAACCAAAACTTGTAGAATCATTGACGCTAGGTTACCCTAAAGTCTAGGATCAAACTCATTACCTGACTACTCTCGGGATCACATTAAAACTTCGTATCAGGTCTGGACCACACATCGAGGAGTCCGAATAAGACGAGGTTAAGGACTTAGGACCGCTTCGCTGGGCTTGACAACTATCTCGGAAATCAAATCCAGCCAGTGTCCCACAGCTGTTCGCTTAAGTCCGGAGCGAAGGAGTGTGAAAACACTTGTTTTCTTTACAAAATAAATATCTGGAATAGTAATCTGAGACTTGTTACTTGCGGTCAATTTGTAAGCTACCAGACCGTCAGAATCTGGCCCAAATACACCCTCGGATCAGGAAAAATTTCATAAACATTTATATGTACTTGGAATTTCGGATTGAGACCCGCTGACCGTTAAACTGAAACTGGTCCGCCACGCTTGATCTGAGAATCCGACTAAAATGAAAATTTAACTTTACTTGGATCCAAGGTTTGTGAACTTAAGTCCGACTTTTGGCTCAAGGAGGCCCGTCAGAAGTCCTCCGTTGAGCTGAAACAAAGCCGCTTTGGTTATAACCTAAGTATACCTTGCCCACAAGTCTATTTCAGAGAGTTTTTAGGCTATAAAAAGGACCTTAGAACCCTCTCTCTCACAGCCATACAAATTTGAGAGAAACCCTAGAGAGAGAAGTGAGAAAAGAGAGAGAAAGAGTGAGAGTTGTGGGAGATCTTTCCTACCCTTTTCCCTGCCGTTCTACAAGCCCGTTCTTGCCGCTTTCCCGATGATACCGACTTCTTTTCTAGGTAAGAAACCCTAACCCTAATCTGTTTTGGGGTGTGAAGGTTGTAGGTTATAAAATAGCTAACCTATTTCCTTCTTTAGGCTACTAAACTACCGAATACGGAAGCTTGGCAAACCTAGCTGATTCGTTGCGATTCTATGGTACAAGGTGAGGACTTTAGGTATATAGGTTACGGTTTTCAACGCTTTCAATGTCAGATAATGATAGATTCATGATCTGCATGCAATTGCACATGTACAAAGTGCTTTCTGTTTCCTGTTTCGATTAAAGACGTAGAATATGGAATTTTACATATTCTAGGTATTCGTAGAAAATACCGTATACGTATATATTTTGGAAATGTACTTGACATGATTAGTTGTTGTATGAATATATGTTATATGGATAAAATACTTATTTGGCGAAAAGATTCGCCCTAATACATGTTATGCTAATTTACACTATGTATGTAGAAATAGTGTATTGTAGAAAATACCGCATACGTATATATTTTGGAAATGTGTTTGATATGATTATTTGTTGTATGAACATATGATATATGGATAAAATACTTATTTGGCGAAAGGATTCGCCCTAATACATGTTTGGCTAACATACACTAAGTATGTTGAAATAGTGTATGCTAAGTGTTTGTGAAAATGCTTGTGTGAGTAAGTGTTTGGATGATGATGCCTTAGGAGGGTATTGAGATGGGATTCTCAACTACCTTAGAGACGTATGATTTCCTCCATGAGGTTGTTTATTTAAACTGGTTACTTGTGCAATATATGTGTTTGTATTCCTATTTATGTAGTGCTTTATAACATGCTTTATGACATACTTGTTAACATGCTTAAATTACTTTGTTTATTATGCTTTACTCCACATGCTATGAATAAGGATTGATTGAGTTTGGGACTATGTTTATAGTCCAGACAATCGGTACCAGACTTGAGATCGTGGTTGAGATTCACTTCGCCACGTAGGATATGTTTGACGAACCCGAGTTGTACGTCAGTTGGCGACAATGGTTAGGCCACGCGAAGTGTTTATACACTTCATGTCGTTCAATTGATTGTGCGCTCGAGCTAGTCAGGCTCGTTAAGTAACTCGATATGTCTAATGTACGTTCACCATGTTTGGTCGCTACTGCTTGAACCTAGGGTACCAAACTTACCAGTGGAACCCCGTTAACCATGGTACCTTGATCTGCTAAGACTCATGAGCCGGGCATGGTGGTATGGGACACCGTGGTCGAGCTGTCGGCCTACGCTGGGGCCACGTGCCTCCCCGTAGTGACCAGTGAGCAACCAGACTAGTGAGTCGAATATGGTGGTATGGAACACTATATTCGAGTTATCGGCTTACACTACTTGATGGGTGATGGGGGAGTGGTGCAACGATTCCGTGTAACAGGCCTGGCAGCCCTGACCGTACCCAGTGTAGTGACCTCGAGCATACTCTAAATCTATGGTGAGGCGACGAGCCTTCCCATAGTAACAAAGTATAAGCTAGGCCTGTATTGATAAGGTGATGGGGGAGTGGTGCAACGATTCCGTGTAATAGCCCTGGCAGCCCTTGCAGCGACCTAGAAATACACCATCATATGAGATTGTCTAGGACTGACGACCGTAGAATGGATCATGTTTGGGAATGATACAAGGAAGGTACCTTAGTTTCTCAATCCTGATGTTTGAAATGGACTAATAACAACTCAGTAATCATGTTCATCATGCATTGCATGTGCCTGGAAGATGTGGAGCACTGAGGAAAGTAAGCATGCTGTGAACGAAGATGGTGTCGCATGAGGGAGTATGTTGGTGAGGGCATCCATCATGACTGCATTCATACTTGCATTAATAAGAGTAGTTAGGAGTGTTTGATTATACTGCTTTATCGTTACTGCTTGACTGAGTCGATAACATGTTAACCTATGCTTTATTATTCCACTGAGTTAGCTACTCACTCCCACGTTACGGGACGGTGTTGTACAAACCAACTAGACTCTGTCTCAGGTTTAGATGAGCTGGCGACTCAGGAGGCTGAGCCGGACTATGGCGAGGACTAGGACGAGTTCTCATCTATGCAGTATTCTGGCGGCTTCGACTAGACTGCCGGATCGACGGGATTTGCTGGGATTACATCCTTAGATGTATTTTTAACTTTATTGAACATTAAATAGATATATGTATATGATGACTCAGATGGGTTCATACTCTGGAGAATGAAATGATTTTGTTTCTTTTACATACATATATATACAGTTCAGTCTTCCGCTTGCCTTTATACAATTGATCTGGAGTATGAATTACTATTTTGGTGTAATCTCACTCATGTTTATTGCTCTAACACAGACAACATTTAATCATCATTATCTATGTTGCATAAGTGATGTGTTGGAACTCGGGAGTTGAGTTATGCTCGACCCCGATTTTTAGGGCGTTAAATCCTCATCCTAGCTTTCCAATATGAATAATTAGAGCCATCAAAGGGAGGTGGCCTGTTAATGGATAAGCTTTCGAAATTTGACATGTTGTAGTTTTGGATCTAACTCAATGAGGTAAGTCCAAAAAATAAAAAGAGCAACCTCTCTGATACAACTAGAAAAGGAGAGCTAGCGATATCTTATAGGGTGGTTGAATAGGATAATGCCAAATAATCGAAATAAATGCGTAATATATAAATAATACAAAATTCTCAATTATCTAAGTATTGAAACCTTAATTCTAAATAGGTCATAGGATAAGCTTTCGAAATTTGACATGTTGTAGTTTTGGATCTAACTCAATGAGGTAAGTCCAAAAAATAAAAAGAGCAACCTCTCTGATACAACTAGAAAAGGAGAGCTAGCAATATCTTATAGGGTGGTTGAATAGGATAATGCCAAATAATCAAAATAAATGCGTAATATATAAATAATATAAAATTCTCAATTATCTAAGTATTGAAACCTTAATTCTAAATAGGTCATAGGATAACCTTCACCTAAAATATTAGGCAGGACAACATTATTTCACGAATACTTTTAAAATCAATCTTTCAAACTAACAAGAGAAGATAAAAGAATTATAACATTCACCACATGAATGAAATAGTAAATAACATTCACCACTAAAAGAATAAAGCAATCACCACAAGGCACAAGGGGTTATAGTGGTTTAGTGCTTAAAACAATCACACCTACTTCACTCCCAAAATTACTACCCTCCTAATTTTGACTTTTATTATAATAAGGTTTTCACAGGTTCACCTTAACTACCTGATATAATTCTGTGTAATTTTCATGGGATATCACAAATAAAAACTCCTATGTGATTTTCACGGGCTATCATAAATAAAAACCCCACTGAGATTTTCACAAGCTATCTCAGACAAACCTTAAAAATGAAATACAGTAAATGTACTTATCTTCAAATGGAGATTTGAAGACGTGGCAGAAGCTTGTAGCAAAAGAACTTTTTTCTTAAATGTAAATGGCGTAGTGTTCAATCAGACAGAAAGAGTCTAAGGTTCTATAGATTTTATGAATGGAAAACCCAGATGCTCCTTGATTCAATTCTATTAGATCTCAAAGAAGAGTATAGATTACTCTCTTAGAACAATATTAAAAAGATCTTGAGATAAGGGAATTGACTAAGTTATAAATTAAAATTATAAATACTAAGAGATAGCTTGTCAAGGACTTGAGCCTCTCTCTCTCTCTCTCTCTCTCTCTCTCTCTCTCTCTTGCAGAATGATTATAGTAAAAAAATTGTAATTTAGAATGAGAGAAAGTCTTAATTTGTAGGCAAAGAGGTTGGAACTTCGGATAGCCTAAGACTGCCTTTGGCTGGCTGGATTCCACTGAATTCGTTCCAATGGCTATCGAATCGCTCGGGATAAGATCTATCCAAAACTTGGCTGGCCCGATGTCAAATTTGTCTAGCCGAAATTCACAATTTAGCTAGCTGAATGTGCCAATCGATTGGCTAAATTCCATTAAAAATAAAAGATTTGCATTGCTGGAATTTGACCCAAACTTTCTCGGGCTAGCCAAATTTGAAGCTTAGGCTAGCCGAACCAAAACTTAGGCTAGCCGAATTTTCAACAGAATTTGCTATTATTCTCGGGCTTGAAGTTAGGCTCGCCAAATTTCAGGGCAAAAACACTTATAAAAGCCCAAGTTATTGAAATTTTAAAAGTACCCACTCCTAAGGTCTTTTTAGGGTTCTACCACCTGTGTTTTACCAAATATATGAGTCACCTTGTCTTGAACTTTGACTTGATCTTGTCTTAAATTCGGGCGTCGACTTCTTGAGAATATGTGCCAATCTTGAGTTGATCATAAGCAAGCTGATCATAAGCCGGTCTTGAGCTGATCTTCAGGCGTGTAAAGTAGTTATGATTTCATACTTGTGATCTGACCTTGAAGCACTTTTGTGTTACGAAATTTGACAATCCATGTGTGTTAAACATAAAAGCACTTACAAAAATTACTTTCTAAATGGTGACCTAAGTGAGGAAGTTTACATTGAACAACTAAAGGGTTTTGAAGATTCCAAATTTCTTGATCATATATACGGTCTTATAAAGGCACTGTATGGTTTAAAACAAGCCCCTAGAGCATGTATGAAGAATTGAGTAAATTTCTTCTTAGTCATAATTTGTGATGGGTAGTGTTGACAAAACTTTGTTTGTAAAGAAATATAATGATGATATCTTGATCATTCGAATTTATGTCGATGATATTATCTATGGATTTACTTATGCTAATCTTTCAACTATGTTTGCAAATCTTATAAAATCTAAATTTGAAATGAGTATGGTCGACGAGTTAAACTATTTTCTTAGACTACAAGTTAACAGCTCGAAGATGATATCGTCATCTCTCAAACCAAATATGCACTAAATTTAGTAAAGAAATTCAGTTTTGAGATTGGTAGGAATTTTAGCATTGTTGAGGCATAAGAAAAATACTCTATCATGAAGATTCCCCGGTTGTTGTACGTCCAACTCCCCTAGCATACAGACCTGTTGTGCGCAACTCTCCTAAACTGGATTCCCTGTTACGCGAGTCTCTCAAACTGGATTCTCTGTTGCGTGGGTCAGTCTCCCAGACTGGAAGCTTTGTTGCGCAGACACCTCCCCTGTCTAGAAGAAATGTTGCACGCCCAACTCTACCCTGTCACGCGCCCAGCTCTCCCCTATTGCGCGCTTAGCTCTTCCTTGTTACGCTTACTACCGCTCAGATTTCTCTTGCTGCGCACCCAAGACTTCAGGTTAATGAACCTATTGCCTGGAAATAGTCCTTGCACGTGTAAGGGGGGCTATAAATATCCTTCTTCTCCTCATTTGAGATGGAGATGAATCAGAAGTTTAGGAGTTTTCGACCACCAAATTTTTACAGTTCACATTATGCATACTGGAAAGCTAGAATGAATATATTTCTGCAATCTTTGGAGCACAATGTATGGGATATTGTTGAGAGTGGGTATGAGGTGTACTTGAAAATAGCACTACTATATATTGACTAAAACATAAGATATTTTGGACTAATTATGATAAACAATGGAAGACGTGATTACAAAGCAATGAATGCAATTTAATGTGTTGTTTCACAAGAGGAATTTAAAGGCATATGATGTGTGAAACATTGAAACAAGCATGAGATCTATTGGAAACCACCCATGAGGGAACAAACACGGTAAAACGTTCAAAGCAACAGTTCCTAAAAGTCCAATTTGAGAATATAAAAATGGAAGAACATGAAACATTTATGGAGTTTTACACAAAACTGAATTATATATGTAACTCAATGTGGAGACTTCGAGAGCGGGTTCCGGTACCAAAAAAATGTATGAAAATCTTGAGATCCCTACCGGAACGCTTTGCTTATAAGTTACCACCATTGAAGAGTGTAGGAACATTGACGAAATGAAAGTAGAAGAACTCATAGGTTTCCTATAGACGTATGAACTACAATGCAAAACTAACAAAATCTAAAAATATTGTCCTCAAAACATCAAAGAACTAAAGTGAATCTGAAGAGGATAGTGAAAATAATGATTTTGATGAGGAGGTGGCCCTTTTGGCCAAGCGGTTCAAAAAAATTATTCAACAAGAATTCAACTAGGGGAAATATCCTGACTAAAGGAGCTAAATAACCAATCCTTTAAGAAGGTCAAAGGAGCTCATATGCTACAACTATAGATGTCACGCCCCAAACTCAAAAATCGGGCTCACAAAATTCTCGATTGCCGAATCCAGTGCCGCCGACAGCTCCGTAGTACCCCATTCTCAGTTCCCAGCACCCATACACCAGATTCCGATCCTGGGATCCTACAATGAGGATTTTTAATATTAATTTGATTCGTGATAAGCATAACCCATGAACAATAACCACAAGAACACCATCACAAAATCCACTATGATAAAAAAAAAACTTTAAGGTACAATGTATATGAAGGGAAATACAAGATAATAATAACGGAAACTCCAGAAACTCGACTGTACGCTCCTAATGCGGCAAAGCTACGGCTGCGTCTTGGCGTCACCTACACGCATCAATCACTCATAAGCTTATAAAAAGCTTAGAGGGTGGTGTAAGTGTTTGCGTAATATGAACGTGCTCAGAATGCAATATCAGAGTAATGCAGAATCATGCTGATGAGTGCATGAATGCAATCAGTCATACCAAGGGTATGCAGTGGAAGACATAAATGCTATCAGTCATATCAATGCAGCTCATCACTAGAGTATCAATTATCAGTACGGTTCTCACTCTAGATAATCATCGGGGTTTAGTACACTCCAAATGACATTGCCCCTTTTCCAGGCGCGCAGTCCAAGTGAGCGTAAGAAACCTCATTATCCACCTGGCCAATAGTCTGCCAATACCAATCCAGCACGTCGATAGTAGATACATTCACGAGCTGGTCATACTCAGCCTAGCAATGCTCCCTACCCTCGGGCGGGTAAGGCCACACCCCTTTCCAACCGACCATGACAAAGTGGGAGACGCGGCCTCCAAGTATTCAGCCCTTGTGCACTCATGTATCCACTCGGTCTCGACGTTGGAGTCATCCTCTGGTACCATCGGGTTTAGGAATTTTCACCCGGGGACATTTATTGCGCCCCAGTGCTAGTAACAGTATTTTCGGTGTCCGATCCTGCCATCCACGATGTGCTTGTGGAGGCCATAACCCTGAGTCATTAGGGCATACAATAATCATGTCATACAAATGCAAAGTGCATGAATCACACTATCAGTCATGCAAAAATCTTGCACGTACCATGCGCTCATGTGGGATAACTCTGTCTATCAGGGAGCCCATAAACAATCTGCCCGAAGGCATATGCTATGATCAGTCACTTCTCATATCAAGCATACATATGATGCGTATGAGCATGAATCATGGAACTATACTAAACATGTTATATGGTGATGGTTTCTGTTCATAACGAAGATGCGCCTAGACGGCCTACACACTACAAGTATGGGCCTAACAATGGGCCCTAGGGAGAGTTGTTACAATGCGGACATTTAACCATCATTACTCTTACAATGTGGATGTCAAACCATCATTGCTCCCATGGCAAAGCCGCTATAAACATCATTGCATACATCATGGTGGAATCTCACATCGCAATGGGCCTCATATACATCACATTCGGCCTACACAAAGGCCTCACATACGTCTCATTGGGCTTCACTCATGGTCCTTATATACATTACATTGGGCCCCAACCCATGGGCCTCAAATACGTCTCAATGGGCCTCATATACATTATGTGGGCCGCATTATGTGGGCGGCTCTAATGGACCAACATGCATCGAATGGGCCACATCATTTGGGCCACACCAATGGACCTCATATATATCAAATGGGCCACATCATTTGGGTGTGAGACTCGTATCCTAGCCCGTACCGTTTCGTAGGCTTCCGCGGTCCTCCCGGTCAAATTTTGGTGACCTGCGATCTATTATCGGCATTTACACGCAGTCCTAAGTTGTGTCCCATATATTAGAGTCGGCTCGACTTGAAACTTATACCGTTACGACCGTGTCACCGCGGTTCCAATGCCACTTCTCGCTTGCTAAGGCAATTGCCAAGCTAGGAGATGTGGGCCCATGTTCACTTAACCATTCCCAAGTACAACCACCCCTCCCCTAAAGTCAACTCTCTCTCTCTCTCCACCCATCCTCTCTTATCCAAAATTCAACCCAACTCAGCCCTCTTCTTACACACCCATCCCTCTCTCCTTACATCACCCCTCTCTCACTCATTTCTCTCTCATTCCAAGCAACCCAAGGAGAGATCCAACATTCAAGCTTCCCATGAGAGAGCTAGTGTGGCCCACCTTCCTACCTCCCATCTCCACCATCCAAAGTCCATCTTAACCGTTTAAATCGACCCTTTGGAGCCCTATATTGTATTCGCAGAAGAAGGAAGAGGAGATCGACTGTGGGTGTTCTTCTAGGGCTTGATTTGTGTAATTTTGATTCTTTGAAGGCCCACTTATGGTGGGACCCATTTTGATCTATGTTTTGTATCTTGGAGGGGCCCATAGTGGCGGGGTCCCTCCCATTTTCAGTGTTTCTCTCTCTCCTTTTCTCCCTTGTATGATGGCTCGCCTTGATGGCATGTGGTGTCCACATGTATGGACCCACCTAATCTGCACCGTCCATCTATTAAACTACTGGGCAGCAGCCCAGCAGCATATAGCTGCTGCAATTGATGTCAGTAAGCTATGTGGGCTGACTAATGTATGTGTTTTACACACACCTCCATCTATGTTATGTGGACCCCACCACCAATCATGTATTTCACATATGGGGTGGCCTCGTGAATGTGGACCCCACCTGAAGCATGCATCCATCCATGTTGTCATGGAGCCCAAATTATGTATGTATTTCAAGTCCACACTGTCCACCGTCTAGTGCCTGGACGGTGGAACCCATATGTAATAGGTGTTGTATTCACGTCGTCCATCCATTTTCCTTGACATGGGACCCCACCTAGATATATGTTATATCTCCACCGTCCATTTAATTTCCTTGCTCATTTTAGGCTTTGAGCCAAAAGAAAGAAGCTAAACTGAATCTCTGGTAGGCTACATTGCAGAAAACAGTGGTTTTTATGATATAGACTGTTAGGGCCCGCTGTGATGTTTCTACACACCGAAAAATGTTGAATATGGGGATTGTTAAGCTCATCACGAGCCAGAGAACCTAATCAGCGGAGTGGATCCTCCTAATGTGGGCCCCACCTATAAAAATCCTCAGAATTTTTTTTTTAAAATGAAAGAAGAAGGTCAAACGCTGCTGATGCCTATTTCTAGAGGACGCTGCAATAGGCAGCGTCCAGCTGCTTTGAAATGACTGGGTCCATGGGACCCAACAGAAGGCCCCACCATGAGGTATGTCAAACATCTGCACCAGCCATTCCATGGGTCCCCTTTAGAAATCGGGATACGCCAAAAATCAGCCGTATATAGGACTCAAGTATCCCACACCATTTAAAATCATGTGAATACATGTTAAATCATATATATACACTTGCTGGGGCCCACCTGAAATTTGGATGCTTCTGAAACTCGGTCTGACCCCTTAACCAAGTCGGACACACTAAATGGATGGGCTGAATTTGTGAACCACATCTTGGTGGGCCCAACTAATGATTATGAATGTTTTAATGGAGGTCAAACCTCTTAAATGTGTACCTGGTGTGGCCCACACAGCCACAGATTGACTTGATTTTAAGTCTCAGGCCCACCATGATGTGTGTATTATACCCACACTATTCAGCTATTTTATTAGGTCGTGGGCCCAATTACGTTGTTTGGCACACCATGTTGTACGTGTTTCATCTATGCCGTCCACTTATGCGGCCCACCTTAATGTGTGTATAGCAGGCACACTGTCCATCTGATGGGGCCCATTTGGAATGTGCAGGACCCACCTCGATGAGCTGTATGTGCAGCCCATTTGATGAGGCCCGATGTGATGTAATTGGCGCCCGGGCATGAAGCCCATTTGATGTATTCGAGGCCCAGATGTGTGAGCCATTTGATGCATATGAGATCCATGTGTAGGGCTCACATGTTATGTATTTGAGACCCATGTGTAAGGCCCACCTATGATGTATATAGGCCCATGTGTAGGGCCCACCTATTGTGTATTTGAAGCCCATGGGTTGTGGCCCATTGTGTTGTATTCGAGGCCCGTGGGCAAGGCCAGATGTGATGTGCTTATGGCCCATATGAAGAGGCCCATTAAGATGTATTTCTGACCCATGTATTGCGGCCCATTTGATGTATACGAGGCACGTTGGTGCGGCCCATTGATATAGCCCGTTTGATGTACATGAGGCCCGTTGGTGCGACCCATTGATACAGCTCATGGTGATTGTATGAGACCCTTATGTAAGGCCCATTATGATTGTATGAGGCCCATTGAAATCGTATGTGGCCCATGGTAATGAGGCCTTTGTATGAGGCCATGGGCCCACTATATATATTTTGCCCTATGAAGGTCACTCCTTGGGGGCAATATTGGTTAAAGTCCACATTGATGGGAAATGATAGTTAAATATCCACATTGTGACCTTTCCTTAGGCCTAATTAGGCCCATTCTCATCATTCACTCATGGGTTACCCCAAATGAATGGGACCCATTGATATTGCTTTGACCATCATCGGCCGTCCATCTATGGACCCCGCCTTGCATCGAGATCGAGGCTGATTATCAAGGCCGATTCTAATTATTGATACTGATTCCAATTTTTGAGGCCAATTGTTGAGGTCGATTCCGATTCTGATTGTCGAGGCCGATTCCGATTGTCAATATTGATTTCGATTATCGAGGTCGGTTATCGAGGCTGATTTTGATTGTCGAGACTGATTCCGATTATCGAAGCCGATTATCGAGGCCGATTCTGATTGTCGATACCGATTCCGATTATCGAGGCTGATCATCGAGGACCGATTCTGATTGTCGAGACCAATTTTAATTCTAATTGTCGAGGCCAATTATCTAGGCCAATTTCGATTGTCAATTCTGATTCCGATTATCAAGGCCGATTCCGATTATATAGGTCGATTCCGATTCCGATTCCGATTGTCGAGGCCGATTGTTGAGGTCGATTCCGATTGTCAAGGTCGATTCTGATTATCGAGGCCGATTCTGATTGTCGAGGCCGATTGTCGAGGCCGATTCCGATTGTTGAGGTCATTTGTATAGGCTGATTGTCGAGGTCAATTATCGAGGCTGATTTCGATTGTCGAGGCCGGATATCGAGGCCGATTGTTGAGGTCCAATGTGATGTATATTCGGCCCATATTTGAGGCCCATTGTGATGTGTATTCAGCCCATGTTTAAGGCCCAATGTGATGTATATGAGGCCTATGTGATGAGGCCCATTGTGATGCATTTGAGGGCCAGGCGATGGAGCTCATTGTGATATATGTGAGGCCCATATGAAAAGCCCATCGTGATGTGTATTAAGCTCTTGAGTGAGGCCCATGGTGTTGTATATTTGGCCTTTGTGTGAAGCCATGGGTCCACTATATGTTAAGCTCTATGTAGGCCATTCCTTGGAGGCAATGTTGGTTAAACGTCCACATTGTTGAGGTCGATTGTCGATGTCGATTATTGATACCAATTATGAGTATGTGACAATATAACATCATGATACATGCCCATACACATCATTTGCATGTTTGTTATGAGATATGGTTGACCATTGCATATGTCATTAGGAAGGTTATTATGAGACTCCCTGATAGGTAGAGATTATCTCACATGAGCGCATGGTATGTGCAGGATTGATGCATGACTGGATTGTATGACTATGCATCTTGCATTATGTGTTGTGATTAATGTACGCCCTAGCAACATCAGGGCCGTAGCCTCCACAGGCATATCGTAGATAGCCGATGGGACACAGAAAATTTGTTATTAGCATCAGGCTGCCATAGATGGCCTTAGGTGAAAATCCCTAAACCTCCGAGGTCAGGAGACGCCCCAATGTCGAGACCGAGTGGATATATGAGTGCCCGAGTGCCGAATACCAGAAGGTCGCGTCTCCCACTATGTCGTGGTCGGTTGGGAAGGGGTGTGGCCTTACCCGCCCAAGAGTAGGGGGCATAGGTAGGCTAAGTTTGACCAGCTCGTGAATGGGTCCGCTATCGACGTGTCGGGTAGATATTGGAAGTGGGTTATTTCCTAGTGTAGTCATTATGTCAAAGCATAGTTCTAACATACCTAAAAAAAAAGTTATGCTAGGACCAGTTTGATATTTACTATGTTTCAAGACTACACATTTGTGTAAGGACATAATGGATTTTGAATCTTTTAGAGTTTATTAACTACTCCGAAGGTAGCCAAAGTTGGCAAAGCTATTGGAGACATTCTCTAAGTGCATTATTGCCTAACTACTGGTTCTGAATTTCAAAACATGGTTACCCAATTTCAAAGCAAGGTTGTTCACTGCCCATTATGGTCTTGGAGTATGATTTTTATTTGAAATGATTTTTGTTACCTTCAATTGTTTATATAGGTAGGATATCATGTGTTTTATGCATTATGTAATATGAACATCTATTTCACTTGTTGACCTCATCCTATTGTTATTATGGTTGTTACTGCTGCTAAGCTACTACTACCACTACCACCACCACTACCATCACTTTGTGAATATGTTTCCATTATGAAACTACCAGCTGGTATTTTAGTAGTATGCACAACTTTTTGGTTTGCTATTTTGTACTTTTTCTTAATTTTTTGGGTTATGTGACCAGTAATGGAATTTCAAAACTGTTTTTGAGGCAGACTGGTCTTACTCGAGTTAATCTGATTTTTAACATGGATGATTTCTCACATAAGAATGTTTCATGTAGTAATTTGAATGGCTAAGAGCAGCATACAAACCAATGGAGTTGTTAAAGTCCGACTGGGCAACAATTAGAAAGTCTCCACCATGGGCAATTGATTCTTGGTATGATGGGATTGAGGCATGTACCATGCTCCGTCAACCATTTATGTGTTGACCATAGTGGAGGTGAGACATAGCGATAACCAAACTCTCTTTGCAATTCCATGTTTCACATCCAACTTGAAACTATGGGATTGTTGTTTGGGTTTGCCCCACTTAGGCCATTTCCTCTTTATTGAATTGAGTTGTTAGCAATTTTGTTAATAAGATTCTTATTAAATAATCATGTCAATTATTTTTTGAATGACTATCAGGTGTAGTATTCAAAATAAATAAATAAATAATCTGACGATATTTTTTTCTTCTTTTTTTTTTACAGATATTTTAGCGACGGACCAAATCCATCACTAATTTCTGAACAAGTTGAAAATCGACGGAATATTAGCAATGGACCTTATCCGTCGCCAATATTTTTCATGACAAATACTTCAGGTGGGTTTTTACGAATTTTAGCGACAAATTTTTTATTTTTGCAACGGTTCTTATCTGTTGCAAAAAAAAATTTATGACCTAGTAAATAGCCACGGACCAAGTGATGGACAAAATCCATCGTCTATTTGGTTTTACGATGGATTTGGTCTGTCACAAATTCATGATTTTGGCGTAGTGATTTGAATAAGAAGATTGAACATCTAGAATCAGAAAATGAAAAATTAAAAACCAAAAATTAAAAATTAAAAAACTAAAATGGAAAATTGAAACTAGATGTAGAAAAATCCAAACATTCAGCTGAACTTAGTCATAGGTTTTCCCAAAGTGATGAGAAATTAGAAAGACTTAGGATTGGGAAGAAACTCTAGGGATAAGAAATGATTAGGCTATGAAACTTGCAAATCCAGTCCCTCTCTTGCACCTCCTATGACTAGGAAAACAGTGGCATCTGGCAACCAAACAAAAGTTTCTCCTATTTGTCATGCATGTGGAGACATGGGACATTTGAAATTTGAATTTCTAGCATTTAGACATTCCCATTCCACTTCCAGTTCAAGCAATATTGGTAAATTTAAACCAATCGGAAGAATGATGCAGAAACTAAATAGTCCTCCTACAAAAGTTTCAAATAAAAGGAGGAAATTCCCTACTCTTCCTTAAGATGATAGAGGATGGAGGAGTTGCTTAGGCAAGTTAGACAGCTGAATCAGAAAACCAAAGAATTGGTGAATGAGGCGAATCTGGATCTGTTGCCCCAAAAATCCAAATCACCCAGGAATAACCAAATACCTAAGGGAGAAACTGTAAGTATTGTGCACACTTTTGTGATTGTAAGTGTTGTGCACACTTTTATTTTGTCAAATTTCGATGAGACAAAACACCTTCAAGTGATAGAAAGTTCACCTTCAATTGATGGAAATTTCACCTTCAAGAATAAACTATGAAGTGTGTATAGTGCAAGAACAAGTTCAAGACATGGATAATGTAAGCTAAAGAATACTCAAGTTCTACTACTAATAGAAGATCAAGCTCCACCTTCAAGTAGAAGATTTGTTCTATATACTTCAATGTTCAGCTTTCTCAGGTATAAATGACTCTAGAAAGACATTAGACTTAGGTTCTTTCAAATTCTAAACCTATACGGGGTTTTATACTTTTATTAGGCCTTAGTTCAAGTAGTCTAAGCCTTAGTTTGACTAGCCGAAGCCTTGGTTCGACCAGTCCAAAATTCAAACTTAAAAAAAGGATATTTCGAGTGGTTTCTCGACCAGTCGAGTATGGTGCACAACCAATCAAAGGGTGCTCGACTCAAAGTCCAATGACTAATTTTTGGCACCCTGGACTAGTCGAAGGCAGTGATCGACCAGTCGAACAGGACCCTCGACCAGTCGAGCAGGGCCTTTGACTAGTCGAAGAACGGTTTTATCTGATCACGCCAAAAATTTAAAATTTCGTTGGATCTTAGACAAGTCGAAGGAGACCTTAGACAAGTTTAAGCAACCGAATTTTAGCCTATAAATAGAGGCCTTCTCTCATTCCACATTCATGAACTCGAGCTAAGAAAAGCCTCCATTCAAAAAGGGAGAAGTCCCCATTATCTTCAAGCTATTGCACGGTATTTTAAATTTATGTTTATAACTTTTGTTTTGATTCTTTGATCTCTAGTTTATGAATCTTATATTTTAAAAGAGAGTAATCACTCTTCTTTTTAAGATATAAAGGATTCAAACAAGTATCCTGAGGTTTGAACTAATTTAAAATCAATTAGAACCTAGAAATTCTTGATTGTATTACTGGACATTGAACGTTCTACATCAAATGAAGCAGTTCTACGGGCTACATCAATTTCGTCTTCAAAAAGGAAGATAAGTATCATTTTATACTTTGTTTTTGGTTTCTTTGAGATATCGAGAAAATCTCATGTATTAGTTTTGACTGAGATGACCAGAAAATCTCAGCGTGGGGTTTTGTTTGTGATAGCCCATCTAAAAACACAACTGTATAGGTTTTAAGGTGAACCTGTGAAAACCTTTATTATTAGTGAACGCCAATATCACGTGGGTTGTGATTATTGAGAGTGGAGTAAGTGTGACTGTTTGAGAACAGTTGGTGTACACACCGAACCACTATAACTTCTGGTGTTTGTGGTGAACGGTTTAAATTTCTGTATATGTGGTGAATGATTGTAATTTGGTTGTGTGGTGAATGCTTGTAATAAATAGTTGTCTCTCGTCTCTTGCTTAGTTTGTGATCTTGATCCTTACTACGTTCATGAAATCAGTTTGTCTAACGTAAAACATTTGTTTTTGGTGTAAGGTTGTCCTATGAACAAAGTTTGAATCAATTTCTCAATACTACTGATATTCAGATCAGTGATTTATTCATTATATCTTGACTTTGAATTTTTATTTGGCATAGTCCTATTCACCCACCCCCCCCCCCCCCCTCTCGGGATTGTTAGCTCGCATCTTTTAGAAAAAAAAAAACATTTCATCTCTAAAGAAGGTTGTTACCAAATGGGTTGTGAAAAAACAAAGCTAATTGCTTTATAATATGTACAACGCTTAAAGTAGGTAGTAGCTCAAAATGGTATCTTGATAGTAGTTGCTTCAGACACATAAATGGTGACTGGACCCACTTTGGTAGTTACACCAAGTTTAATGGTGGCTCGGTCACTTTCGAAGATGGGAGCACCACCAAGATTATTGGACTTGGAACTATAGATGGGCCTAGATTGCCCAAGATTAAGGATGTTCTTTATGTAGAAGGACTGAAACACGATCTATTGAGCATCTCTCAAATATGTGACAAAGAACACTCGGTCACTTTCTCCAAAGATGTGTGTGAGATCTCAGATCATATAGGTAAATTAGTCATGAAAGTTATCCGCACAAGTGACAACTACTATGTGATAGAAAGTAGTGGAGAAAATGTCCGTCTACAAGATGTCACATGGCCAGGGATAATGAATTGGAATTGTGGCACCAAAGACTCGGCCATGTACACTACCAGAATATGTCCCAACTCAGCTCAAAAAATCTAGTGAGAGGACTTCTTAACATTGGGAAGAAAGAAAAGGTCGTGTACGATGATTGTCTCAAAGGAAAACAGATAAAAGTTGCACATAAAAAGACAACCACTATATGAACCTCAAAACCACTTCGGTTTTACATATGGATCTAGTAGGTCCCACTAGAATTGAGAGACATGGAGGGAAAAGACATTTTTTTGTGGTGTAGAAAATTACTCCAGATTCATCTGGGTCAAATTTCTTAGGGAGAAATCTGATACTTTAGATTAATTCAAGAAACTCACCAAGAGACTCCAAACAGAAAAAGAATATGCCATTAATGGGATCAGGAGTGATCATGAGGGAGAGTTTGAGAATGACCAATTCCAAGATATTGTGATGAAAATGGGATTCAACATGAGTTCTCGGCTCCAAAAACTCGACAGCAAAATGGAGTGGTTGAAAGAAAGAACTGGGTGTTGCAAGAGATGGGCATGGCTATGCTTAATTGTAAAAATTTGTTAAAAATTTTGTGGGCCAAGGTTATCAACACCTCTTGTTATATAATTAATAGTGTATATCTTAGAGCAGGTTTAAACAAGACTCCATATGAACTGTGGAATGGTAAGCGACATAGTTTCAAATATTTTTGTGTCTTTGCCAGTAAATATTATATTCTCAAAGACAGGGAACATCTAGGTAAATTTGATTATAAAAGCGATGACATCATATTCTTGGGATACTCATAAAACAGTTGCGCTTATGTGGGACCATGCGTTATAGGTAAATCAGATAACAAATCCACTTCTCCAAGTGAGTCTCAGTCGTTGAGTAACATACTGGTTATCAAGGATCATCCCCTCAATCAAATAATTGGAGATCCTAAAGCCGGTGTGAAAACTCGGCGATAGCTTGAGACCATTAATAGTCATCTTTGCTTCACCTCGAAGATGGAACTAAAGAATGTTGTAGAATATTGGATTGCGGCTATGCAAGATGAATTACAACCATTTGAAAGAAACAAGGTGTGGCAGTTAGTCCCTAAGCCACAAGAAACAAACATCATCGGAACAAAATGAATTTTTAAGAAGAAATCTGATGAATCTGGGAATGTGGTAAGGAACAAGGCAAGACTTGTTATGCAAGGATATTTACAAATAAAGGGCATTGATTTTCATGAAACGTTTGCCCTGGTAGTGCATTTGGAGTCTATTAGAATACTCATATACATTGCACGTGCATTGGAATTTAAACTATTTCAAATGGATGTGAAGAGTGCCTTCCTCAATGGTGTGCTTAAGGAAGAAGTATATGTTGAGCAACTAAAAGGATTTATTGATCCTAAGTATCTTCAACAAGTATACAAGTTGAGAAAAGCACTCAACGGTCTTAAACAAGCACCCCGAGCATGGTATGAGCGTTTAACGCATTTTTTATTAGACCACCAATTCTGCAAGGGGAGTGTTGATAAAATTCTATTTACTCAAAAGACCGGTAGCGCCTTGCTAATTGCTCAGATTTATGTGGATGACATTATTTTTGGATCCACTTGTGAAGATATGGCTCATGAATTTGTTGAATTGATGCAATCTGAATTAAGATGAGCATGGTTGGTGCACTCAATTTCTTCTTAGGATTACAAGTGAAACAAATGCATAATAGGATTTCTATTTGCCAGACTAAGTATGCTAAGGAATTAGTAAAATAATTTGGACTTGAATTTGGTCATACACATCATTCTCCCATGAGCACAACACTCAAGCTTTCCAAAGATTTAAATGTCAAGAGTGTGGATCAACACTTGTGTCGTAGCATGATTAGGAGCTTACTATACCTAACAATGAGCCGGCTAGACATTTCTTTTAGTGTAGGTGCATGCGCTAGGTTTCAGGCTGATCTTAAAGAGTCACATCTAATCATTGTTAAGAGAATCATAAGATATGTGGCTGGGACTACTGATTTTTGGCTATGTTACTAGTTTGACACATGTACCATCATTGTAAGGTATTTAAATGTCAATTGGGCCGGTAATCTTGATGATCGCAAGTCAACCAGCGGCGGTTGTTTTTACATCAGCAATTGTGATGTAGAGTGGGTCGCGGACAATTTCATGGCCAAGATGGATCAAAAAAGGCCCGGTCGGCGACAGAAGTGATCCAAACCATCGGACCTTAAATCGGGCGTATCTCACAATCCGGAATGAGTTAGCTGATGTAAAATATATGATTTTGGGGTAGAATGAGCTACTTTAGCCAACCAACCTTGCTATGCCGGGTTGCGATGCTCAGAATTGTGAGAAACCCCTGATTCGACGGTCGTTTCCCTGTTTCAATTTCGTTTTTACTATAAATAGTAAGTTTTAGTTTGATTATAACTCTTCATCCGTCGGGCTTTAGGAGTTGCGCCCAACGTGAAAAGAGCTTAGAATAATTAGGAGAACGGTTTGGTGAAGCCAAATAGGACACTTACTATTTTTGGCCGAAAACCTTGCGCACTAGTAGACATCACGACCGTTTATAAATAGTAAGTTTACTATTTATAGTAAGTCGCGGATTCTAGGAGTTTTAGTTGTAGTTTGATTCTGATTTCTTTCCTATTGCTTGGTATCCCTATTTAAAGGGTTGTGAACTTGTTTTTAATCATCAATTAATCAGTTTCAAATTTATTAGAATTTATTTCTATTTTCTACTTTCTTTCCTCGTGGATTCGAGAAGTCTTTGTGAGGAGTCCAGAGAAGCTCCGTGGATTCAGAGTATTTATCATCATCACGTTCATCCCTACGTCAAATTGTCTTGTGTTTGGGCATAGCAAGAAGCAAAATGTTATATCTTTACCTATCATCAAGGTCAAATACATTGTCGTCGGTAGTTGTTGTGTGCAGCTTCTTTGGATGAAGCAAATGTTGTTGTATTATGGGATTGATTAAACCATGATGACACTATTTTGCAACAACACTATTGCCATTAACATTTCAAAAAATATAGTTCAATATTCTAAAACAAAACACATTGACATCCGACACCATTTTATTCATGAACTTGTAGAGGAAAAATTGATTGTGTGGAATGTGTCTACCAAGTGATAACTTGCCGATATATTAACGAAGCCGCTAGATGCCAATAGAGTTAGAGACCTCCAAAAATCTATTATGGTATGTGCAGTCTAATTTCATCATTGGCCCATGTGTTTTAACTTCTAAATCTAAGAATTCCTAGTCTCATTCAACATTTTTGTGTAAATATGTGATTAATTTACTTTAGTTGATTTTTTTATTCTTCGTGAATTTTACACTACATGAATTAAGAGTACAAATCTTGTTGTCTAGGTATATATTCGTGTAAATCTCATATTTTGAGTCGAAGCTTGCTGAAAAACTGAAATTTTGTGTTTCAATGAGACATTCGATAACATCGAAGTACTTATGGAAGGTGAGTCATCGGAGCAGGATCGATGACATCGAACATACCTTCAATGAGATCGAAATTTAACCTTCAATGTCATCGAAGTATCGCTATAGCAATTAAATTGGGCGTGCACTAAAAATCTGTATTTCACCAATTTTATTTCTTTTCTCCACTCCGCCGACTTCCACTGAACTAGGAGCTTCTTTAGTCATTTTTTTTCTTGGTTTTCACCCTCAAGAAGTCCCTCCTTATGGTAACACAACCCATCATTTCCTCTATTTCCATCATTTTTCTTAGGGTTTTATCATATTTTGGTTTTTTATTGCCTTTGTGTGTTTCTTGATTCTCTAGAGTTCTATCTTGGTAAATCCATTGCTTAAGCTTCCATCCTCGTAGTTAGACAATCTTAAAGAAACTCATATCATGTTGAAAGATAAAAGGAAAGCTCTGGCGCAGGGGGAGTCATCACGATCCACTAGATTCAAAAAATGTGCTCCTAGCCACAGAGCTAAGGCTCTAGTAGAGTCGTCAGCACCGGTGTCTCCTGCTCCACAGTAGGAAACACCGCTTTGAGGAGCTCCATAGCCAGAGATTCAAATTCCATTAGTTCCACCCCCTAGTGACACACTTTCAAAAAATTATCGGGGGCATAATCTAATTCTAGAATGGCACATCGACTTGGAATGTATTTTCCCTTAAGGGATCGAATCCATTCTCGAATCCGCTAGTGAAATTTTGGTAGGATCGACGACCAAACCCAGAGCTCAATGAAGTGAGAAAAAGGAAGAGGATTATAACGATATGGCTTGAGATATCGGTCAAAGGAAGATTTAGATCATTTAATCTTTCCTTTTCATATTGTAATTTATTAAAGGCCCTATTAAAGTGAGTGTCTTTATGTCTCTTAGACATCCCTTTCATCTCTCAAGAATACTTACCCAGTGGGAAACCCGACTAGAATTTAGTTTTATACTTCTCAATGTTTGTGATAGCTTTGGCAGAAGAGAAAATACCTGAAGTAGTTCGACCAGATGTTGTAGTCATAGTAGGGTGAAGTGCCACAAGAGGTCTAAGGTTAGAGATCTTCCAAATGATTGAAGGCATTGTAAGCGTTGGAATTGAAGCAGTAGTTGGAACCATCTTAGCTAGATCTACCGATGTGGTCTTCTGACGTTTCGATTCAAATTGAACTAGCTAGAACATTTTTATTAAAGAAAAAGAATGATCAACCATCTTATTGGTGTTAGAGATGGAAAAGTTGATGTGGTAGAGATTTCCTTGATCTTGGCAAGAATGCCCATGTTTATGGTGTCGCCATATAGTAGGTCTCTACAAATTAGATATCTTTTCCAAGCTGCATTCCTGAGATTTGCCGATTCAATATCGGTCAATTCATATTCTTTAGTGAACTATTTCAAACCAAACTCTTTACCCTCAAAGGGAAAAAAAAAGTATGACTAGACTTATTGAGAGTGAAAGAAAGAAAGAAGTTTATACATTCGACAAACGAATAATTAATCTTGGAGTAAAGAATGTTTCGATGACTGAAAGAAGTGAATTTTATCTCTGTTAGAGTGATTTAAAGATTAATTATTCATAAAACCACATTTAAACAAGCTAAATATGGCCCACCAGAGTGGTAGAATCTCTTTGTGATTGCTTCATACATCTTATGGTTAAGGTGGCCAAGCACGAAAGGGACAAGGGCAAGCTAACTTCCTTGAGCGGGCACCTCAGCCAGATAAATGCATTCCTTAGTGATTTACAGAGAACTCATATAAAATAAAAAATAAAAAATAGTAAATCCACATCAGTAGGAACGACGTATGTTTTTGTTCATTAACCTCATCTTGAGATTTATATTAAAGAGCCATGAAAGTAGAATTTCTT
Source organism: Magnolia changhungtana (assembly GCA_030180095.1). NCBI lineage: Eukaryota > Viridiplantae > Streptophyta > Magnoliopsida > Magnoliales > Magnoliaceae > Magnolia > Magnolia changhungtana. Next base: position 10,937,168 of record JASAUF010000160.1, read on the forward strand.
TATTAGTCTTGTTTAGGAGAGTGAAGGGATGTGAATTTTCAGAGCAAAGCCTGGGTAAACAAGCTCCCTAAAGTGCATAAGATGAGTGAATGGACATACATCCTTGATCGACCAACCCATAGGGCCGCATCCAAAATGGAATGTATTAGTTGATCAACTCTAGAAAGTCGATGCTGGTGCAAGAAGGGAGAAATTGGCTATATATTCATGTAGAGAAAGTTTGATGCATTCGTAAATTCCTGCTCACTTAAATGTATCTCAATGTTGTGCTTCAATGCGAGCATACCATTAATCTCAGTCATTCTTCAATTTGGACCATGCTCTTGGAGACTTAAATACATTGGAAGGATCTAGAAGATTGTCTGATTGGACAAGAATAACTTCATCAATGCACTTCAGAAAGTTGGGCTCGATTTCATGAAGTTGTTCATAAGTGATTGTCAAATGGAAAGTAGGACCAAGAGTCGACAATCAGTGTTTTGTGCGGTTGGAGTATTGAATAAAATATCATTAATCACTCTGGACAGTAGGACATTAATTTCTTTGATAAAGGATTACAAGTAGAAAACTGGAGCAGAAGAAGAAGAAGATGTTGTTGTCAGACGTTAAGTCTTCAACTTTCTGGGGCTACTCGACCGGTCGAGTGAGCTGCTCGACTAGTCGAGCACTGCTCGACTTAAAGTCAAGCGTGCTGTTATTTTTGGTGTCCGGTCTGCTCAACCAGTCAAGGGGATGGCTCGACCAGTCGAGGGGGTTCCTCGACCAGTCGAGGTTACGCAGATCCTGCACGGACTGCATAAATTTGAGGCAGTTTCTGGACTTTTCCAAACTAGGTGCGTAAGTGGAGTTTCCTAAACTATAAATAGGGGTCCCTAGGGCTATTCTAAAGTATTCTAAAGCTTTCTAAAAGTTTTTCAATGGTTCCTAAAGAGTTCTACGGTTATCAAAAGGTGTAGCAAGGGTGAGATTCGAGATTGTTCGATCGGGTAACTCCTCTCTCTTGTAATTTCTTTTCATATTGGATTTCTGTCGATTTATGTCGTGGTTTTTTCCCGCAAGGGTTTTCCACGTTAAATCTTTGTGTTCTCATGTGATTGCTTATTGCTCTTGGATTGTTATCCTAGATCTAAATCTGTATGATTCCACAGTACATATCCCTAACAAGTGGTATCAAAGTAATTGTTGGGGCACAGATCTGAATCTGCAGGATTAGTAATAATGGGAAATGGAAAGTTTGATATTAAGAAGTAATCGAGCAAAAATAATTTTGAGTTATGGAAGGTTAAGATGATTAGCCTATTAACCAAACAAGGCGAGATTAAGGCTCTTGAGGAGCGGAAACCTACCATGAAAGATGATGAATGGGAAAACCTTGATAGTAATGTTTTAGCCTCTATCCATTTATGTCTCACGGATGAGGTTCTTTATAATGTTTTGAGGGAGAAAACTACGGCTAGTTTGTGGGCGAAGTTAGAGAACATCTATGCTAAAAAGCCCTCTAAAAATCACCTACACTTGAAGCTACAGTGTTATACCTTCAAGATGGTAGAGGGTGAAGATCTAGAAGCCCATATCAGCAACTTTAATAAATTGATGTGCAAATTGCTGGATATGGAGGAAGTGGTCAAAGATGAGGAACAGGCATGTATATTGTTGAATTCTCTTCCTGCATCATATGAGTCTTTCAGGGACACGATGTGCATCGCTAATAAAACCCTAAGTGTTGACACTATTATCTCAGCCCTTAAAGGAAGGCTATAAGAAAGTTAAACGACGACATGGGGGCATCTTCTGATGCACTGATTATGAGAGGTAGAGATTCTGAGTGAGGTACAAGATCCTCAAGGCCTAGATCCAAATCCAAGGACAAGGGCAAAGGAAAATTAAAGTGTTGAAATTGTGGGTTGTCTGGACACATGAAGAACGATTGTAGAAATCCTAAAGTAAAGAAAGAAAATTCAGCGGCTTCTTCCAAGGTGGCCAATGTTGTCACATCTGATGAAGAGACAAGTGGTGTGAAGTTCTGTCTATATCCATGATCAGACATGTTCACCACAACATGCAGATGAGTGGATCCTAGACACAGGAGCATCATATCACATAACTCCTCATCGGAGTTGGTTCGCTAGTTACAAGAAATGCGATGGTGGACAGATTTTTATGGGCAATGACAATGTCTGTAATGTTGTGGCTATTGGCACGGTGAGCATCAAGATGTTTGATGGGATGGAGCGTACCTTGGCTGATGTCAGGCACGTTCCTGATATGAAGAAAAGTCTGATTTCTCTCGGTGCACTCGAGGTTATAGGGTGCAAGTTCACTAGTATTGATGGTGTCCTTGAAGTTTCAAAAGGGGCACTCAAAGTTGTGAGAGCGCAGAGGCACAGGAACCTTTACAGGTTAATTAGGAGCACTTTAGCAGGTAGAGCGGTAGCAGCTATTGGAGACTTCACGTCTCTATGTATGTGACATGCTCGTTTGGGCCACACGAGTGAGCAAGGCATAAAGGTACTTTCTGATCGATGTTTGATTTTAGCTTTTAAAAATACAAATTTAGATATATGCGAGCATTGTATATATGGTAAACAATCTAGATTGTCTTTTAAATCTGGAAAACATGTTTGTAAGGGAGTGCTTGATTATGTGCACTCTGATGTATGGGGGTCATCGCCAGAAGTTTCCATTGGGAGGTCATCATGGTTTATTTCTTTCATTGATGACTACTCCAGGAAAGTTTCGGTTTACTTCATGAAACGTAAATCTAAAGTTTTCACCATATTCAAACAATGGAAGGCAATGGTGGAAAAATAGTCAGGGCAAAAAATAAAGGTTTTAAGGACTAACAATAGTGGAAAATTTACTTTCACTGAGTTTAATGAGTATGGCAAGGATGAAGGTATCATCAGGTATAATACAGTGCGCCATACACCATAGCAAAACGGTGTGGCTGAGCGAATGAATCGGACTCACTTGGAGAGGACCAGATGCATGTTAAGTAATGATGCGTTGGGCAAGGACCTATGGACAAAGGGCGTTAACACGACTTGTTATTTGGTGAACCGATCTCCTTCAATGACAATTGAATGTAAAGTTCCAGAGGAAGTATGGAGTGTTCAGAAAATCGACTACTCAGATCTACGCATATTTAGTTGTGAAGCTTACTCTCATGTACTGTCAGTTGAGAGAGATAAGCTAAACTATAGAGCCAAAAAGTACATCTTTGTTGGCTATGACATTGGTGTGAAAGGTTACAGGTTATTTGACAAGGTTACATGCAAGGTCATCACTAGCCGTGACGTCAGATTCGATGAAAGCTCCCTATTTTGCAAGAATGATTAAGAGGAGCAAGATGAACCAGAAAGAGTGATCGTAGATGTCCAGATTGACATAGATGATACTCAAGCATAGACATATACGTAGATAGAGGTAAAGGAGCAGGTGAAGCAGCCACCTGTAAGAATAAACCCACCGTGTAATCGCAGGTTACCGGCAAGATACAAGGATGACTCTAATATTGCATATGCCCTCATTACAGATGAATGAGACCCGTCAACTATTCAGGAAGCTCTTGATGAGCCTGATGCAGAAAAGTGGAAGGCATCTATAGACAATGAGATGGACTCGCTGTACAAAAATCACACATGGGAGCTAGTGGAGCTTCCCATGGGCCGAAAAGCGATCGGATGTAAGTGGTTATACAAAAGGAAACATGATAGATACAAAGAAAGATTGGTAGTGAAGGGTTATGCTCAGAGAGAATGAATTGACTTCATAGAGATATTCGCGCTGGTAGTTAAGTAGGTATCTATCAGATTCGTGTTAGCGTTAGTTGCCCAATACGATCTCGAGCTGGAACAGATGGATATGAAGACTGCATTCCTGCATGGGGAATTGGAAGAGCAGATTTACATGAAGTAACCAGAGGGCTACGAAGTTAAAGAGGCAGAGAAAAAGGTTTGCAGGTTAATGAGGTCGTCGTACGGCCTAAAATAGTCACTTAGGCAGTGGTATAAAAAATTTAATTATTTTATGATGAGTCAAAAATTTACTCATAGTGAATACGATCACTGTGTCTATTACAAGACACTGAGTGATGGAAAATTCATCATCTTAATACTGTATGTTAATGATATGTTGATCGCCTGTCATGATATGTTTGAAATCAACATACTGAAGACTCAGTTATCAAGGACATTCGAGATGAAAGATCTGGGGGCTGCAAATAGGATTCTCGATATAGATATACATAGAAACAGGAAGAGGAACAGGCTTTGGTTATCACAAGCAGAATACCTTAAAAAAGTATTAATCAAGTATGGGATGGACCAGGCAAAGCCAATGAGCGTTCCCCACGCTGCTCACTTCAAGCTTTCCTCAAAACAATGTCCTAAATCAAATGAGGAAAAGCAGGTTACATCTCATGTGCTTTATTCGAATGTAGTTAGCAGTTTAATGTATGTCATGGTCTGTACAAGACTAGATATTTCACAAGCAGTCGGTGTTGTGAGCAGATAGATGTCAAACCCCGGCAAGAAACATTGGGAAGCGGTGAAATGGCTACTTCGATACATTCGAGGTACGAGATACTATGTCTTAACTTTTGAAAAGACAAGGACAAAGTTGGTAGGATACGTGGATTCTGACTACGTAGGCAGTATAGAGTCCAGAAAGTCTACTTCAAGATACTCGTTTGTACTAGCGGGCGGAGCAATTAGTTGGATGTCAAAGCTTCAATCCGTGGTGGATCTTTCCATGACTGAAGCAGAATATATGGCAGTAACGGAAGCGTTTAAAGAGGGTGTTTGGCTCAAAGGCATGATAAATCAGTTGAGACTTCAGCAGGAGGCGGTGTTGGTTAATTGTGATAGCAAGAGCGCTATCAATTTGGCTAAAAAATTTGTTATCACTCACGTACTAAACACATTGATCGTCACCACTTTATCCGATAGGTGCTTGAGGAAGGAGGCGTCACACTGGAAAAGATTCACACCAGCATGAATCCAGCAGACATGCTCACTTAGGTCGTTCCTACAGAGAAGTTCAACTTCTGTGCAATTTCTCTAGGCTTGGCGATGGCGTAAAAGAAGGATGAAGTGTGAATGAAAAGCGTTGATAGAAGCCATGAGGCAGAGATAAGAGAAGTAATCAAGCAACTACACGGTTGAACGTTGAAGACTTGGTGGAGATTGTTGTCAGACGTTAAGTCTTCAACTTTCTAGGGCTGCTCGACCGGTTGAGAGCCTGGCTCGACTGGTCGAGTGAGCCGCTCGACTCAAAGTCCAACGTGCCGTTATTTTTGGTATCCGATCTGCTCGAGCAGTCGAGGGGATGGCTCGACCGGTAGAGGGGGTTCCTCGACCAGTCGAGGTAACGTAGATCCTGCGCAGACTGTGTAAATTTCAGGCGGTTTCCGGACTTTTCCGGACTAGGTGCGTAAGTGGAGTTTCCTAAACTATAAATAGGGGTCCCTAGGGCTATTCTGAAGTATTATAAAGCTTTCTAAAACTTTTTCAAGGGTTCTTAAAGGGTTCTAGGGTTATCAAAGGGTGTAACAAGGGTGAGATTCGAGATTGTTCGAATCGGGTAAGTCTTCTCTCTTGTAATTTCTTTTCATAGTGGATTTTCGTCGCTTTGTGCCGTGGTTTTTTTGCGCAAGGGTTTTCCACGTTAAATCTTTGTGTTCTCTTGTGATTGCTTGTTGCTCTTGGATTGCTATCCTAGATCTAGATCTGTGTGATTTCGCAGTACAAAGCCCCAACAGATGCAACTATGTTAACTTGATGAAAGGAAATCAGGAGGAGTTTGATGCAAGAGAAGAAGTGTGAAATGGGAAAAGCATCAACTTAATAATTTCTTATGTATTGGCCACGATAGATGTGCATTAATAATGAAGATGTTATTATGACTCCCCATATGATACAATTTTATGTGACATATCACATAGATAACCTATAAGCGTGAGACAAAGGATATCTCTTAATACGACATTAGTACAGTAGAATCAATGGGAAAATTACTTTTGAATTAACGACTAATTGCGTTTATGATGTTGAGCAACAAAACCACACCGTTGTCACCTTTTTCCTAAGGGCAAAGTGATGTGGGGGCAATGTTTTACCATATTTTTAGCTATTATGAGAAAGTCAATAGGAGGGCAACGTGTGGCATTGCATAAGGAATAAAAAGTGGATAGAAAGATCTTTAAAGATTTGGAGAGCTTTTGTGGACTATAATTGGCATAAAGCTAGTATTACACATCAGTGGTTGGTCGACGGAGTATTGTGGTTGATATCAAGAAGTGTGATCGAGTGGTTAACATGAAAAGATGTAGGGGCACTCGAGTCGAGCATGGTCGAGCTGTTTAAGATTATATAAAAAAAAAAATTTAAAAATTTAAAAATTAAAAGGTGACAGAGGACAACCAAAGTAAAGCTTTAGCCGAAAGAAGAGGAACCATCGTAAAAGAAACATATTAAAAGAAGGATGTAAAGAAGAGAAGAATCTAGAAAGGTTTTTTGATTGTCGTAACCATTGCAATAATATAAGAATGAAATGAAAGAATAAGCTACAATATAAATCTATAAATAGTAGATAAATAAATGTAACAGAAAAAGAACCAACAACAGCACACTTAATCCAACGTAACAATCAATTAAATTTATCAATTTATCTTTTATCTCAAGTTATCTTAACAAGAAGTGTTTTTTTTTTTTTTTCACTAGTACTCTGGAAGCCCTAACCTGTGGAATGCACAAAATAATCTATCTCTGAAGAAAATACCCTACCTTCTTATCATCGCTATCGTTATCAAATTTTATAAGTGAACGAGTGTACTGACAATCTTCTTCAAATCTGGTCAGAGTTGATCAGTTTATATCAAGCAATAATTTCAATTCTCCCAAGCCCGATAATAGAAAACAAACTAAGCAACCAACACATGGTACTCACATCAGTGTAGGCATGATGTAAGAAATAACGGCATCGAAAACTTCAGCCTTGCTCTATTCGTCCGTCCATTTATGGTGTAAAGTAGCAACCATATGCTGTGAGCCATGGTCGCACATGCAGTGGCGTGTGCCTGAGCTGCGTTCAATTTAATTTTGGGCCATGTTTTAAAATTATCTCTTCAGATGGATGAACGGTGTTGATGCAATAAATACATCATTGTGAGCCATGTAACTTTGATCTCCTTTGAACCTTCCGTACAACGGACGTGAATTGCTTCCTACCCGGCCGGTCTCTATCCCTGAATGCGCAGTTATGTCGGCAGCCCACCGTGATGTATCTGTTTATGCAAGCCGTCCAATCCTTTTCTCAAATTATTTTAAGGCATGAACACAAAAATGAGTCAGATCCAACGCTCAAGTGTACCAGCTCCGTTGCATTTAATGTGCTGGTTGCATTAAATGCTAGTGTACCACGCCAAATAATCTGCTCCGTTGCATTTAATGTGCCAGTTGCATTAAATGCTAGAGTCATAGTGGTTCATTTGAGCGTTGGATCTGCCTCATTATTATGCTCATGCCTTAAAATCACCTGAGAAAAGAGATAAACGGCTTGGATAAACAGATACATCACGGTGGGCCGGCCCACAGAACTGCCCGTTCGGCATAGAGACAGGCGGGGGTAGGAGGCAATCCGCGTCCTCGTACAACGTGGAGCTGTAGGAGCGTTAGCGCTCGTCATCGTCCGACACGTACTAACACCTGCCAGGTCGATGGTATGTGGAAGATCAGCCAATCTGCTTCCTACATCATGATGGACCACGGGGCTTTCCCACGTTTACACAGTACTAAGGTCGGTGCTGCACAGCACGGATTTGGGTGCTCTGTATATGATGAAAGGCTCCATTCGCTCCACTGTGATGTATGCATTTTCTTCGTACCGTTCATCCATTATTGCATAACATTTTCCTGCATAAGCCTAAAAATGAGATAGGCTGAATGCTAAGCTGACCACACGACAGGAAATAGCGCTTACCGTTGAAAACTTCTTAGAAGCCACCGAAGTTTTAAATCGAGTTGACATTTACATTTTTCCTTCGTTTATGTTTGTGTGACCTTTTGAACAGGTTGGATGGAAAATAAACATCATGGTGGAAGCCGTGTGGTCCACTTTCAGCGTTGGATCCGTCTCACGTTTCGGCTCATGCCAATGAACGGTGATGATAAGACCCACATACATTTTGGTGAGCCCACATAGCTTTTCCACGTATACACATACCAAGTTCGGTGATGTGTTCAACACTCCGCAAATCCTACATGAACCGACGACCCCAACGAACTCCAGATATTCTCGTGTTCATATACAGCTTATCCTCGTCTCTATAGACCTGTAATCATCTGAGATTTTCTTTGAATTCTGTTTATATTTTCCAATCTATCTGTATTATGAATTTGCACATATGATTTCATGCTTTGATTATATCTTTATTTGGATTTCAATTGTCTTCACTCCGACAGATTTCTGTTTTTCTCAAATCATGATTTCAATCATAATTGCGTTCGCTCCAAAAGATTCAACGCCATTTAAACTGAATTCCAACTCTCTGTTTCAATATCTTTTCCGTCATTGAATTCCGAAATACAGAAAGAAGAAGATGGCATTGCCGAAAATCGGGTCATTTCGATACAATTTCGACATGAAGAACAAAGAAAGGCGGGCGAGTTTCAGATTTTACGAGGAAAACGAAAACAAAGAGAAGATCCCCCTTTGCAGAAGACTGAGAGACGGAATCCTTCATCCGTGGAAAGGCCTGCAAAAGTTCGTAACTAAAGTTTGGGAATTCGGCCGTTCAGATCCTCGGAATGTCATCTTCTCGGCTAAGCAGGGCTTGGCTCTCATGATCATATCTCTGCTTGTATTCTTCAAGGGAAATCTCAGCCGGTATGCGGAGTGGGCCGTCTTTACCGTTGTTGTTGTCTTCGAGTTCAGCGTTGGTATGTATCAAATTTACTTGTAATTCCTATCTTGTGATGATGTGTTTGTATGTATAATTGACACGAATTGTCACAGCTGATAAAAAAGATTTCTTAATATTTGGTTGGTTATGTTTGGCTGCAACAGATTAGACTGATAAATCATGAAATAACATGATACTTGGTGCAACCAAACACGCTATTGATTTCCTGAAATTTAATATCGCAATTTAAGACAATTGCACATCCAAACACATGCTAAGAGATTGCGGAGGAATCGCTTTTCTAAGTATTTCTTTTACAGGAGCAACGTTTAGTAAAGGAATCAACAGGGGCATGGGGACTTTATCAGCCGGAGGACTTGCGCTTAGCATTGCAGAATTATCGAAACTGGCCGGGAAGTACGAGGAAATCATAATCATCTTCACCATCTTCTTTACAGGTCTGTGGAAAATCTCTCTATATGTTTTCATCTTTCCAGTCTTTACCGAAAGTGGTAAGTCGAGCCTTTCTTTTCATTTCTTCTTTCTTCTCGGAAGAGTTAAAGTGCCTTCTTTATGTCGGACTCGGATTTTGGTGACCCCTCCTGTATCAAATCTCTCGGTGCTGTGGGCCAACGTTTGATGCATTTGTTTTATCCATGCCGTCCATCCATTTTTCCAGCTCATTTTAGGGCACTATATAAAAATGAGGCAGATCTAAACTCAGGTGGGCCACACCACATGAAACAGTGGTGATTGAACGCCCATCATTAAAAACTACTTAGGGCCCACCGTAATGTCTGCCATCTAACCTCTTGATTGGGTCACGGATCTTCTAGACCTGTTGATTGGGTCCTTACTCATGCCTCTTTGATAAACTCACAAGAGTTTCAACACGAGGTCACGGGTTACGAGTACCCATTGCGGTGAAATGCGACTCTTGATCCCAAAAAAGAGGGATATAAATCTCAGGTGGACCACACCACAGGAAAACAATAAGTGATTGGATATCCACCATTAAAATCATCCTAAGGCCCACTGTACTGTTTATTTGACATCCAATCAGTTGATTCGGTCATACAGGCCTAGATGAAAGGAAAGAACAAAGATCAGATTGATCGAAAACTTTTATGGCCCACAAATTGTTTTTAATGGTGGACGTTCATTCAACACTGTTTCATGTAATGTGGTCCACTTGATATTGGAATATACCTCATTTTACATGAAATGATCTATAAAAATAGATGGACAGCATGGATGAAACACGTACATCATGGTGGGCCCACAGAGCACTGAGCACCAGCCAATCCGTTTCCGTGAGTGCGTGTGTTAAAAATAAAAATAAAAGAAAACAAAATCGTTGATTGGCCATTTATGTATGCATGGCATGGACAAAATACATGGATCATGATGCATCATGACGGCAGCCCACAGCACCGACTACTGCCGACCTCGGTACTGGAGGGTTCACTACAGAAATCGAATCCAAGCCTTTTCCCATCTGTATGACAGGATACATGTAGAAATCTTTGGAACATTCATCCAGGGTGACTGGGACCATTGATCGGGTGGGCCGCTAGGTAGAAAGACCATAGCTCGAAATATTCTTTGCTGGGAATGTCTTAGCCATCTGGGTCTATGGTCATTTTCTGCTGAAAATTTTCAGCAGTCCATATATGCATGCACACGGCTGATTCCAGAGATTAAATGGTATGCTAACCACATCAATGGCCTTGATTGCCCCACTATACAATGGTGGTATATATGAGAAGCTCTCCCATCTCTAGCTAACCTCAGGAGGCTTGATCATAGAGCGTGGAATGCTAGCCATATTTTGCAGGAAGGATTCGGCTAGCAACCTGGTCATCCAACGGATCGAGTCAACACCCGGAGCCACAGGTAGACCAGGATTACTTTTACCACTATTGTCAGTGTCTCTTACCCCTTAAAATTCAGTGCTGGAGTAACTGCACTCCTTGGATCTTGAGTTTTCGAGTATATACTTACTATGTATGCGAATTTTATATGCACACTTGGTAGGGTTAACATTTTACCTATGATAAATAATTAGAGTAGCTTTGAATCATAAGCGTCAAAAGTTAAAAAGCGATAATTAAACCAATAAATATATGGTTAATATTTAAAATGTACAACTCCAAAAGTAGCGTTCACCCATATGATGACTACTTAAGCTACAATATACAAATTAAACTATGGAGTTCACCCAGCTGGGAACTCTAATATATACATGTCAAAATTGAATAAAGTGTAAAGTGTTATTTTTTAGTCCAACATTCTAAAATCATCCCGGTGATGGTGCATGCTGGTCTAAGCTTGTCCGTCCGAGATGTCGGTGATACCTTCATAAATAATATCGTCTGATTGGTGTTTTAAAACACCGCTACAGGTGGGAGTGAGTAACTAATTCAGTGGTATCATTTTCGAAGTTACACATATTATCAATACAATCAAGTGTAGGTTATGACATCATAACAAAACAACCAGGAGGGGCATCACCCCACTTAACCCAACACAGTGTCCATACCATAATTCGCGACTCATGAGTCTCTGTAGGATCATAACGTACTAATGGTTATGAATTGATGTAAGTCACTGGTAATAGTGGATGTTATGGGTGAAAGTGAACTGACTCGATGCTCAGGGCATGACGAAGCAATCATCAGAGGAAACCCTCTGAGAAAGGTTGAAGAGCCAACCTAACCTCTGAGGGAACCTTGAGTCCCGACCACCAATACCAACTACGACTCTCAACCTCGAAGGTTGGCCTCACCTCTCGACCTGGTCTCAAGGAGGAAATTCTATCCTAACTAGGTACTGACCCGACCTTAGGTACCAACCTTATCTCAGGTATCGGCTACAACCTCGGATACCGACATCGACTTCGTTATAGAAACATCAAGAGAGAATCTCGCACTGTATATGGGCAGGACTACCTCGCAAGATCTCAGCTGAGCATCATGCCAATCAATATATAATCAAAGAAATGTCTGAGGGTAAATTCATACTACAATACAGTCCCTCAGCGTATCCAACAAATCCACCCAGATCTGCGAACATCCCAAAAATCTTATAAATACACTCCATGCCATAAGAAAAAGGTACACACAACTATCTTGTTCTACTACGCTATTGTGAGTCCATACCAGAGAGTCCCTAACTTAAGCATCGGAGGATCCTCGGCCACAACCAGCGTCCCCATTATTTCCATGTCATTTTTTCCTCTGCAGGTCTTCAAGAGGCTTGCAAGAAGTGAAGCAGGATTGATTAGTTTAAAGCATCAACAACTTGCTGCCGCTTGTGGGAATGACAGCAAAGTCATTCAAAAGTTCCTGTCATATCTACACCACCATGACTAGAGGAAGAAAGAAGGCCTTAGTCACCATCACTGAGCTGATCCTGTTACTAGAAGAACAGCCTGAAGATCCTCAGGCCCAACTCTCATATCACTACACAACCCCCCTCCCGCAGTAGCCGTACAGAGATCCCACAACACACGGGGTTGTTCACAACCCAAGTGTAGGATTGCGATGTAGTAATAACTTATAAGAACGAGGTCAAATCCACAGGGACTAAACTTGTACGTATTCTGAAAAGAACTAGAACTAGAGTTAGAAGAAGATCTAAATCTGAATTCTGGAATAAAAGAGAGTAATTGTGAATATTGTTTAAACTATCAATTAAAGGTGGGAACTAGGGTGCCAAGGATCCACTTGTAGCTATTAAGATGCTACTTTGCTTGATTTAATAAAACAATTGGAATTGGAGTCTTATCCTATTTAATTGAAAGATAAAACAATTTAAATCAAATCTGAACTTTTCATTGACATAATTCTTAATGGAGAAGAATTGTGAAGATTGGAAGGGATTCCATCACCCTACCATGCCCAAAAGACGATGATGAACAATAGGATTTATCAATCTCACTATTTCGAAACAGGAAAAGAAGATATTCAAAGCTATCACACCATCTATTGTAACTCAAGTCATAATATATTATAGAAAACTGAAAATATTCCTTTAATATCAAACTAGAAATCAATGAAGTTCAATAAGAACAAGAATCAAAGCAAAATAAACATCCCAGCATGCTATAAGCTTTACCTCTTAGCCCTAGCTAAGCAGTTTAGCCAACTATATACATGATTGAAACCAAATTTCTTAAACCAAGCATGAAAAATAAACTGAAGAAAAAGAAAAACTCTTTGGCGGCTGCTCCACCCTTTTGTTATGCTCCTTGAGACCTTTCTAAACCTTAGAAGATGCTTTGAAGCATCATAGGGAGTCTTATTTATAGTTGTGGAACTCCAACTTTCGTACCTGGTTATTTAGAAACCGCCTTAAATTTACACTCTGTAATTTACTAAATTAAACTTTACTCATGCAATTTTTCAAAATATACTTCACTCTGCACAGCTAAAATAGACTCCAAGTTTCAGAATATGCTTTTTCAGGACAATTTTAGGAATATGTTTGTTTTCAGGACAATTTCAAGATTCCTTTTCTTCACTTCAAATCTTTGATTCTCTTCATTCCTCACTTGCTTTTCTTGGATATTTGGCATGTGAATTCTTCATTAATGACTTCCAAATCTCCAAATCTTCATTTACTAATCTTTTGAGCATAAATCTTCCTTTAAGCATCAATTTCACCTTAAGCTCTCAAAATCACCTCGCACATGAAAACATGCATAATTATATCGATTAAGCATTATCATATTTATAAAACCAAGGTATAAATATAAGGAGAAATATGCAATATTTTACACTCAACAGGGGCCAACTAGTCTACTTATAAAACCAGGTTGAGGCCCTTGCTAGCAACATGGATCAGATAATGTGGATATTAGCGAGGCAGTAGCCATTCCCCAATGAAGACGTTGAAATGGGTGTAGCAATTGAGTAATCCCGACACCCGCAATTACCTCATGATCCACACACAATGAGGGACCACCCAATGCAACACGAGCAGGCTCCTATGCATATAGTGGGAACGACCGTGCTTGCTGAGTCCGACTTATGCCACACCCTCGACAAAAGGCGACATGGCGAGACCCCCGAAGTCATGGCAGAAAGCGAGATCCCATGGGAGGTAAAGCTCAAAGAGATCCGAGACTAGCTTAGTAACATTTAGCAAGCATGTCAAACTAAAGCCTCAACCTCTGTCGAAGTATGTTAAAAGAGACAGAGCCTTCTTTCACCAACGATATTATGAGATCCCAGCTCCCATCTAGGTTCTGGATGCCTAAGATCACCACTTATTCAGGATCTAGAGACTGGGCCGAACACCTCGGGTCTTTCAGAGCATGGATGGAGCTCCACAGCACATCAGGATCAATAATGTGGATGTCATTCTCCCTGACTCTATCAAGAGTTGTGCAGAAATGACACATACAGCTAAACCAAAATCCATCAGTTACTTCGGCCAACTCAGAAAGGCATTCATTACATAATTCATCAGTGGAAAGGAGAGAAGAATCTCTCAACTCATCTCCTTACCATCACATAGAGGGAGGATGAACTGTTGAAGGACTTCATTACTCGCTTCAATATGAATGCACTTCAGGTCGACGATTACTCTGACAAAATATCACTCGCAGTTATGATAGCCGACCTCTGACAAGGGAAATTTTTCTTCTCGATTGGTAAGAACCCCCGACCACCCTAGCCGACCTCCTTAACAAAGCTAAAAAATACTTAAACGCAGAGGAGCTCTTCAACTCACGGAAGGAAACACAGGGCACAAGTAGTTCGGCTAAAGGGAGGAGAAGGAAGGAGGAAGGCGAAGCGCCCGTGGTTAATAATAAAGAGAAAAAAGAAGATGGCCAAAGTAGAAGTCAGTGTACGAGTCGACGATCGGAAAGTCGATTTCACTCGAACACACCTTTAAATACCATGTCTGAACAGGTGCTCATGGAGATATGTGACAAAAGAATCCTAAAGTGGCTGAGTAGAATCAAGGTTGATGCAGAAAAGAGGGATAATGACGCAAGGATGAACATGATGAGGTCGATCACCGTCTTCCTCAAGGATAACTACTCAAAATCCACGAAGCTTCTCTGGACTCCTCTTAGAGACTTCTCGAATCCATGAGGAAAGAAAGCGAGAAAATATAAATAAATTCTAATAAATTTAAAATTGATTAATCAATGACTAATGTGTCTCCTTACACCATTAATAAAGAAAAAAATAAACCAAAATTCATAATTACCAAAAATAGTAAAATTCTAACTCTAATAAAAACCCTAATTCTAATAAAACTCTTCTGAAGTCTAATTTCTAAAAACAAAAATTCCAAATACACTTTTGTTAGAAGAGTCCTAGCATGATTACAAGTTATTTCTAAAAGGGAAGAAAATCTAAACCTCTAAAAATAGAAACAATATTAAAAAATTAGAATTACTAAAAATAGTAAAATTTTCCTAAAAGTTCATTTTTGAGCTGAAAGCGCGCGTTTTCTGATAAAATAGACAGATACGACCATTTTGTGGGTCAACTCACCTCGGATGGCCCTTTTCAGTAAACATTGATAGGTTGTACGCCCCATAACGATACCCGGATCAAAAGTTATGATTAATTTACGGTCCACCTTCTTTTGGCCCAACCATGCTAAGAGCATACCTGTGATGCGTTCTACATCAAACTCCTCCACTTACAAAAAAACTCATCGTCGAGTTACTCAAGGGGCTTGGCTCATGATTCTGAGATAACTTCTGATGCCAATTTTTATTAGCTATTTTCTTATACTTTACATTAAGCTCTTAAGCTGACATAATGCACGTACTCATGATTTCCTTAACTCAACTACTATCGATCAGCTCCTTCACTTCTGCCTTCAAGGTCTCATATTCTTTTTTATAATGTTGGCAATTAGGTAGGCTTATCCTTGTGACAAGATCAATGTGGTTTTGTATATCTCGTATGAGAGGCAATTTATTAGGGAGTTCATTGAGCACAATCGCCTTGAATTCCTTCAACAGTGGCTTCAAATCCCCTGGGATGTTCACATGCTCCATATTATTTTTTTCAACTAATGCATATATATCTCTTATTTTCTCAGATTGTTTAACAAATGCTTGTTCAGTTGTGAGACACTGTCCCTCCACTTTAGAAATCTTGGGTTGGTCTCCCTTCCCATAGGGGCAAGGATAATCTTTTTGCCATCTTTAATAAATATAAATACGTTATCCCGATCCTTATGTGTAGCATCAATATTATTTTGCCATGGTTGACCAAGTAACATGTGGCAAGCTTCCATGTCTACCACATCATACATTGCTTCATCCTTGTAATATTTACCAATGGAAAAGGATATAAGACATTGTTCGATTACCTCTGTTTTGTTGACCTCCTTGATCCATCCAATTGTGTATGGAGATGGGTGTCTTTCTATTTTCAGTTGTTGCTTTTCCATCATTATTTTTGACATGAAATTCTCATCACTCCTGACATCGATGATCACATTGTAGACTTTTTGGTATGCAGTGCACCTTGTTCGAAAGATGTTGTGTCGTTATAAATTTATCTTTACCTTTGGCATGTACAACGGCTTCCTCATGTTCATGATGGTGGCCTGTGATTCACCATTATCGGTGGGTGCTCTGTGGAAATCAAGGTTGTTTTGTACAGTGACCACAAGCGGTTGAGCATTGCCTTAGGCTCGGGGCAGAATTAGTGCATCCACAATACGGTTGAGGGTTGCCTGCAGCCCTTGCATGGTCAACTGACTCTCCTGATGGAAAGCTTCCATTCTTTCCGAAAGATAATGAATCCCAAAATCACCATCCACTAGATTTTTGTTCATACTTCGTTGTTTGCCATCGGCCCTAAGGGAGTCCTCGCTCTGACACCAATTGACGTAGGGATAAACGGGATGAGGTCGATCATCGTCTTCCTTAAGGATAACTACTCTGAATCAATGAAGCTTCTTCTAACTCTAATAAAAATCCTAATTCTAATAAAACTCTTCTAAAGCCTAATTTCTAAAAATAAAAATTCCAAATAAACTTTTGCTAGAAGAGTCCTAGCATGATTAAAATTTATTTTTTAAACGGAAGAAAATCTAAAACTCTAAAAATAGAAAAATTATTAAAAATTCGGAATTACTAAAAATAGTAAATTTTTCTTAAAAGTTCGTTTTTGAGCTGAAAGTGCGCATTTTTTGACGAAACGAATAGATGCGAGCCATGTTATGGGTCAGTTCACCTCGGATGGCCCGTTTCAGTAAAGATCGATAGGTTGTGCACCCCGTAACAATACCCGGATCAAAAGTTATGATCAATTTACGATCCACCTTCTTTTGGCCCAACCATGCTAGGAGCGTATCTGTGGCACGTTCTACATCAGATCAGTGGAAGTACTGTCACTTCTGCCGGGATCTTAGCCATAACACCACAGAGTGTTACGACCTCAAGGAAGAGATTGAGTCTGTCATCCGGAAAGGGCACTTGTGAGAACTTACAGACCCTCTAGTGGCGGGGACTCGAACAGAGTACGCAAGGAGCACGCTAGACATACGAGCAATAACAACACAGAGCATCATATATACCTCACCAACAGGACCATGAAAGAGTGGAGGCTAAGTTCAAGCAGCTTGACCTTTACAAAAGAGGACGCACGAGGTATCCATCACCCATACAACGACGCCTTAGTCGTCATTGCGGCTATGGCCAATAAAAAGATACATCAGATATTGGTCGACATCAGCAGCTTGGTCGACATCCTGTTCACCGGCGCCTTTGATAGAATGGGTGTGGGGAGGTCCAAGTTGCTACCCATCCACACCCGCTTGCTTGGATTCCAGGGGGAAAGATCACCCCTAAAGGGCAGATACTGCTCCTAGTGACCATTGGAGAGGGTGCTCACCAGACCACTCCATGGTCGACTTCCCATCAGTTTATAATGGGATCTTAGGCAGACCATCCCTTAACATCATGAGAGCCACAGTGTCCACATATCACCTCGCGATGAAGTTCCCAACTGAGCACAACATGAGCCAAGTTAGGGGTGACCAGTACGAAGCCCAACAATGCTACTTTACCACACTTTGAGTAAAATTGCAGCAACAAACAATGACTATCACCTCCATGGATCCACGAGAAGAGTTTACCGTGAGGGGGTCACTAGTAGAGGACCTTCCACTTGTACCCCTCTATGAAGCTGACTCAACCCACACGATCTAGATCAGTGCATTTTGAAGCCAGACTAGTGAAGAAAAATCATTGCCCTACTAAAATGATACACCGAAATCTTCGCCTGGTCACACCAAGACATGCTTGGCATAAACTTGAAGGTGATGGTCCATAGGTAGAATGTCGACCCCAACCACAAACTTGTCAAGCAAAAGCGACATGCCTTCGACCCATAACGATACACGACTATTAGTGAAGAAGTCAATAAGCTCCTTGTGTCCATATTTATTGAATAAATTTACAATCCCAACTGGCTGGCAAACTTCGTATTAGTAAGGAAGTCGAATGACAAATGGCGAGTGTGCGTCGATTACACTGACTTGAACAAAGCATTCCCAAAGGATAGCTTCCCTCTCCCGAGGATCGACTAGCTAGTTGATACCATGGTCGGACATGAGCTCCTTAGTGTCATGAACGCATACTCAGGCTACAATTAGATCGCCATGCATGAATACGACAAGCAGAAGATAACTTTCGTCACTGACAAGGGACTCTACTGCTACAAGGTCATGCCCTTCGGGCTAAAAAATGCTAGAGGAACTTACCAATGCCTCATCAACAAAATGTTTGCTAAACCGATCGGCAACACAATGGAAGTCCACGTCGATGACATGCTGGCCAAGAGCACCAAGGCGACAGATCTGGAGGAGATGTTTGCAATCTTAAAGAAGTGTCAGATGAAGTTGAACTTGAATAAGTGTTCCTTCGATGTCAGCTCAGGAAAATTCCTCGACTTTATAGTCAATCACAAAGGAATTGAGGCAAATTTCGACAAGATCTGAGCACTCCTGGGTATGAAATTCATAGGTACCAAGAAGGAAATCAAGAGCCTCACCGGCAGGGTGGACGCCCCTAATATATTCATCTCCATGACAACGGATAGATGCCTGCTATTTTTTAAGTTACTAAAAAGGAAGTCAAAGCTGACCTGGACGAACAATTGTAAGCAAGACTTTCGACATCTTAAGGAATACTTGGGGTCACCCTCGATGCTCTCCAAACATGAACCAGGAGAGCCATTGTTATTATACTTGGCTGTCTCACCCACATCAGTTAGCTCGACCTTGGTGTGAGAGGTTGGAAAGAACCATCTCCCCATATACTACATCAAAAAAGCCTTGGTGCAGGCCAAAACGCGGTACCTAGACATGGAAAAATTGGCACTAGCTCTTGTTGTATCATCACCGTGTCTTTGGCCATACTTCTAGGCATATATCATCATCGTTCCAACTGACCGACCACTCCATTAAGTACTCCAAAAACCCGAGGCGTCAAGGAGGATAACGAAGTAGGTGATTGAGCTTGGTGAGTTCAACATCATATACCGACCCTTAGCGGCGATCAAGGGGCAAGTCGTGGCTGACTTCATCATTAAATTTACCTACCCCGTGCCCTTGTCAAAGGTTGATGACAAGGTAGGAGCTCATCCACAAGAATGGATTCTCCATGTAGACGGGTTTTCGAACTCAAAAGGTAGTGAAGCAGGCTTGATACTCGTCGCACCCGACCAGACCTGCGTATAATATGCCTTAAGGTTCGAGTTCCCAACCTCTAACAATGAAGCAAAATACGAGGCACTACTTGTCATGCTCAGGTTGGCCAAAGCAATGGAGGCCCAAGTCCTAAATATTCACAGTGATTCTTAGCTCATTGTCAATCAAATCACTGCTGAGTATCAGGCCAGAGGAGAGAAAATGATTGCTTACCTATAAAAACTACAAGAGTTCATCAGCGAATTAAAAAGATGTGAAGTAACTCTCCTCCCCAGAACAGAGAACTCCAGGGCTGACACACTGAAAAAATTGGTCGTGGTAGCTGATGATGATATTGCCAGAATAGTACCAATCGAGTTCATGCCTGAACCTAACGTTGGGTAACCCGACACAAAAGGGGCATTTCTAATAGCCCCAACACCAAGCTGGATGGATCCAATCTTACTCTACCTACAGCAAAATGAATTGCACAATGACAAGCTCAAAGCACGAAGGATCTGAAGCAGAGCAGCTTGATACATTATGATAAGAGACATACTCTACAAGAGAGGGTTTTCTTTGCCCTATTTAAGGTGCCTCCGACGTGACGAAGTCGAATACATCCTAGCTAAGATACATGAGGGAATTTGGGGCAATCATTCAGGAGGAAGGGCCCTAGCCCATAAAGTAATCCGGCATGGATACTACTGGCTAACCATCCATGAGGAGGCGAAATAATATGCAAGAAGGTGCGACAAGTGCTAGCTCTTCGCTACGATACCAGACAACCACCTGAGCAACTGACCCCAATGAAAGGCCTATGGCCCTTCGCTCAATGGGGCGTTGACATCATTGGGCCCCTACCATGGGCAGGGGATAGACCAAGTTTGCCATTTTCGCAGTTAATATGGACCAAAGCTGAGCCACTTTCTAAGATTATCGATCAAAGGACTACCAACTTCATCTGGAAAAATATCATCTGTATGTACGACATCCCACACACAATTGTCACTGACAATGGTAAGAAAATCAACAACGCTTGCTTTCGAAGACTGTAAGAGAGACTCGGCATCCGCAACGCCTTCTCATCACCTCGACATCTTCAGGCCAATGGGCAAGTAAAGGTGGTCAATAAAATTATAAAATCATCTTAAGACCAAGCTCAAGAAATTCAAAGGAACTTGGGCTGATGAACTACTACATGTCCTCTAAGCGTACCAAACGATAACTTGAACTTTGACTGGAGAGACCCCCTTCTCCTTGGCCTTTGACATGCACCGAGCTATTCGACCCAAATGACAATACCGAGTAGATGATGCTAAGTCTCGATTTGTTCAAGGAAGAAAGGGATAAGGCACAACTAAGGGTCACTGCATATCAAAGAAGAGTTGCCTGACACTACAATTCTAGGGTTAAGGTGCGCAGGTTCCAAGAATGGGAACTGATCCTCCACAAAACTTTCCAAAAAACCATGGAACTCGGCTCAGGAACCCTAGGGCCGAGCTGGGAAGCACCCTACAGGGTGGTAAATTCAACATGACCGGGAACCTATCGACTAAAGGACATGGAAGGTTAACTCCTGCCTCACCCATGGAACATAAAGCACCTTAAAATCTACTACCCTTGAGGGATCTCAACATATACTCTGGCTATGTTCGACTAGTTTGACCTCGCGACAACTACTTAGGTTGAATTATGAAATGTCTTCCCTAGTTAATAAAAGAAGTTTTTTTATCTACTATTCCAACTATCGCCATTGCGACGTACATCCCCAACTACAAAAGATCTCCCTCAGGCAAAGGAAGAAAGGTCTTCCACCTAATATCGTACTTCTACATAGGAAGGCAAGCATGTGCGATAATCAAATGAAATCAATCAAGAAACGCACCAAGAACACATTAACCAAATGATAGTTTCATTGATATTAAGAGACGTGAGTACAACGAGGAGAGGGCAGATACAAAAATAAGAAAATAAGGGGTTTATTCCTCAAGAGGGTTCTCGTCTTCGGTCGGGTTAGTGAAAGCTCATCTGGGGTGTCTTCATCTCGGCAGCACAGGTCCAAGTCGGATAATTTCACCAAACTACCAACGCCAGCCTCCGCAACTTGGCCCGACGAGCTGAAGATGAGTGGGCATCGTTTTTTGGCATTCTTCCTCAGCCGCTCCAGCTCGACTATTGAAGGAAGTCTCAGCCTCTTCACACAAGGATGATCTACCATCTCTGCAATGAACAAAAAGGGGGAGAGCATTCAACAAATATATATACACACACACACACACACACATAATGGGTCTGCAGCAGCATTGCACCCAACGATCCGACCACCGCCAGGCTAGATTACTTCAAGAGAGTTAGAGTGATGAGCTTTCTCCAATTCCTCTGGTCCTGACTACACTCCTAGCAATCTTAACCTGGTGGAGTTACCGTTAGGTTAGCTCAGGTTGGTGCCAAGGTAGGGCTGCAAGAAGGAGCAATTGCTATTAGTTAGAACTAGAATATAAAAAGAGAAAGCAATCAATAAATAGAGCTATGGCTTGAGAACACCAACCTGGGAAAGAAAACTTGGTGGGAACTCGAGAACCCAAGAACCTGAGTCCGCTGTCGAGGCCTCCCGCTCCCTTGATGCAAAGAACCACCTGTCCTTCCAGCCTTTGTTGGAGGAAGGGTTATTGGTGATGAGGGCCTGGCCTTGACCTGGCCAGGAAGAAAAATAATACCAGCCCCAAGAACTTAGGCTGTCCTTAGCCCTGTATAGATACATGAGCTCATCTGCGATAAGTTCGGTATACTAAAGTTGATGCCACAAAATATAACTACCGACAATGGCCCACCACGCATTAGGGATTAGCTTACCCGGGGCGAGCCTAAGGCAGTGAGTCATCTCTCACACAAGAGGGTGGAGAGGCAGCTGCAAACCACACTGGAGGGAAACAGAATAATTGACCCCCCCCCCCCCGCAAGGATGGCCTGACAGTTCCCATATCTCAGGGAGCCATAGCAAGAGTTAAGGATATGGAACTCTAATCAGATGGAAGCCAAGTCCGCATTCTGAAGCCTTAATCCAAAAGTGCCCACCTCAAAATGCGAACCCCCAGTAGATGTAGTAGTTGACCTCGTTGGAGGAGGTGCGGCCTCCTCTTCCCAAGCTACCATCATCGGAGATGGTTCAATCGAGGAAAAGCACCCAACCGGGAATCCACACTCTCAGGGATGGACTCCCCATGGAAAGCCCCTGATACAAACGCTCTCCTAGAACCCTCTGATAACATTGGGAGAGAAAAAAAAAAGGAAAGGAAGGATAAGGAAGGACTGGAGAAGAAGAAGATGCATGATAGAGAAAGAAAAAAATGTACCAAAAATTGCCTAATTAACCAGGTCCAGCATGAAGAAAAGAGGAAGAGGGAATGAGTAATCGATGTAAGTGTCATGAGAGCTAACGAGAAAAGAGAATGAGGGCAACCCTCCTTATTTTTAAGGATCTCGAAGCAGAGGCATTAAATACACACATTAATTGCTGAGATATGAAAAGGCGCATCGGCGCACGTACCTGTCCATGTAGAAGCAAGGGGTTCATCCTCAACCTACATTAATTCTTTGTCAACATGTGTCAGCTGGTGAGTCGCTTAAAGGGCAACTAGCACTTGCCACTCTCCACATGTCTCCAATTACGAAACCCTATTATGATATTTCCCTCGATTACCTCAATGGGCGTCGTCTCCCTCTAACTCCAGCATTAAATGATGAATGACATATCAAAGAAGTGCCTAAAAAGCTGGATCACCTCCCATAAATTCGAAATTTCCCACCCACACATCAATTCAAACTCATTTACTTCTAGAGCTGATGGGGACAAAGCTCGAAAATAGGGGGGCAATTGTTATGGGTAAAAGTGAACTGACCTGATGCTCGGGCCTTGACAAAGTAATCATCAGAGGAAACTCTCTGAGAAAGGTCGGAGAGCCAACCCAACCTCCAAGGCCACCTTCAGTCCCTACCACCAATTCCAACTATGACTCCCAACCTCGAAGGTTGGCCTTAGCACTCAACCTGGTCTCAAGGCAAAAAGTACCTCGACCTAGTATCGACCCAACCTTAGATACCGACCTGACCTTAGGTACTGGCCACGACCTTGGATACCGATCTCAACCTCATAATAAAAATATCTAGAGATAATCCCGCACCGTATATGGGTAGGACTGCCTAGGGAGATCTCAACAGAGGATCACACCAATTGAGGCATAATAGGAGAAATATTTGAGGGCATATTCACACCATAATATGGGTCCCTGTAGTGTATCCAACAAATCCACTCGGATACACAAACAACCCAAAAAGTAATCTACCCGGATACACAAATAGTCCAGAAAGCTTATAAATACACTCCCTTCCATGAGGAAAATGTATGCACAACTATCTTGATTCTACAACGCCTGCTTCTTGTCAATTGTCCCTCTATAGGTCTTCAAGAGGCTTACCGGAAGCGAAGCAGCATCGACCAGATTTGAGTATCAACAGTGGTATCCCAAATTTCTTCAAATTTTATACAATCACCAAGCATAAGAATGGTTGGTTATGTATTTGACTGATCTGATCAACTATGGATAACCCCAGGCAAAGCAGGCATTGGGTGCAAAGGATCCTGTTTAGTTTCAATTATTGTCGATCATTCGTGTTCAACATCAGTCGACCGTATAAATCTGGGATAGCCAACCCAAAGCAGGCTATCCACTTACGCAATTTACAATACTTAACCTAACACAATTACAATTTAGATTGTTAAATGCTTAATAATAATTATTAAAAAAAATTAATATCACAACAGAGTATATCAATTTACTACCAATATGAATCAACATAATCCAATGTAATTGACACAATCCCACATATATATCGATAATCACATATTAATATCCCATCAACGTATATCAATAGAATCCCACATATATCAATACTTTAGATTAATACCTCACCAGGGTATTTCAATAGAATTCGACATACATTAATACCTTAAATTAATACCCCACTATGATATATCAATAGAACACATGTACGAACCATTACAATCCAATGTATATCAATACAAACTAATGCTCATCTAAAACGCTTATCAAAATGGCATAAAAGGGTTCTAACAACAGGAATTTCATATTGATAAAGTATTTCATCAAACATGCTGGCTAACGACTACAAATAACATAAGATTAAAATAATAAAGTAATTCAAGCACAAATAGAATTTAAAATTTTATAAATAATAAAAAATATTATCTAACACTATTAAAGGTTGATAAAAAGAAAACTTATAAGAATGGTCCACACCTTAGAAGCATTTCATACGATCTAATCGTGCTTAAGTTTAGAATTTTTCGATGAGATCAACGATTCCTAATCAAATCAAAGGAAACTTATGTGAGATTCATAGAATCTAACATGAAGTAGCTTAATCAAAATGTAGGAAGCATTTCTTACCTCCGATTGCGAGTAGAGGTAAATTTGACGAAGGAAAATGATAACGACTTGGATTTTATCAAATGAATTCCGAAGAAAGCAAAAACATAGATCCCCCCCTTCATACACTCTATCTCTCTTCCTTTCTTTTCAAACCTACAAAAAAAAAAAAAAATAAAAATAAAAAAAAAAAATAAAAAATCATATGGGATGAATGAGCTACCCAAATTTGAATTTTATAGTTTTAGAAGTGGCCCAATTGGTCCTAATGACAGGCATTTACTATACCATATGAGATATTCTTTCTAGCCTTTAGGGTCCACTACAGGATGTATGGGTCGATCTAGACCGTAGGATAGCTACCCTAAGTGATGATTTACATAAGGATACAATTTCCCCACAATTCGGATGCGATGATTGACGGATATGATCAAAAGTCAATTCAACGGTTATCAATCATTGATCAGGGACATGACTATATGGATATAAGGGTATTAATTTAGGTTAGTGCCCTAAATTAGGTGGAAATGTAATGGTTCAAAAGCCCCACATTTACAAAAGATAGGACATGGACAATTTACTCAAGTTCCTGATACATCCTAAGGGCATCTAATCAAATTTGTACGATTTGATTTTTCTTTAAAGGCTTTATTTGGAATTTTATCAAGGTCTGATACTTAGATATAAGTTTCTCATGTGTAAGTGTTCACTTATCACCACAAGTGCAAGGTTGCCATGTAGTACTAATCTAGATGAGATAGAGGTCATACCCACAAGGACTTGCTTTGTAGGAATTCTTAAATAGATTAGAGCTAGAACTATAATCTACTAACTAAAATCTGAATTTAAAGAGATGAATGGTGAATAACTATCAATGATAATGGAAAATTAGAGAGCTAAGGATCCACTTGTAGCTATCTTAATACTACTTGATTCAATTAAGAACATGACTAGAATGGACGTCCTAATCTATCCAGTCAGATGATAGAGCGGTTGAAACATCATATACATATCAAAAAAATAATTTTAACATTCATCGAATCTGTTCCCTCATAAAGCATCAATGTAATGATCGTAGGGAATTCAAAGCATCTACCATGCCTAGAGTTAATGATAAATAAATGAATTTTACATATCACACAATTACAAAATAAGTAATAACATATTAAAAGCTTCACAAGCATCTATTATGAATATTTCATCATTCAAACCAAAAACCATGAATTGTTCAACATGAAATCCAAATAACTTGAATCAAAGTAAAGTAAACATCAAAATAAATTACAATCTTCACATCTTACCTCTAGCTAAGAGATTAGCTAACCAAAGACATGATTAAACTAAAAAATCTTAAAGAAAAACATAAAAACTAACTAGAACCGAAGGATTGAAGAAGATAAAAAACTCCTTAAAGATCTCCTTCACCCTGCTCTACTCCTCTTACCCTAATTTGTCTTTAAAAACTCCTAAAAGACCCCTATTTAAAAGCTTTGATCGAACTGACTTTGAAACTGCCTTAAATTTATGCACTCCATCTACATTTCGTCTGCAATCGACAACTTCGGTCACATCAAACATACCTTTGGTTGCACCAAATCTGGCTTTAGCCATAGCCAAATTAACTCGATTCGTGTCTGAACTCCCGGTCTTCCTTAGGCCACACCGAATGTATCTTTGGTCACACTGAATCTGGCTTTGGTTGCACCAAAGTTATCTTCGATTGTAGCTGAATTAATTCCTAAATTCATCGTTCGTCGCTGAACTGTTTTGTACACTTTCAATCAGACCAAATGTTAAGCCGACAATTGAGCCGAACAATATGTTTTCTGTTGTTAGACTTTGTGATTCAACCCGTCTTTATTGTTTCCTTTTCACTTAGTTTTCTTAGATCTTTGCCATGTAATTTCTTCATTAAGAACCTCCAAATCTCTAAGTAATCACTTGGTAATCTTTTAAGCATTAAATCTTCTCTTTAATCGTTATTTTCTTCTTCGCTCTCAAAATCACCTCGCAATAGAAAACATGTAAAAATAGATCGATTAAGCATATTTATGTTCATAAACCAATGAATAACAAGGGAAAAATATATAATATTTCACACTCAAAACACCCCTCAACAAGTATTTTGCTAGTCCTAAGCAAAACATGCAAAGAATCAATATTTAAAGCATTCAATTTTCAAATCTCTCTCAGAAAATAACATCCCGTGCAATCCTATACACGTTGAGCAAAATTAAAAGACATACAGGTATAATCTCATCAATCTAGAACCTAATTGCACTAGTAAACAACTAACTAAGCCATTATCATCAATCAACTAATAAAATGCATCCAAACATCAAGTTCCTAGTGTGTTCAGTGGTTTTCAACATACATTCCATAGAAGTTAATGTTTGTTTCACAATTTTAGCCATGCTCATTACTTCAAAGTGGACAGATAAACACAAGTTACTGATTCTGAACTTATCTCATTTTAACTTATTTTCTAGCTTTTTAATTTTATATCGACAGCTTTCACAATATTTTCAGTCTTTTCATGAAATTTTTATTGTCCATATCAAAAATTCGGCTGACTTGAGCGAAAATTCGGCTAGCCAAATATAGGGTTTAGCTAGCCAAATTTCCCTAAAATTCGAAAATACACATTACTGGAACCCGGGTCACCCCTCGGGCTAACCCGAGCTAAGTTCGGCTAGCCGAACCCGGGGTTAGGCCGGCTGAACTTGCAACTAATTTTACAATTTGAAGTTTTTGGAAACTTAGTCGTGGCTGATATCGAGCTAACTGAACTGAATTCGACTAGTTAAACCTGAGGTTGGGCTGGCCATACATCCTCAATTTTATATGGAAAATATTTACAACTTAAAATTATGAAGGCCATGATCAGTACACTATCTTATGGTCTTTTCTAAGGTCATTTTACCTAAAGGTTAGCATACGGTTGATCTTTCCCTTGAAACTTTTTTGAACTTCTATTATTAAGATGTCTAGTCGTGCTTCTTGAAGTGTCATAGAGGACTGAAGTGTACTGAAGATCCAACTAATATTTTTTCTACAAAATTTGACAACTACATATGTGCTTTGGACACTAGTACTTACACTTACCTTAATTGTGAACCAATAAAGTTAAAGATTGGTCCTAGCTAACTCTGATACTACTAAAGGATGGCCTAGATGGGTGGGTTCATAGGATCTATAGGTATTTATACAATCTTAAGACCTTTACACAAAAAAGCTAAAGATGGAAGATCTACTTCCAGTGGTCCACGTAACTATTATAGGAGCAAAGAAGATCCGATCATCCCTTCTAATTCTATGATTAAGCTGGCACTGGATTATAATCAAAGGCTTAGATTGTGTAAAGGCTAGCTTGATGGACAAATGGGTATAGTTATACTACTTATTTTCATTTTGGTCTCTTATTTTTTAATGCTTTTAGCAAGGAAATGCCTCTCTTTTTTTATAAAGCAAAGGATCGGAGAGGATATGGGAGAAGTTATATGACATAAGTCTTACTTTGATCACCCACTGTCTCTCCCATATCTCAAAAATCTTTGAATTTAAAATTTAAATTTAAAACATCTAAAGAGATTATTATTTTTTTTAAGTGATTGTGGAGGGAAACTCATGTGGGTGCCCACAATTGGGTCGTACAAGCCCATATCCAACGCACACTAACAGCCACGAGCTTCTAAAATTAACTTAGATGACTCCCAAGTTGATGCACCTAGTTTTCAAAATGTCTCTATGATGTCGAGCGCGTCATGGACAATTTTATGGCCAAGATGGACTAGATAAGGCCCGATCAAAGGCAAAAGTGATTTGGACTATCGGAACCTTAAAATAGGCATATCTCGCAAGCTGGAGAAGTTATGTCGGGTTGCGCACGCCGAATTTGCGATATTCCATTAGATCGAGGGTCAAAAGTCCTTTATAATTCCATTTTTACTATTTATAGTAAGTTTTAGTTCGATTATAACTTTTGATTCATCGAGTTTTAGGAGTTCTGTCCAATGTGAAAAGTTCTTATAAAAATTAGGAGAATAATATACTTAAGCTAAACCAGACACTTACTATTTTTAGCTCAAAACCATGAGGTCTAGTGGAAATCATGATTGTCTATAAATAGTAAGTTTACTATTTATAGTAAGTCACGATTTTAGGGAGTTTGAGTTATAGTTTGATTTTGAAACTTCTTCTTAAGGTTCATATCACTATTTAAGGGATTGCAAACTCGTTTTTATCATTAATCAATTTATTTCAGATTTATTTAGAATTTATTTCTATTTTCTATCTCTCCTCGTGAATTTCAAAATTTTCTGTGAAGAGTCCAGACAAACAATCCGTGGATTCGAAGTAATTATCCCTTGACGAAGACTTTGATCGACGTCATCATGTCCATCCTTGCATCACTCTAGCATGTCCACAATAGAGTGATCCACTTCTTGGGTTATTGTCACCATAAATCTAGTGGGCCTCTACACCCAAATGCCATAGACTAAAATTCACTGTTGTTGGATTACCTTATCCATCTGATTTTGTCATGTTTTCCCACTAGATGTAGTCTGTTGCACATTTTCACTAAAAATCTCATCATCTAGTGGAACACCTATGATGGTTCAATGAAGTGGCCCACCAGATCAGCTTTCTTGATTGCAAAGAAGACGGTAGTGTTAAATGGGATGGGCAGTTCTAATATATAATGCCTATTGTGATTGCCAGGTTTTTGGACGACCTTTGTGAAATTGTATCCAACAATGAAGCAGTACGAATATGGATTTCGGATTTTCTTGCTGACGTACTGTTTGGTAATGGTATCTGGGAATCAGAATAGGCAATACATCCACACGGCGGTCAATCGATTCTTTTTAATAGTTGTTGGTGCCGTTGTTTCAGTAGCTGTAAATGTATTAATCTACCCCATCTGGTCTGGTGAGGATCTGCACAACTCAGTGGTGAAGAATTTCACGAATGTCGCCAACTCGCTTGAAGGTTGTAAATGATCATCACATTCTTGTGTCTGAATTCTCTGTTTGGGCATGTTTGATCGATTTCTCTTGTTAACTAAACTATGTAGGATCTGTAAATGGTTATCTTCATTGCGTCAAATATGAGCGGATCCCATCAATGATTCTTATATACCAAGCATATGATGATCCTCTATACAGTGGCTACAGGTCGGCTGTCCAATCTAAGAGCAAAGAAGACTCTCTGGTATGATGTTGTAGCAGACCAGGAGCTTTGATAAGCCTACAAGCACTCTAACATGGGGCCACAAGTGCCAAATAGGTACACATGTGTTAAATCCAAGTTGTCAATCAGGTGGGTCGAATTTACAGATTAAATCATGCTTGTCATCTTATCAATGGACCATGCATTAAGTGCATATTTGGGCCTCACTTGGTGCCCAACTCAGATTTTCAAAACATGTGGCCATGGGTAGAGTTGCATGTGGGCTTGATATAGTAAAATAATGGCTACATAGTGGAAGGTTATTAATCACCGATGATTTTATATATGTTCTAATCTTTGCAGATGGGTTTCGCTGTTTGGGAGCCTCCCCATGGACCTTATAGGATGCTAAGATATCCGTGGCAGAAGTACCTTGAATTGAGCGGCGCTCTACGGTATTGCGCATTTGTGGTCATGACAATGCATGGATGCATACTTTCAGAGATACAGGTACACAGTGCTTTATAAATTATTACATGAAGTTGTTGCATACAAAATTTCAAATATTGACCTTTCTTTACTGCCTACATGTAGCACATGCTGTATAGTTGTCCCCTACAAAGGATCTGCTGTGAAAATTGGGCCAGTTCACTTATTTGATGGGACATGACATTTAAATCAATTGACAGCTAGTGGTATAGTGAAATTGCAGGTGCAATCCATCTAATGAGTGGATTAGACTGAATTTCATGACAGCCGATCTCTCGGTTATAGGGCTCATTTTTTTGCACCGAACACAGGTGTTTTATGAGCTTTATGTGAAATTGCACTGCATGTGGAGAGATGCTCTTATGTATTGCTTATCATTCAAATTGAATTTAATGGAGGTCTTTTGGTACCATAAACATGGCAAGACACCACGGTGGTCGTGTTTTTAAAACTCAGCTACTATACTTGAAACACAGCTGAATCAACTCGACTCAATGAGATTTCAAGCAGAGTAACTTGGAAACTTGCTGATGTGAGTAACTCGGTCGATCTGCTCGATACTTTAAATTTTAACTAGTAAATCATTGAGTCTAGTCAGGAAAGACTCGATGGAGTTATTGTGTGAACCAAACCTGGGTAGATATCGGTTTGAGTTGAGTTTTGGAGTTTTTGAACTATGATGTGATTTATACGAACAATTGTTCTGGTGGGCTGCCACAAGATTAAATATAGGCAAATGACTCTGTGAATTGACAACTATCAAGGTACATGTTATATTTTCCTATTGAATGTGGATCATTTCATTGTTTTGAACTATGTAGAGCCATTTCTCCAATTTTTGCTATATGGACCATTGTCTAGTGGCACACCAGACCAAATCAACAGTTCTGAGACCACTGTACCCAACAAATCCGTGCACATTTGACATAGGAATGGATGTGATGAGGTTGATCACCGTCTTCCTCAAGGGATAATTACTCCAAATCTACGAAGCTTCTCTGGACTCCTCAAAGAGATTCCTCAAATTCACGAGGAAAAATAGAAAAGATAGAAATTAATTCTAATAAATTCAAAATTAAATTGATTGATGATAAAAATGAATTCACAATCCTTTAAATGGTGATATCATAGATAGGAAGGAGTTTCATAATCAAACTCTAACTCAAACTCCCATAAAAAACGTGACTTACTATAAGTAGTAAACTTACTATTTATAGACAGTTATGATTTCTTCTAGACTTCATGGTTTTAGGCCAAAAATAGTAAGTGGCCAATTTGGCCTAACCATGTTATTCTCCTAATTTTTCTAAGCCATTTTCATGTTAGGCACTACTCCTAAAGCTCAAAGGATCAAGAGTTATGATTGAACTAAAACTTACTATAAATAGTAAAAAAGAAATTAAAATGGACTTTCAACAGTCGATCTGATAGAATCTCACAAATCCGGTGTGGGCAACCCATCATGGAAAGGTTGGTTGGCTAAAGTAGATTCCCCAAAATTATATATGGTACGTCGAATAACTCATTATGGTTTGAGATATATACTTGCTTTTGGGTTCTAATGGTCCTTATGACTTTTGCCTCCGATCGGGCCTTCTATGATCTATCTTGGACATGAAAGTATCCTCTACCCACTCTACATCAATCCCCTCCACTTTAAAAGAACTCTTCCTTTAGTTCTTATCCTGCTTTGATTCATGATACTCGGTCAGGTCTGTGACGTTGAAAGTATGCGAGATTTCCATGTCATCCAGAAGATCATTAACATAAGCATTGTCATTGATCTTTCGGTGGATTGGTACCAGTTCAATATTCTTATTCTTCAACTTGTTTTAGGTCCCAGTTGGAAATAGCTCATTGTATAGATGGACCATAACATGGTCGCCCACATTGAACACCTTTTGTCGCCGATGCTTGTCGGCTTGCTCCTTATACTTGTCGTTCGAGGCATGCAACTTGACTTGCACATTTACATGAATGCCTATGATTAAGTCCGCCACATGGTCTACTACAATACTCATGCCCAGAAACTTGACCAAAGGGACCAAGTCAAGTGTGTGGCGAGGCACTCAACCATAAATAATCTGGAATGGAGACTTCTCTGTCGAGCGGTTAACTATGTTGTTGAATGCAAACTCCACTTGAGACAAGGCCAAATTTCACTCCTTCGGTTTATCACCTGAAATACATCGAAGGAGGTTTCCCAATATGTGATTCATAACTTTAGTCTACCCATTGGTTTGTGGATGGTAGGCACTGATGAATTGAATTTGTTTACCGAACCGATCTCACAAAGTCCACCAAAAGTGGCTAATGAATTTCATGTCATGGTCAAAAGTAATGGTCTTAGAAACTCCGTATAGCCGCACGACTTCTTTGAAAAATAGAGTCACCAAGTATTGCATCGAGGGTCTTCTTACATGGGATAAAATGCAATATCATTGAGAAACAATCTACCACCATGAACACCGAATCCATGTTACATTGTGGTCGTGGGAGACCAAGTAGGAAGTCCATAAATAAGTCCTCCTAATGGTCGTCAGGCATAGGTAACGAGGTGTAGAGGCCCGCATTCTGAGATTGTCCCTTGGAGTTTTGATAAACATCATAGCACTGCATTACTTTATCCATGTCATGTACTAATTCCGCCAGTAATACCCTCCTCGACAAGAGTCTGCATCTTGTCTCAATCAAGGTGTCCGCCAAGGCCACCTCCATCTAGCTCTTGAAAAATCTTCTTACTCAAAGAACTTTGGGGGATGCATATTCGATTCCTTTTGAAGAGGAAACCGTCTTACATATATAGGTTACTGGGATGACCCTATTGACACCTTATCCATGCATCCTTGAAATCTCCATCCTCAACATACAGTTCCTTTGGACAATCAAAGCTAATCACCTCATTGCTCATGTAACAAGTAGTGATGAACGATAGCTAGTATATCAGCCAACTAGTTCTACTGCCCTGACTGTGCTTCAAAACGAACGTAAATTCTTAAAAAAATGTAACCCATCTAGCATGCACACGATTCACATTAGTTTGACTATTAATAAAATTTTAAGGCTAATATTCAATGTAGGGAACAAACTCTCTCTAAATTAGATAATGTCATTAATGTTGCAGTTTTGAATAACTGTGTACAGCTCAAGCTCACATGTTGACCACTTCTTTCGACCTTTGCTGAGCTTCTCGTTGTAAAACACTATCGACATGCCTTCTTATAATAAGACTCTTCCAATTCCGACATATGAGGTATCACACTCAACCTCAAATAGTTTGTCGAATCTAAGAAGATCTAAGACCGACATTGTAGACAATTGATGCTTGATTTCAGCAAACTCTTGTTAGCCTCATCAGTCCACCGAAATGGCCTCTTTTTCATGCAATCTATAATAGGTATAGTTATCATGCTGAAATTATGTACAAATCAACGATAGAAGGTCGTCAACCCATGAAAACCCTTCACTTTATGAATGTTCGCTAGGATCAGACATTCTTTGATTGATCACACCTTTTCATCATCCACACGGGTGCTCGTGGACGTCACAACAAATCCCAATAACAATAGGCTATCAGTTAAAAAACTACACTTCTTCAAGTTGAGGTATAACCTGTTAACTTATATGACTTGTAGCACCCACCTGAGATATTTTATGTGTTCCTTCTCATCCTAGCTATATATTAGGATGTCGTCAAAATATACTATCATAAACTAGCCAATGAATGGCTTCAACACTTGATTCATCAAACGTATAAAAGTGCTTAGTACATTTGATAAACCAAAGAGCATGATCAGCCACTCATACAACCCTTCTTTGGTCTTGAATATCATTTTTCACTCATCACCGGGCCAGATACGAATCTGATGGTACCCGCTCCTTAGATATAGTTTAAAAAATACCTTCGCATATTCTAGCACATCGAGCATGTAGTCCAACCACAATATTAAGATCCGATATTTGATGGTAATCTTGTTAATTTCTCGGCTGTCGACACACATGCGCTGGCTCCCATCTTTCTTAGGTCTTAACAATGCTGGCATGGCACAGAGGCTCATGCGCTCTCTCAAAAAACCCTTACAGATCAACTCCTTCACATGCCCCTGAAGTATCTCACACTCTTTCAGACTCATCCAATAGTGAGGGCGGTCTTGCAAGCTAACCCCAGGGACGAGGTCTATGAGATGTTTGATATCCTGCACAAGGGACAATCCATCAGGTAACTCTTCAGGCCAAATTTTCTTAAATTCATTCAGCAATGGCCTTAAACTTGTGGAAATGTTTAAGGGATCCGATTCCTCGCCCTTTACCACTACGGCATACACCTCGTCGGTTTTCTTGAATTCCTCCATGAAATTTCAGATGGTTAGTGACGTAGGGATGAATGTGATGAGGATAAATACTCTGAATCCATGGAGCTTCTCTGGACTCCTCACAGAGACTTCTCAAATCCACGAGGAAAGAAAGCAGAAAATAGAAATAAATTCTAATAAATTCAAAACTGATTAATTGATGACTAAAAATGAGTTCACAACCCTTTAAATAGGGGTACCAAGCAATGGGAAAGAAATTAGAATCAAACTACAACTAAAACTCCTAGAATCCGCGACTTACTATAAATAGTAAACTTACTATTTATAGACGGTCGTGATGTCTACTAGTGCGCAAGGTCTTCGGCCAAAAATAGTAAGTGTCTTATTTGGCTTCACCAAACTGTTCTCTTAATTATTATAAGCTCTTTACACGTTGGGCGCAACTCCTAAAGCCCGACGGATGTAGAGTTATAATCAAACTAAAACTTACTATTTATAGTAAAAATGAAATTAAAGCAGGGAAACAACCGTCGATCTAGGGATTTTTCACAATTCTAAGCATCGCAACCCAGTGTAGCAGGGTTGGTTGGCTAAAGTAGCTCGTTCTACCTCAAAATCATATATTTTATGTTAGCTAACTCTTTCCAGATTGCGAGATACGCCCAATCTAAGGTCCGACAGTTCGGATCACTTCTGTCGTCGACCGGGCCTTTTCTGATCCATCTTTGCCATGAAACTATCCACGACCCGCTCTACATCAGTCCCCTCCACTTCAAAAGAACTCATCCTTGAGTTCTTATCCTGAGCTGGTTCATAATACTCGGTCAAGTCCGCAACGTTGAAAGTCTGTGAGATCGCCATGTCATCTGGAAGATTAACAACATAAGCGTTGTCATTGATCTTTCGAATGATTGGGATGGGTCAAATCTTCTTATTTTTTAACTTATTGTACATCCCGGTCGGAAATCACTCTTTGCGCAGATGGACCATAACGCGGTCGCCCTCCTCGAACACTTTTTGTCGTCGGTGTTTGTCCGCTTGTTCCTTGTACTTCTCGTTCGAGGCATATAGCTTGGTCTGCACTTCTACATAGATGCCTATGATCTTGTCTGCCATATGTTCTGCTGCAATGCTCGTGCCTGGGTGCTTGGGCAGAGGGACCAAGTCAAGCGTGTGGCGAGACACTCGTCCATAGATAATTTGGAATGGTGATTTTCCTGTCAAGCGGTTTACCATGTTATTGAATGCAAACTCTGCTTGAGATAAGGCCAAATCTCACTGCTTCGGTTTTTCTCCTGAAATACAGCGAAGAAGGTTTCCCAACGTGCGATTCACAACTTCAGTTTGCTCATCAGTCTGCGAGTGGTAAGCACTACTGAATTGAAGTCGTGTTTCGAATCGAGTCCATAAAGTCCGCCAAAAGTGGCTAATGAACTCTGTATTACGATCAGAAGTAATGGTCTTGGGGACCCCATGCAGCCGTACGACCTCCCTGAAGAATAGATTCACTACGTGTGTTGCTTCGAGGGTCTTCTTGCATGGGATAAAGTGTGCCATCTTGAAGAAATGATCTACCACCACGAACACCGAATTCATACCGCGTTGTGTCCGTGGGAGACCAAGCACAAAGTCCATTGATAAATCCTCCTAAGGACTGTCAGGCACAAGTAACGGGGTGTAGAGGCTCGTATTCTAAGATTGCCTCTTGGAGGTCTGACAAATATGACAACGTTGTACAACTTTTTCCACATCATGTACTAATTGTAGACAGTAATACCACTCTTCCACAAGAGCTCGAGTCTTATCTCGCCCAAGGTGTCCACCGAGGCCATCTCCATGTAGCTCCTGAATAATTTGCTCCCTCAAAGAACTTTAGGGGATACACAATCGATTCCCTTTGAAGAGAAAATCGTCCTGTATATGAAGGTCACTGGGGTGACCTTCTTGGCACTTCACCTAAGAATCTTTAAAGTCTTCATCCTCAGTATACAGCTCCTTGAGACAGCCGAAGCTGGCCACCTTGTTGCTCATCGTAACAAGTAGTGATGCACGACGGCTAAGTGCATCAGCCACCTTATTCTGTTGCCCTGACTTGTGCTTAAGAACAAACATGAATTCCTGTAAAAACGTAACCCATCTACCATGCACACGATTCACGTTAGTCTTACTATTAATAAACTTTAATTCTTGATGATCAGTGTACAGAACAAACTCTCTTTGAATAAGATAATACCGCCAATGTCATAGCGCTTGAACAACTGCATATAACTCAAGCTCATAAGTCGACCACTTCTTTCCGGCTTCGCTGTGCTTCTCGTTGTAGAAGGCTACCGGCCTGCCTTCCTGTGATAATACTCCCCCAATTTCGACGTATGAAGCGTCACACTCAACCTCAAACAATTTGTCAAAATTAGGAAGCATCAAGACTAGTGTTGTAGACAAATGATGCTTGATCTCATGAAAGCTCTTGTCAGCTTTATCGGTCTACTAGAACGGTCCTTTTTTCATACAATCTATTATAGGCGTGATTATGGTGCTAAAATCTCGTACAAATCAATGATAGAAAGTCGTCAACCCATGAAAACTCCTCACCTCATGAATGTTTGTTGGGATCGGCCATTCCCTAATAGCTCGCACATTTTCATCATCCACACGAATGTCTGTGGACATTACAACAAATCCTAGAAACAATAGGCTGTCAGTTAAAAAACTACACTTCTTCAAGTTGAGGTACAACTTGTTAATTTGTAGGGCCTGCAATACCTACCTGAGATGTTTCCTGTGCCCCGCCTCATCCTGGCTATATATCAATATGTCATCAAAATATACTACCACAAATCGGCCAGTGAAGGGTATTAGAACTTGATTCATCAAACGCATAAAAGTACTTGGTATGTTCGATAGGCCGAAGGGCATGACCAGCCACTCATACAATCCTTCCTTTGTCTTAAATGTTATTTTCCACTCATCACTGGGTCGGATACGAATCTGATGGTATCCACTCCTTAAATTTAGTTTAGAGAACACCTTGGCCCCTTCTAGCATATCGAGCATGTCGTCTAACCGTGGTATTGGGAACTGATATTTGATGGTAATTTTGTTGATTGCCCAGCTGTCGACACATATGCACCAGCTTCCATCTTTTTTTGGCGTTAATAATGCTGGTACATTACATGGGCTCATGCTCTCTCTCAAGAGACTCTTACGGATCAATTCTTCCACTTGCCCCTAAAGTATCTCACACTCCTTTAGACTCATTCAATAATGAGGGCGGTTGGGCAAGCTAGCCCCAGGGATGAGGTCTATGTGATGTTGGATGTCCCTCATGGGGGGCAATCCATCAAGTAAATCCTCAGGCCAGACTTTTTTTAATTTGTTTAGTAACAGTCTTAAAGTTGGAGGGATATTTGAGGGTTCTTCTTCCTCGCCCTTCACTACTACGGCGTATACCTCGCCGGTTTCCTTAGATTCCTCCATGAAATCTCGAATAGTCAAGAGGGAACTCCCCTCCACTTTAGAAGCTTCAGGATGGTTCTCTAGTGCCATAGGGGTAAGGATTATTTTTCAACTATCTTTGATGAATACGTAGATATTGTCTCGTCCCTGATGGGTCACATCATGGTCTGACTACCAGGGTCGACTGAGTAGCATGTGGCAAGCTTCCATGTCGACCATGTCACAAAGTATTTGATCCTTATAATTTTTACCAATTGAAAATGAGATAGTGCATTGGTCAGTTACCTTGGTCTCATTTACCCTTTTTATCCAGTCAATTGAGTACGGGGAAGGATGTTTCGTCGTTGGTATCCACAACTTGTCCACCATCACTCTTGAGACGATGTTCTCGCTACTACCACTGTCTATGATCACATCACAGACCTCTCTGTTGACGGTGCACCGAGTACAAAATATATTGTGTCGCTGTAAATGTAATTCCTTTCGTGGGGTATATAGTAATCGTCTCACAATTAGAAATTCGCCATGATCCTCGCTTGTCATTTTATCATCACCTGCTATTTCTTCAGTGGTTTGTTCATGTTCATCATAGTCATGGTCTTCTTCTGCATCCTCATCTTCAGTACCCCCTTCGTTTATAGTCAAGTGTATTGCGGGACGTTGAGGACGGGTGTTTGAAAGTGGCCTGGCTGGCCACAGCGGTAACAATTATTCGACCTTAGCCGAGCATAAGGATTTGAAATCCTACTCGGGCCTGCTGTTGTGGGTGCTACACGTTGAGGTCTGGATGAGCCGCTCCCCGTATCACGGTTTACGGTTGTAGGAGGTTGATGACGTTCTCCTACTGGATCTTTTCCTCCTGCCAGTACTGTATCCTGCGTGGGACCCGTCATGGGGGGTCGAGTTGAAGGATAGGGATGACCAGGAACTCCTGCAAATTGTGTTTCTATCCTACCCACCAATTGAACTTCTTTATCTATGGTCCCGACTTGGTACATTTGAACTCGGTCCTGAATTGTTGGTCACAACCCACATATAAATCGTGACACTTTCTGTGACTCAGATTCTGACAGATCGTTTCGTGTAGCCAACCGCTAGAATTCTACAGTGTAATCTGTGACGGTTCGATTTCCTTATCGGCAATTTTGGTATTGCTGGAATAATATCTGCTCATAATCACTGGGGAGAAATCGTGATCGAAGAAGACGTCTCATCCGTGGCCATGATGAGATGGGCGCCTTGTTCTGGCAGGCTCGTGAGAGTTGTAATTGTTCCTACCTTACAGAAGCACCAGATTTTACTTTAAACGCTACCAATTCTACCCTTTTATAATCTGGCACGTCCATATAATCAAAATATCTCTCTACTTTGGTTAGCCAATCGAGGAAATCTTCTACACGTAATAAACCATTAAAACTAGGAAGTTCAGCCTTACCTCGATAGTCTCTTTTAGCACGATCTAGGTGATCGCCTCCATGGATTCATCGTTGGGCAAAACCCTCATTAAGGTCCTCGCCGCTAGAAGTTGAATCATCTGGTGTAGCCCTACGGTTTGCCACTAGTAGTACTCTACGGAAATCGGGGTTGCGTCGTACAGCAACCATAGGTGGTGGAGCCACCATGGGCGGTAGAACAACCATAGGTGGTGGAGTACCACTAGGGCTTGGGACGGAAGTAGCGCATCCGCAATGCGGTCGAGGGTTGCTTGCAGCCCTTGCATGGTCAACTGCGGTGGAAAGCTTCCATTTTTTCCGAAAGATAACGAATCCCTGGATCACCGTCCATAGGATTTTGATCCATACCTTCATTGTTTGTCATCGGCCCAAGGGGAGTCCTCGCTCTGATACCAATTGACGTAGGGATGAACATGATGAGGATAAATACTCCGAATCCATTGAGCTTCTTTGGACTCCTCACAGAGACTTCTCGAATCCACGAGGAAAGAAAGCAGAAAATAGAAATAAATTCTAATAAATTCAAAACTGATTAATTGATGACTAAAAATGAGTTCACAACCCTTTAAATAGGGGTACCAAGCAATGGGAAAGAAATTAGAATCAAACTACAACTAAAACTCCTAGAATCCGTGACTTACTATAAATAGTAAACTTACTATTTATAGACGGTCGTGATGTCTACTAGTGTGCAAGGTTTTCGGCCAAAAATAGTAAGTGTCCTATTTGGCTTCACCAAACCATTCTCCTAATTATTCTAAGCTCTTTTCACGTTGGGTGCAACTCCTAAAGCCCGACGGATGAAGAGTTATAATCAAACTAAAACTTACTATTTATAGTAAAAACGAAATTAAAGTAGGGAAACCATAGTCGATCCAGGGATTTTTCACAATTCTGAGCATCATAACCCAGTGTAGCAGGGTTGGTTGGCTAAAGTAGCTCATTCTACCCCAAAATCATATATTTTACGTCAGCTAACTCATTCCGGATTGCGAGATACACCCGATCTAAGGTCCGACAGTCCGGATCACTTCTGTCGTCGACCGGGCCTTTTCTGATCCATCTTGGCCATGAAACTGTCCGCGACCCACTCTACATCAGTTAGGAGGGAATTCTCCTCCACTTTAGAAGCTTTAGGGTGGTTCTTTGGTGCCATTGGGGCAAGGACCATCTTTCTACTATCCTTGATGAAGGCGTAAACATTATCTCATCCTCGATGAATTACATCATGGTCTGACTGCTATGGTCGATTAAGTACCATATGACACACTTCTATATCGACCATATCATGAAGTACTTGATCCTTATAATTTTTACCAATTGAAAATGAGACAGTGCATTGTTCGGTTACTTTGGTCTCGTTCACCTTTTTTATCCAGCCAATCAAGTCAGGGGAAGGATGCTTTCTCGTAGGTAGTCGTAACTTATCCACCATTACTTTCGAGACGATGTTCTCGATACTTCTGTTGTCTTACCATTACATTATAGACATTGCCATTGATAGTACACTGCGTATAGAATATATTATGTTATTGTGGGTGTAACTCCTTTCGTAGAGTGTACAATAATCGCCTCACAACCAAGTATTTGCTATGAACCTCGGCCAACCATTCTTCGTCACCAATTCATTCCTTAATGGCTTGTTCATCTTCATCAAATCTAGGGCCTTCTTTTGTTGTATCACATTCAATGCCCCTTTTATTAATGACCAAGTGGGTTGTAGGGCATTGAGGGCAAGTGTTTGATAAGTGACCCAGTTAGCCACAATGGTAACAATTGTTCGACCTTAGCCGACCATAAGGATTTGGAATCTTACTCGGACCCGCTATTGTAGGTATCGCACGTTGAGCCCTAGATGGACCGCTCCCCGTGTCACGGTTTGCAGTTGCGGGATGTTGAAGAAGTCCTCCTACTAGTTCTTTTCCTCATGTCAGCGTTGAATCCTGCATGAGATCCGTCATGAGAGGTTGAGTCGAAGGATAATACCAAGTAAGGACTCTTGCAAGTTGTGTTTCTGTCATACCTACCAATTAAACCGCTTCATTTACGATCCTAATCGGGTGCATCTAAACTCAGTCATGAATTGTTGATCGTAACTCACCTATAAACTATGCTACCTTATGGATTCGGTTTTCGACAGGTCATTTCGAGTTGCCAACCACTGGAATTCTTCAGTGTAATTTGTGACAGTTCAATTCCCCTTTCAGTAATTTTGGTATTGATGGAATAATACATGCTCATAATCACTAGGGAGGAATCGTGATCGAAGAAATCGTCTCATCCGTGGTCATGATCGGATGGTGCCTTATTCTGAAGGGCACATAAGAGTTGTAATTGCTCCCACCATGTATAAGCACTAGATTTTAATTTGAATGCTGTTAATTTCACCATTTTATGTTTTAGCACATTCATGTAATCAAAATATCGTTATACTTCCACTAACCAGTTAAGGAAATTTTCTATATGTAATAAACCATTAAAACTGGTAAGTTCGACCTTACATCGATAATTTCTTTCAGCACGATCGAGTTGATCGCCTTTAAAGATTGGTCGTATGGCAAAGCTCCTATCAATGTCCTCGTTGCCGGAGCTCGATTCATCTAGGGTATCCCTACTATTCACCACTAGAAGTGCCCTATAGAAATTGGGATTATATCATACAACAACCATGGGCGGCTGAGCATCACCTTAGGCTCAGGGCGAAATTAGTGTATCTGCAAGATGGTCGAGTGTTGCCTACAGCCCTTGCATGGTCAACTGACTCTCATGGTGGAAAGCTTCCATTCTTTCCAAAAGATAATAAATCTCTCGATCACCGTCTACGAGATTTTGGTCTACATCGTCGTTATTTGCCATCGGCCTAAGGGGAGTCATCGCTTTGATACCAATTGACGCGGGGATGGACGTGATGAGGTTGATAATCATTTTCCTCAAGGGATAATTTCTTCGAATCCACGGAGCTTCTTTGGACTCCTCACCGAAATTCCTCGAATCCATGAGGAAAAATAAAAATAAATTTTAATAAATTTAAAAATAAATTGATTGATGATAAAAATGAATTTACAATCCTTTAAATGGTGATATTAAACCTAAGAAGAAATTTCACAAACAAACTCTAACTCCCTAAAAAAATGTGACTTACTATAAATAGTAAACTTACTATTTATAGACAGTCATAATTTCTACTAGACTTCATGGTTTATGCAAAAAATAGTTAATGTCAAATTTGGCCTAACCATGTTATTCTCCTCATTTTTCTAAGCCCTTTTCATATTGGGCTCAACTCCTAAAGCTCAAAGGATCAAGAGTTATGAAAGAACTAAAACTTACTATAAATAGTAAAATCAAATTTTAAATGGACTTTCAACCGTCGATCTGATAAAATCTTGCAAGTCCAGCATAAGAGACCCAACATAGCAGGGTTGGTTGGCTAAAGTAACTTCCCTTACCCCGAAATCATATATGGTACATTGAATAACTCATTTTGGTTTGCGAGATACGCTTGCTTTAGGGTTTCAACGGTCCTAATCACTTTATCCTTCAATCAGGCCTTCTCTAGTCTATCTTAGCCATGAAACTGTCCGCAACCCTCTCTACATCAACATTAAGGGCCATATCCCACCAAAGAAGTTACTTTTTCTCCTTAGAGCAGTAGATAAGAAACTTATTTGAGATAAGTTTGGTTTAAAATCAATTATAACTTTTTTATTTAAAGTTAATTATTTCAGTTTAATAAATATAAATCAAGATAAGCTATTTATGGCATAAATAGTTTTTCCCAAGTTAACTTACAATCCAAACACCCCCTAAAAGATAAAAGTTTTTGTATGTCTGTGTATTATTAGTTGGGGTATGGCATCCCAGTCACTACTAAATCGGGTTTTCATCACGTTGCCTATCTTAAAGTGACGACACTACCCCATGCGGGTTATAGTTTGTCACTTAAACTGGTAATCGCAATTTCGTGGTGTACCATGTGGTGGGGTATGGCCCCAAATCGGAGGAAGCGGATTGCGTACTGAGCAACTCAGTACCCTTAGGGTACCGAGTAAACTGTGTGGGATCCACTGTTATTTATTTATTTTATCCACTCTATTAATCCATGTTAACAGATAAGTTTAGGGCTTGATCCCAAAAATGAAGCAAATTAAAATCTCAAGTGGACCACACCATAGGAAACAGTTTGAT
This sequence comes from Magnolia changhungtana, assembly GCA_030180095.1. NCBI lineage: Eukaryota > Viridiplantae > Streptophyta > Magnoliopsida > Magnoliales > Magnoliaceae > Magnolia > Magnolia changhungtana. The sequence continues at coordinate 10,981,269 of JASAUF010000160.1, forward strand.
TGAACCTCTATTATTGAAAATATTTTGGAGGCCAAAGAAGTTTTGGATCAAGCTGATGTTTGTGGTCTCTCTTCATCCATGGTTTTATGATCTTACGAACAGGTTGGATGACAAATAAAAATTACTTTAGACCCTAGGAAGGTTTCAATGGTGGAAATCATTATTCCCCACTGTTTCCTATCTAATGATCTACTTGAGTTTTGGATTTACTTTAATTTTGGGATCAACCCCTAAAATTAGCAGTAAAAATGGATGTACGGTGTAGATAAACCACATAAATTCACAGTGGGCCCAACTGAGTTTACTCAGTACGATAAAAGCTTACTGAGTAACTCAGTACGCAATCCGATTTCCAAATCGGAAGCAATTGCTTGTAGTGGGATATCTCTGTGATACAACATGGGATGCGGTTTGGCCGATGACCCCAACGCTGGCAAGCTAGCTTTTGTCAAGCTCCATATGCCCCAACCATGATGCCTGTGTTTTATCATCGTTTGTCCATTTTATTTTATTTTATTATTATTATTTTAAGCTAACTTCAAGGCATGGGACCTAAAATAGGTTAGATCCAAAGCTCAAGTAGACCACAGCACGTAAAATAGGAGGGATTGTGCACTTTCCTAAATAATTATCAGGGCCGCAAAAGTGTTGCACCAAGCTGATATTTGTGTTTTCCCTTCATCCATGTCTGTGTGACCTCATGAATAGATTGGACGGGAAATTAATATCATTGTGGTCTTAAGAAGATTTCAGTGATGGACATCATTTGTCCCACTGTTTCCCATGGTGTTGTCCGCCTTACCTTTGGTCGGCCTCATTTTTGGGGTTCATGCCTTAAAATTAGCTGGCAAAATGGATGGACAACGGATAAAACACATACATCATGATGGGACTCAGATAGCTTCGACACCAACTAACACATACATCATGATGGGACTCAGATAGCTTTGACACCGACTAGATGGCTGATGTCGGGGTCACAGCCAAACGGTGTCCATGACATGGCCCAAGCTCTGTGCAACTCACCATGTATGTGTTTTATCATGTTGTTAGTCCATTTTTCCAGCTCATTTTAAGGCACCAGCGCAAAAATGATGTAGATTCAAAGCTCAAATGGACCACAACAAAGAAAACAGTGGAGAATGAACGCCCACTGTTGAGAACTTCTCGGGGGCACCTATCCAGAGCCTCCAAATAGATGTTTTTAGCGTAGAATTGTAGCATAGTCCGTTTCACCACTAAAATGCCAGTTGCATCCACTAGGTGATTGATGGAATCTTTAAAGTATTCTGATGGTACGATGTTTTGAATAAGGTTGATCTGGGCCATGACCTATGATTGGATGGTTCAGATGGATGAGTGCATTCTCTGGTGATCTGGTGTTAAATATAAGCCGTTCAATGTGCTATATTAATTTTAGGAGTGATTCACTAAACTTACACGCATATGCAAGGCCCATATGTACACCACTCATGTGCCACACTCGTAAGAGCTCCAAGATGTCCATCAATGGCTTTTACACCATATCACTGGCGAAAAATCGAGCCTACCTATTAACCATAAACCGCTTTCATTATTAAACGATTAGGATCTGTTGGACGGTTTACATCCATTGTACGGACGCGGATTAGATAAATGGCTACTGAAGTGACGTCACCAAATTACGTGGACTCACCATGATGCATGCGTAGTATCCATGCCATTCATTAATTTGGAGAGATATTTTTATGGCATGATAAAAAGAATGAGATAGATCTAAAGTTCAAGTGGATCCCACCATAGAAAATAATGGGTACAGTGACATCTACCGTTCAAAACTTCTTAGGGGCCACAGCAGTTTCCGATCAGGCTGCACTTCATTTATTTTTATGTTAACTTATGAATAGGTTGGATCTGAAAAAAACATCATGGTGGACCTTATAAATGTTTCAACGGTGAGTGTGATTACCCGCACGTTTTCTGTGGTGGATCAACTTTAACTTTAGATCTATCTACTTCTTTTTCTCGCGTTATAAAACGATTTCTCCAAATAATTGGACCGTATGGATACAACACATGCATCATGCTGGTTCATAGAGCTTGGTGGAAGCGGATTGGCTGGTGTACCTCCCACGCAATATAGCTGCTGTATTGGCATTATCAAGTTTTATAGGTCTGATCATGAGATATGTGTTATATCCAAACCATTTATCCATTTGGCGAGCTCATCCTAAGACTTGAGTCTAAAAATAAGACAGATCTAATTATCAAGTGGACCACGATAAATAAAGAATTGGGGGATTGAATGTCTACCATTGAAACCTTTTTGAGGTTACAAAAGTTTTGGATCAATATGAAATTTGCTTTTCCCCTTCGTTTAAGTCTTTGTGACCTTATGAATAGATTGGATGGAAAATAAATGTTATGGTGGGCCCTATAAATTTTTTAACGGTGAAAATCATTATCTTAATGGCTATTTATGGTGTGGTGCAGATGATCTTTGGATATGATTCGTTTTTTTGATAATGCTCTAAAATAATCTCTAAAAATAAATGAATGGTGTAGATATAATAAATACATCACTGTCGGGCCATAAAACTTTGATCACTTTTGAACCGTTCACTTTTGATAACTTTTGTCAGTGCTCATCTTCGCATGACACATACTTACAGTAGCTATATAGCTGGCGTGTGGTACCCCCGCCAATCCCCTTCTGTAATCTGCCTCCCCCTTGCACACTGACAGTGGGCCCTACATTCACCTAACTGTAGGCGGACGCGGATTAGCTATTGATTAGACGGGCTCGCTACTGAAGTGACGTCATCAAGTTACATGCCCCACAATGATGTAGGTGTTGTATTCCTACTCTCCATTCATTTTTAGAGGTCATTTATTCATTTTTAGAGGTCATTTTATGACATTATCCAAAGAATGTGGCTGATCCCATTCTTAAGTATACCCGTCAGGAAAAACAATCGAGAGAGTGACGGCCATAAGTTAACACATTAAATAATGGAAAACACTAATATCATCTTGATCAAAAACTTCCGTGGCCCTTAGAAGTTTCTAATGGTGGACGTCACTTTCTCCACTGTTTTCTGTGGGAGGTCCACTCGAGCTTTGGATCTGATTTATTCTGTCTAATGTCCCGAAGTAATCTCTCCAAATGGATAGACAGTATGGATACAAAACATACATCAAGGTGGGACCACGGAATTAGGTGACGTCACTTCATAGTTTAGCTACTCAACCTGTCAGGGTCGAATCCGCCTACGCGGCTTATTGCAAAGAAGCCTTCTCAAATTTATGGCCATTTATTACTCACCGACCTATTACCCCACCAGGCATGTTTCTCAATTTGGTAATAATTACATATGCTAAGGCTTATTAGAATGAAGTGAAAAAATTTTGAAAAAAGAAAATGATGACTTTTCCCACGTAGGATGTATTAACTGATGTTTGGATGGCCAAAGAAATATTGAATCTCAAAATCATTGTTAATTTCTCATGCAAAGATATGAGGTTGTAATTGTGAGAATTTTATGAGATTTCTTTCAGTTATTTAAACAAGACCTCCAAACCTGAAATTTGTGTTTCAACGTTACTTGTGGAATCTTGAGAAATCAACATTGAATAATCATTAATTTATTTTTCTTTTAGCTTATTTTATTTTATTTTTTTTCCTTCCCCCATCATCCAAATAGACCTAGGTTGGATCGGGAGTTTCTTCATTATTTTAATATTTTGAATCACTAACACAAAGTAAGGGCATGTTTGTTAAATCTAAAGTCTAAAGCCTGAATTTAAAATTTCAATCCAAGGTTCCAAAACCTACTTGTAACTATTCAAAGGAAGTACCAAAGTCTAAAAAATAAATACAAAATTTGAAACAACCAATGTGTAATACCTGAAATTTGTTAATTTGACACATTTGTCCTTATCTCCTATTTGGAGATGTGGGTGGGATCAGTGACTCTAGGGCCTCCCATGATGTATGTGCTTTATATCCACATTGTCAGCCCATTTTGAAAACTCATTTTAAAGTATGATCCAAAAAATAAAGCATATCCAAATCCCAGGTGGACCATAATACAAAAAACGGTAGCAATCAGCCATTAAAAACTTCTCCTAAGCCATAAAAGTTTTAGATCTAGCTGATATTTGTGATCTCTTCATCCACGTCTTTGTGGCCTTATCAATGAGTTGGATGCCAAATAAATATTTTGGTGGCTCCATGAAAGTTTTTAATTTTAATGGTAACACACACCTAGATGGAGATGGATGGTCTTATTATGGGGTGTGTGGGATGTACTATAATGTATGTATTTTATCCACACCGTCCAATCATTTTCCATACTATTTTAGGACCTAATCCAAAAATTGAGACAAATCTAAGGTGCAAGTGGGCCACAATATAGGAAACAGTGGGAATTGGACGCTTACCATAGAAACCTCTTGGCTCCACATAAGGCTTTGATCAAGTCAATTTTTTTTTTTTCTCTCTTCTTCTGGGTCCGTGTGACCTAATCAACAGGTTGAATGGTAAATAAACATTATGGTGGGTCGTAGGAATGGTGATTGTTTAATAACCAGTGTTTTCTTGTGGTGTGGTCCGCTTGAGATTTGGATCTGCCTCTTTTTTGGTCTCATGCACTAAAATTATCTCGCAAAATGAATGGATGTTTTGATATAACACATCATGGTGGCACCTGCACAACTTGGTGACATCACGTCAGTGGTGTGGTGTGTAGCACATCATGTAATCACTTCCACTAATGGCAGCCTCCGATTACCTGCTAAACCATTTCACAAAACTTGCTAGGTGAGGCCCACCATGATTTTTGTTGGAAATCCACCCCCATTCATTTGTTTTGCAAGTTAATTTTAGGGGAAAATAAAAAATAAAACAAAAATGAGATGGATCCAAAACTTATGTGAGCTACACTATAGGAAATAATGGGATTTGACTGCATACCATTGAAAACTTCTTGCGGTCATAGAAGGCTCCGAACAAGCTCATACTTGTGTTTTCCCTTCATCCAGGTTTGTGTAACCTTATGAAGAAGTTAGCTAGGTGGCAAATAAACCTCACAGTGGACACTAAGAAGGTTTCAATGGTAGTCTTTTAATTCCCACTACTTTCTTTAGTGTGGTCCACTTAAAGCTTTGGATGTGCCTCATTTTTTGGGCTCATGCTTTAGAATGATCCGGAAAAGTTGATGGACGGTGTGGATCTAACACAAGTCATGGTGGGGCTCGGAGAATTTCTACAAGTTAAAAGTTGGTTGCTTGAGAATTTTTGTTAGAGAAGGAAAAGAATCGGATTTGAAATGAGCATTTCAAATCTTTGCATCGCACACCGAAAAGGTATATATACAAGAGATGATAACCATCAACATTAATTTACATGCCATTCTATTCATTTCCAAATCTAATCTAATCATATATACAGCTCATCATGACTAATCCTTATCTCTACACTCCCCCTAAAATTAAGGTTGAGTGAAGAACATCACTTCGTCTATGGAATAGTCAGAGGGAGCCTGTGACATTGCCTTTGTGAGAGAGGAGAGGTGCTCTTTTTCACACAGGCATATGGGAGGAGTGGGCCTAGCCTCGCTCAACGCATGTTAAAAACACCCCGGTCACAGCTCCACACATGCACATTAGCACTCTCATGACCCCTGTACATGATGACTATTTATAAAGATGTGTGATAGTCCCTATCCTAGTGGGCCTGAAGGTAAAATAAAATAAATTTTTTTTTTTTTTTAAAAAAAGGAGGAAGTAGTAGAAGTTTTCATTATTTTGTTATTGTTTTGAAACACTCACACAAATACTAAGGGCATATTTGTACACGTGGAATCCAAGGAGAAGAAGGGAATAATAATAATAATAATTTTCAAATGATGATTTCCATGGTTACTATTGAAATATGGATTCTAATTTTAGTGTTTTTGTATGGATAGCAAGTGTAATATCATTATAATAGTCACTTGATATACTGTGCCAAGAATCCAAATTATGAAAAAAAGAAAAAGAAAAAGAAAAAAAAAGTACAATGCTTGTGGAATCCATCATTTTCTTAGATATCCAAACAAAGAAATTGTCAAATGAAAGGAAAATCTGTTTTCCTTTTCTATTGTTTGGCATGGAATCTTTGGTATCGTAACATGGCCTAGAGGGAGAGTCTTTTCTTGTTTAGATACCCAAAACACAACCATGTTCATTGAAGACAATGACCTTGTACCCATAGTTCACTGACACCTGTCTTAGAACTTCCTCACTCAAAGTTCATCAAGATCTTATCTTGTTTTTACTGGTTAATTAAGAGAATTACATTCTCTATTTTTTTTTTGGTTTTCCAATTACAATAGTAAATGACAGTAAATGGATAATGATTATTTACTCTTGCAATTGTGTGGTAATATCACTTACATTTGACTATAATAATACTTATGCTGCATTTTTTGTTTCTCCCGAAAATCATTTCTTTAAAATGGCAGTGTTATAATGTGAAAAAATGTAATGATTACAATTTTACTAGTATTTGGCTCTTTATTTACAAGCCATAATTTCTTATTAAATAAATACTTGAAATGACAACGATGGCTCATTTATTTTGCATTTCATAGGAAATTGGAAAACCAAATAGGGCCGAAGTCATTATAAGTTTCAAACTCCACAGGTTAGACTGTGCTTTGGATGCCCTTGCTTTCCTAGCAGACCAAGATTCTTCTCCACCCAATTCTACATTGGCCATGGACATGGAACATTTTTGTTATCAATTTGGGTAGGAAAAGGGAGAAAAACAAGTTCAAGCATATGAGTTCCATGCCTATAGTAGTTACTTGTCATGGAAATATAGTACCTATAATCTATATTATTCATATGAACAAGAAAGATTGGGAGAGAGTTAGGTTCACATATAGGGGTCTATTACTGCTTAATATCCCAATTCACAATGGAGCAATCAACAACCTATTTTTCTGAAATATCCCTTCTGTTTGTGATTTATGGTCCATCCAAATGCACCCTTGATTTTGATCAACAAACCAGGAAGCCATTATTTACTGAACTTGATTCTTGGGCTCTGAACCATGCATCGGATGACCTCTTGAACAAATGGCTCATTGATTATGGTGCAGATTTCATGGAAAATCGCAAAGGTGCTGCATCTTAATAGCTTAAATATGTGAACCACCATTTGAAAATGCAAGTTTCTTGTCTTGCGGTTTTACAATCAATACTGGAAGTCTTCCCTTGGTCATTTTACTGTCTCAAAGTTGTATCTCAGGCACCAGCAGAGAGAAGGCAGGTTTTTAGCAGTGAAATGCAGAGAGTAGGCATTGCAGGTGCTAAAGTCTTGCGCGAGATTGGCAACAAAGTCAAGAAGATGGAGAAACTGGGTTCAGGAGACATCTTGTTTGAAGTGCACCAGGCAGCAGAGGAGTTGCAAAAGAAGATAGACAAACGGTCGTACCTTCTTGTCAATTCAGAGGCCTGGGAGATTGGGAATCGGCCTGTGAATGTTGAAGATGCTACAGATGCTCTCGACGTGATGGAAAGCAATAACCAATTTCTTGGGACTAAGTCCCTTAGTGAAGCCGTGCTCGATCTCAGACCAGTCTCACTATCAACGAGCTGGGACAATCGTCAACCTATCATGGCACTCAATTCCTCCATTCCACCAGGTGGGTCCCCTGAGACACTCTCTCGAGCACAGGTACCTTGGTCTGCATGGCACTCTTTCAACCATGGTGCAATCCCAGATGAACTCAGCTCAAGAACGTACGAAAGTGCCAGTGCTTTGTCTCTGGCAACTTTTGCTTCCCTTCTGATTGAGTTTGTAGCAAGGCTTCAAAATGTCGTCACAACTTTCGAAGAGCTAAGCGAGAAAGCCAATTTTAAGGAGCCCGTTGATGGAGCAGCTGAAGAGGTGGTTGGGTTTTGGACCAGATTGAGTAGGCTCTTGAAATTCAAGGATTGAAAATTGAGATCACATGATTATTTAGAAGTGGAAAGAATAATCAATTGACACAATGAGCTATGAACATGCAATCTTTCGAAATAATAAAGCAGCGAGTTTAATTAATGGGAACTTTGTAACTTTGAGAAGTATCTCTAATCGCTGCGTTTGGATACTGTAGCAGAATTGAACAAAAGTTAGCAGTTCCAAGAGTTGGAAATGACCAAATTTCATTTACTCTACTAAATTCATATTGAGAGACAGGCCTTCAATTCTAATTGTGTTTCTCTAAAGTTGGACTTGATTGGAATGCAACTAAAATGTGGGGAGCACTACATAAATACTAGAAATGTCACTCCAGTTTGATCGTATCTACTTAATTGAACTGATTGATCACATTTCGATTCTGTTTTGCATGCCTAACACAGGTGAGCTTTGATAATCCCACTGATGAGTGTACTGTTCTGATCAGGTATGAACAGTGGGGTCCACATTATGTCTGCATCGGATGTGCGGGTGGCTAGCAAATCTCATTTCTCTCATCTTGTAAATGCTTCTACCCATGCGTACGATGTAATTTTCTTGGTAGGATGTAAGGATGCGGATTGCCTATTTACACTGCCAGTAGCGACTAGCTACTCGCTACTGGATGGTGCTCTGTGTGCCCACCATGATGTATGTGTTTTACCCACGCCGTTCATCCATTTTCCCAGCTCTTTTAGGGCATGAGATAAAAAATGAGGCAGATCAAAATCTCCAGTGGACCACACCATAGGAAACAGTGGTGATTGAACACCCACCACTAAAAACTTCTTTGGGTCCACAGAAGTTACCTGTTGATTAGGGCACAAGGACCTGGATGAAGGGAAAACACAAATATCAGCTTGATCAAAACTTTGATGGACCCTAAGAAAATTTTAATGGTTGACGTTCTATACCACTGTTTTCCTATGGTGTGGTCCACCTGAGATATAGATATCTGACTTATTTTTGGCTCATGGCTTAAAGTAATGATCCAAAATAGATGAACAGTATGGATAAAACACACGCATCATTGTGGGCCCACAGAGCACGTAACTACTGGCAGTGTCTGTACGCAATCCGGGCGCGCTCCAGTCGTGATAGTAACATTGTATGCTTATTGTGGTACTTACAAAAGTGGGGTGCAGTGATTTCCTTGACTATTCAGCCTAATCCAAAACTCAGATGATCTAAGGCACAGGTAACATACTGAGAGGGAAGGCCTATAATTGATTAGTGTATGGTTCACCTTCTTGTGTATTTACAATCAAGGCCGTTCAAACCCTTCATCCAGCTCAGATGAAGGGTCAGACCAAGATTCAGGTTGTTCTGCCACTCAGGTGGGCCCCTGTGAAATTTAAAAGATGGGGGTTCCCTCCTAGCTGGTTCCCTTAATTTGTTGGTACACCTGGTTAGATGATATTTTTGAGGTGCCCATCTGATAGATGGGTTGGATGGCGGAATGCATCATTTAGATTCATGGTTAGCCACTTTGAGCTTATGATAGTATCGGTTGGGTGCAACGGTATCATACGGTGTTCGAGTTGTCGATGCTATTACAAGTTTATAGTTGGGAAGATATAATATCATTATCGCCGAAGTGTGAGCCCTCAAGATCCCGAAAAATGGTAAAATTTTTGAGTGTAGACATGCCTAAATACCATATTTACATATATTGAAAATTTTATAAAAGAATGCGTTAAATTAGAAGTTTCCATTTACGAGGGCACCAATATGCATTGTCATAAGAAATCATTCAAATGTAACCAAAATTAGTTTCGATAATATAAATCCCCAATTAAGACGCAAAACTAAATAAATTACGAGTACACATTTTTGTCATGCCCAGACGTGGGAATTGAGTGACATACATCGACGGCATTTCTGAATATATTGACAATACTGTTCCCAGGTCATCCTTTACTCGTACCAATTGAGTTAACATTATTCATGATATTGTCCATCACTCCTTTCACAATTGGCCCACCGTTATACGGAGTGGATAGATCTAAAGTTCAAGTGGACCCACCACAGAAAACTATGGGATCAGTCACACCCACCGTTGAAACATATATAAGGCCCACCATTATGTATTTTTTAGATCCATCCTCTTCATAAGTTAACATAGAGATAGATGATGTGAAAACAAAAATATAAGCTTGATCGGAAACTTCTGTGCCCCTAAGAAGTTTTGAACAATGGATCACTGTCCCCACTGCTGGGGCCCACTGTGATGTTTGTGAAAAATCCTCCCCAGCCATCTGTTTTATGAGTTCATTTTAGGACATGATGCCAAAAATGAACCGTATCTAAAGCTCAAGTGAGCCTCGAACGTGATAATTAAACATCCACAGTCGAAATATTCGTGGGGCATAGAAGTTTTGATTCATGCCAATATATTTGTTTTAAGTTCATCCCAATAGTAATGACGTTATTAACAGTATGGATGGCATGTAAACATCACTGTTGAACCCAGGAAGGTTTCAACGGTAGGAATTTCCCAAACTACATTTTCCTTTAATATGGCTCACTTAAGCTTTGGATACCGTTCATTTTTTAAAACTAGTCCTAAAATGAAATCACAAAATGGATGGAAGGAGAGGATTTCTCACAACCATCATAGTGGGCCCCACCTGAGCTTGCAGTGCTGGAACAGGAGGAAAGGCTTCCGTAGGAAATCCGCATCCTTGATCCACACACGCGACGGAAACAGATTTGGCTACTCCCCTGCCGTGCTCTGTGGGCCTCACCACGAGGTATGTGTTTCATCCATGTTGTCTATCTATTTTTATAGATAATTTTATAATATATTTTTTTAAAAAAAAGAGATATATCCCAATCTCAATTGGACCACATTGCAAGAAACAGTGTTAAATGAACTTTGACCATTAAAAACTTTCTGGGCGCCATACAGGTTTTGGAAAAACCTGATCTTTGTTTTTTCCCTTCATCTAAGTCTTTATGAGATAATTAACAGATTGGATGTCAAATAAACAGTACAGTGGGCGTTAGGAGGATTTAAATGGTGGATATCCAATCACTACTGTTTTCCCGTGTTGTGGTCCACCTGAGTTTTAGATCTAACTCATTTTTTGGATAAAGCTCTAAAATAATATTTCAAAATTAATGGACAGCATGGATACAACAGATGCATCATGGTGGACCCACGGAGCACCGACCTGCACCCTCAGAGCCGTGATGGGGTGTCTTTTGAAGACCGTCCGCACCGTCGAGGCTCACCTGTGGGGTCCACTGTGATTTATGTATTTTATCAACTCCATCCATCCATTTTAACAGATAATTTTAGATCTTGAGCTTAAAAACCAAGTATATCCAAACCTTAAGCAGAGCACACGATAGGAAACAGTATGAATTGAACATTTACCGTTGAAAATATCTTAGGGGCCACAGAAGTATTAGATCAAACTTCTATTTGTTTTTTCCCTTCATCCATGTTTGTGTGATCTTATGAACTGGTTGGATGAGAAATAAACATCACTGTGGGCCCTAGAAAAGTTTTAACGGTGGAAGTCATTATTCAAACTGTTTCCAATGATGTGGTCCACTTGATCTTTTGGTACACGTAAATTTTGGTCTCAACCCTTAAAATAATATGGAAAAATGGATAGACCGCATGGATATACCAGATACATTCTATGTGGGCCCAACAGAGTGTACTCGGTACGATAAGTCCTTACTGAGCAACCAAGTACGCAATCTCCATTCACGCCCCGATCCCCAATTTGTGAGAAAAACCCCCAAAATCCCTCTCCCATTTGAAAATTTTCAAAATTTTATCTTGTTCCCACCAATTTCTCCAGATTTCAGCCTGAAAATCCCTCTCCCTCATCCCAAATCAAAAGAACCCTCTAGTTTCGAACAAGATCTTCGCCCGCTAGTGGAATCAAGAAGCTGCAGAAGATTTTTAGACGGAAAAAAAGAAAGAAGAAATTTTCAGGGTTGATCTTACCGGAAATGCCAATCTGCACTCAACAACAGCTGAATTCACGTCTTCCTCCAAATCTGGGCGTAAAAATTTTTGTGATTTTCTCGCCGACAACCACCCCTTTTATCGATAAAAGTGGGTTGTTGGCTACAGTTCCCACCTGTGGTTGGTGGGAACAATGACATATCGGCGTGATATCGAAAATACCGATAATATCGGCGAGATTTCGGCGATACCTGAAAGCGACACGAAATATTGGGGTTTCGGTATCGCTACACTGGCGACACCGATATTATCGGTGATATTTCGATAATATCGTCGATAATTTGAACACTGACGGTATAGATGACCTTGGATCATGATCTGTGGTTTAGATCGTCCCAAAGACAAGCTAAATGGACAGACTACTGTGCACACTATTCCTCCCTATTTTACTCACGGTATTTCTCTTAATGCATTGAATGAGAGAGCCTTATCTCCTTTTATAGGAAAATATGGAATATGGATAAGACCAGATTATTCGGTCTTCTCCGTATCTCCCATCCAAAATTAAATTCAAAATTGAATTCGAAAAACCAACTAAAAAGAGAGGAGTACGAAAGTGCCTAAATACATGAGACCCACCCACTAGTGATTGCTCACCAGTAGGCCCTACTGATCTACGTCCAACATCTCCCACTCAATTATATTGTGGGATAGGCACAGAGAATTTTTCCATCTAACTCGCCTAATAACAATCAAAACCAAACATCGCGATCATAAGAATCAGAGGCATGGGACCAGTTGGATCACCGTAATCTTCTCACAGGTGTTTAAGTACTAAGTGTCCACCTAACTAGTACTCAATAACTCAAGCTTTGCAATGTCTGTCCTAGTCCGTATGACCACACCGGAGGAGTTAACTCCTGATCTGGAGTACTCGGCCAACATACGCACTTATTCAACTTATCGAGTTATTCTAAAAACTCAATTTTTCATAAACTTCGACTAAAACCAATTTAAAGCAATACTTATTTTATATATATATATATATATATATATATATGCTTTTAAAAAAAATATTTACAAAAGTCTAATAAAAACAACTCGATACTGCCAGCGGATAAGTCTTCAAGTGCGTATTTATAGTTCTAGAAACTTGGTGTACTGTCACGGGATCTTCCTCACACAGATGTGTAATTTGGAATCAACCAAGCCGCTTTCTTAGCATAACTAAGTCTGGCCAATCAAGGCCTTTCATCAAAGTATACTAAAGTAGTAACACTCAATCTCATCCTCCTATACACAAGAGGAGGGTAGGTAAGGACACAAAGAGTCACCTACGGGACTGGTTACTCGCACGTTGCAATGATTAAATCGAATCAAAGTAATCTGCAGGTAAAAGGTCCCACCACGTAGCTACAATCCACGTCGTAAAGTAGACAATAATAGGTGTATGTCGGGTCTACAATATGCAGGTCATTCTACATGAGGTACGACTCATCTCATAACCTCATAACCTGGCTATAAATTTAGGCCATAACATTGATTGTATGAAAATGAATGGTGTGATTATGTTATTCGACTTTATCAGTCTCATCTTCAATCTTTTTAAGATTGTAGGCGGATATGACTCACTTATATCCTCATTCTTTATTATTCACAATAAAGAAAAGTCTATACCTCAGTGTATGATATGGCCCCAAATGTACCTCTCTTGTATATTCGAGGTTGGTCAACCCGTGCGAGTGGGTGACCGGCCTACCGAAAAAAAATAGAAATCCTACATAATCTTAAGGTAAATGCTGATGATCTACACACCTAATTTATCTTAGTATTCAATACTGAATAAATGGAATGTGTTATTGATTAACAAAAGATCAAAGATACTAAAAAAAACAAGTACATGATTCAAGCTTTCTTTAATCCCATTTGCCTAACGTGAACCTGAAATAGATCTCTGGTTATAGGTTTCGTCATGGGATTAGCCATCATCTCCTTAGTAGGAATGTAGCTGAAGGCAACCTTCTTATCTCTCACTTGATCTCGGATATAATTGTCAAGCCCCAAACTCGGAAACCGGGCTTACCAAATTTTTGATTGCCGAATCTGACGCCGACAGCCTTCGTAGTACCCCATTCTCGGCTCCTGGCACCCATACACCAGGTTCTTATCTTGGGATCCTACAAGGAGGATTTTTAACATCAATTTAATTCATAATGAGTATAACCGTAAGCATAACCCACGAACAATAACCACAAGAACATAATAAAATCTACTATAATTAAAAAAAAACTTTAAAGTACAATACGCATAAAGGGAAATACAAGATAATGATAACGGAAACTTTAGAAGCTTGACTACATGCTCCTACCGTGGCGAAGCTACGGCTGCGTCTTGGCGTCACCTGTACGCATCAATCGTGCATAAGCTTATAGAAAGCTTAGAGGGTGGTATAAGTGTGTGCGTAATGTGAACGTGCTCAGAGTACAATATCAGAGTAATGCGGAATCATGCTGATGGATACATGAATGCAATCAGCCATACCAAGGCTATACAATGCTAAACATGAATGCTATCAACCATATCAAGGTCATGGGATACAAATTACAACTCACGCATGCCAATCCTCATCCACATATCAATGCAGCTCATCACTAGAGCATTAAGTATCTGTATAGTTCTCATTCTGGATAATCACTAGGGTTTAGTACACTCTAAATGGCACTGCCCCTTTCCCAGGCTCGCAGTCCAAGTGAGCGTAAGAAACCTCACTATCCATCTCGCCAATAGTCTGCCAATACCTATCCGGCACGTCGATAGCGGACTCATTCACGAGCCGGTCAAACTCAGCCTAATAATACCCTCTATCCTCGGGCGAGTAAGGCCACACCCCTTTTCAACCGACCATGACACAGTGGAAGACATGGCCTCTTGGTATTCGGCCCTAATGCGCTCATGTATCTATTAGGTCTCGACGTTGGAGTCATCCTCAAGTACCATTGAGTTTAGGGATTTTCACCTAAGGACATCTATGGTGCACCGATGCTTAGTAACAATATTTTCGGTTCTGATCATGTCATCCATGATGTGCATGTGGAGGTCATAGCCCTGATGTCGCTAAGGCGTATAGAAATCATGTCATACAAATGCGAAGTTCATGAATCACACTACCAGTCATGCAATCCTACGCATACCGCGCACTCATGAAGGGCAACTCCGCCTATCCGGGAGCTTATAAACAATCTGCCCAAAGGCATATGCTATGATCAGTAACTCTTCATATCAAGCATACATATTATGAGTATGTGCATGAATCATAGAACTATACTAAGCATGTTATGTGGTGATGGATTCTGTTCATAACGAAGAGGGGCCTAGACGGCCTACACACCACAAGTATGGGCCTATTAATGGGCCCTAGGGAGAGTTACGATGTGGACATTTAACCATCATTACTCTTACAATGTGGACGTCAAACCATCATTGCTCCTAAGGCCTGGCTGCCAAAACATCCTTACATACATCGTGGTGGAATCTCACATCGCAATGGGTCTCATATACATCACAGTCGGCCCACACAAAGGCCTCACATACGTCTCATTGGGCCTCATAAACTTCAAGTGGGCCGCTCCAATGGGTCAATCATGCATCAAATGGGCTACATCAAATGGGCCGAATCAAAAGGGCCAATTCAAATGGGCTGATCGAATGGGCCGAATCAAAGAGGCCTATTCAAATGGGCCGATCGAATGGGCCGAACCAAAGGGGGGGAATCAAATGGGCCGATTCATATGGGCCGATCAAATGGGTTGATTCAAATGGGCCAATCAATTTGGGCAGAAGCAAAGGGGCCAAATCAAATGGGCCGATCGAATGAGCCGAGTCGAATAGGCCGAGTCAAATGGCGGAGTTGAATAGGCCGAGTCAACTGGGCTAAGTCAAATGACTGAGTCAAATGGCCGAGTCGATTGGGTTGAGTCAAATAGCCGATTCCAATACACCATACATCCATTGTTAGAGACCATTGTAGAGCATTAAAAAAAAAAAAAAAAAATGAATCATGTCTAAAGGATTATTTGGACCATACCACAAATGGCAATGATAATAATGACATCCACAGTTAAATTTCTAGTGGGCCCACCATAGTATTTATTTTTCATCCATATTGTTCATAAGGTCACAGGGAAGGAAAACAAATATCATATTGAATCAAAACTTTTGTAACCCAAGGGGGTTTCAAGGGTGGGCGTTCAACACCACTATTTTTTGTAGGGTGGTCCACTTGATATTAGATCTGCCTTTTTTTTTTTTTTTGAAGTCTCAAGCCAAGAGACGACGTACGTGGTCCAAATAGGTGGACGGTTTGGATGGATCACATCCATCAAAGTGGGGCCACGAACACATCAGATGGATGGACGGCACAGCTAGAACAATTACATCAGGGTGGGGCGCATGAAACTGGTCAGACAGATGGACGGTTTGGATGGGAACACACCCATCAATGTAGGCCGCTGAAACGACAGATGGATGGACGGCGTGATATATGCATACATCTACATCATGGTGGGTCCCACAGTAGATGGGCCCCACCACAGTTGGCGCTAATACAACAGCCAATAGCTGCGTTAGATGTAGCGTCAACTGCTGCTGACAATTGATGTGCAGGTGGGTCCCACGTAGGGCTCACCACCATATATCTTAAGGTATATATATGTATAATATAATATAATTTCATATAATATAATATAATATAATATAATATAATATAATATAATATATGATATTATAATATAGTCATGACACATAAAAAAAAGCACACCATCTGGATGGTGCAGGATGCATATATCGTGGATCCCAACCCCCCCCCCCCCCCCCTTTTTTATAGCTGGTTAGTGCACACCACCATCAGTTCACACTACACTGTTAGCCACACCCCACTACTACCACATCCAGCGTCAAGGGACGTTGGACGACGTGGATATAACACGGCATCATGGTGGGTCCACATCAGTGTGGCCCACCACTTAGATCAAACTGATACTTGTGTTTTTCCTTCATTCAGGTCCATGTGAGATGGATGGTGTGGACAACACATCATGGTGGGATTTTCACTGCCAATGGTGTGGATCTAATCCATTTTTCAAGGTGGGTCACAATATAAAAAAAAAAAATAAAAAATAGAGAGGGAGAGAAAGAGAGAGATATGGTGTAGTGGAGGGACCCCGCCACTATGAGCTCCTCATATGATTACAACACATACATCAAATTGGGTCCCATTACAAGTGAGCCATTAAATTAAAAATCAACGGTGGATCACCCACCTATCGGCCTTCTTCTTGGTCCCTTGGACTCCTATGCTCCTTGCCTTCAATTTTGATGGAGGTAGATGATGAATGGATGGTTGAGATGGGAGATGAGAGTGGGAAAGTGGGCCACACTTGGCTTTGGGAGAGAGAGAGCTTGGACGTTGGAATTTTTTCGTTGCTTGGGAGATTATTTTTTTGAGAAATGAGAGAGAGAGAGAAGTGATGGGATGATAAGAGATGGAGTGATGGGTGATTGGTGGAGTGATGATGAAGTGATGTAAGGGTTGACTTTGAGGTAGCTTGTGTAAGAGAGAGGTAAGGGTAGGGTATGGGTTACTTGTACTTGACTTAAGGTGTGATGTGTAGTTGATTGATGAGATTGATTGATTGATTGATGTGATAGGTCATAGAGATTCTCTCAGAATTCGTATGCGTAGCATTTTTCTCGAAATGAACGCAAGCCCATATCTTCTAGCCTGGGTATTGGATCGGTGAGCGAGTTGCGGCATTGAAACCGCGGCGACGGCACGGTAGCTAGGATACAAGTTTCTGGTCGACCCGACTTTGGTATGCACAACTTGGCTTAAGATCACATGCAAATGTTAGATATAGGTCGAAGGTTGCCGAAATTCTACTGGAAAGACCACGGAAGCCTACGGAACGGTACGGACTAGGATATGGGTCTTATATCTCTCTCCTCCAAAAAAAAATTTTGTCCTCGAAATTTATACAATCTTTACAACTAGATATAACTCATAAAGGAAGAGAAAACATAGCATCATCATATACAATTAGAGACAACATATAAGATACAGCATATAATCAATCATTAAAGAGATGGGGATAATGCTCTTGAATCTCAGCCTCGCACTCCCAAGACGCTTCATCAATAAAATAATGACCCCACTGAACCTTCACCAAGGGAATGACCTTGGTCTGGATGACCTGCTCCTTCCGATCAAGGATACGAACTGGCTGCTCAATGTAAAAAGCATCCTCATGAACCTCTAGTGGCTATCAATCAATAACTAGAATGATGTCTGACCCACACCTCCTCAACATAGAGACATGAAAAACATTGTGGATTTCAGACAACTGAGATGGCAAGGCAAGCCGATAGGCCACAGCGCCAATGCGCCCAATGATCTCGAAAGGTCCTATGAATCTCAGGGCAAGCTTGCCCTTCACTACGAATCGAACCACGCCCTTCATGGGCGAGACCTTAAGATACACTCTATCCCTAACTTCAAACTCCAAGGGCTCATAAAATTTTCGATTGCTGAATCTGACGTATGGGTGCCGGGAGCCAAGAACGAGGTACTACGGAGGCTGTAAGCATTAGATTCGGCAATTGAAAATTTTGTAAGCCCGGTTTCCAAGTTTGTGGCGTGACAATAATGATACTTGATCTTAATGTGCTTAGACTTCTGGTGGTGTTTTAGGTCCTTAGCCAAGTCAATGACAGAAGTGTTGTCTATCTTCAGCGATATAGGTTGACGAACACTCAGTACAACACCCAGACCCAATAGAAATCTACGAACCCATACACACTCCTGAACTGTAGCACAACATGGAATGTACTCGGCCTCCGTAGATGAAAGAGTTGTAGATGTCTGCTTCTTACTCGACATGAGATAATCTCCTTCTAAGTAAGAAAGCATATCCTGAAGTAGACTTTCCCTCGTCGGTGTCATTACCCTAAGCAGCATCAGAATATCCTTTGAGCTCGAAGCTTGTGCCTTCATAATACAACATTAGGTCTTTTGTTCCTCTGAGATAGCGGAATATACATTTGACGGCTTGCAAATGAGACTGTCCCGGGTTACTCTGACAACGGCTGACAATGCCAACTGTATAGCTAATATTCAGTCTGGTACAAAGCATAGTATACATTAAGCTCCCTACTGCACTTGCATAAGGTACTGAGGACATAGCCAATTTCTCAGCTTTACTCTGGAGACACAATTTCCTATCTAACTTGATAGCTTTATCCATAGGGGTTTAAATAGCTTTTGAATTTTTCATCCTGAACCGCTCTAAGATCTTTTGTATATAGGTGGCTTGAGACAAGACCAAAAATTTTTTAGGATGATCCCTGATGATTTTTACCCCAAGAATAAAGTTGGCTTTACCGAGGTCTTTCATCTCAAAGTTTGAGAATAGTCAATCTTTAGTTAATATCAATAATTGCATGTTATTACCAGCTAGTAGGATATCGTCTACATATAAAGATAGCATCAGAAAAGATCTTCTAGACAGTTTCATGTATACACAATGATCTTTTTCACTTATCGTGAATCCAAAAGTGGTGATGGCTAAGTGGAACCTCATGTACCACTGCCTTGAAGATTGCTTCAGCCCATATATAGATTTCAAAAATTTGCAGACTTTCGTTGGATGTTTTTTATCCACATAACTGATGGGCTGTTGCATGTATATCTCTTCATCTAAGTCACAATTTAAGAATGCGGTCTTTACATCCATCTGATATAACTGCGGTCTTTACATCCATCTGATATAACTTTATGTTTAAACTTGCGACAATGGACAAGATCATCCGAATTGAGGAGAACTTTGCAACAGGTGAGAAAGTCTCTTAGTAATCAATGCCTTCTTTCTGTGTGAAACCTTTATCAACTAATCATGCTTTATACTTGTCCACTGTATCATCTGCCTTTCTTCTGATCTTTAGCACCCATTTATTACCTATCACTTTATGATTGGAAGGCACATCAACAAGTTCCCAGACTTTATTCTTTTTATGAAAGCTATCTATTCGTCCATAACATTTACCCAATCGTCCGAGTTAGAAGATAACAATGCATCCTGATACGAATCAGGTTCATCATCATCAACCGCAATGCAAGAGAATGTTTACCCCTCAATATTGACGTATTTTCAGGGAATCAATCCTCTTTCGTTTCGACGTAATGCAGGATCCTTCTGAGATGTCTTCCCACTGTCCTGACGAACTATAAGAGCATCATCATTTTGAGAAGTAGAACTCCTACTCTCTTGAGATACATCGGGTATTTCAAAAAGTTCTATTGAAACTTTTTGCTTCATTCGACTGTGATATCTATCTTCAATGAAGGTCACATCCTGCGATTTTATCTCAATCCAACGTCATGGTCCTCATAAACTAGAACGTATTCCTTTGAATACATGGGGTACCTTATGAATATACATTCAATGACTTTACTATCAAGTTTACCTCTATGCAGAGTAGGTAGCAAAACATATCCCAAAGATTCCCAAGGGCATAGGTTGGTTAGAGAAGGAATCCTCTTAGGCCATATCTCATATGAGGTCTTAGGAATGAATTTGGATGAGACTCTATTAAGGACGTAGACTCCCCAGAATGTGGTAGAGAGATTTGCTTGTGCCATCATCGATCTAACCATGTCCAATAGTGTCTTATTCCTTCTCTCTACAACACCATTTTTTTGTGAAGTGTATGTCATTGTGTATTGCCCAACAATGCCAATGTTTTCACAATATGATCTAAACGTTTCAGATGTATACTCGTCACCTCTATCAGATCGAAGAATTTTAATCTTTTTCTCAAGCTGATTTTTCACATCAACTTTATATTTAAGAAAACAATCAAAAGCCTTAGATTTGTGTGAGATGAGATACACATCTCCATAGCGTAAGTAATTGTCAATGAAAGTGACAAAGTATTGACATCTATTTCTGGCATGTACATTGAAGGGTCCATAGATATTAGAATGGATTATCTTTAGTATGCCCTTGGACCTAGCTGCTTTAGGAAATGGTTTCTTCGACGTCTTCCCGAACACACAATGTTGATAAAATGACAAATCAACTTTGAATGAGTCTAATAGACCAGAACGTACTACTCTTGTCATACGATCCTTTTTGATGTGACCCAACCTCGCGTGTCATATTTGAGATCCAGATACTATAGTTTCATTCGACATAGCAGATAAAATAAGAGGTGCATTATCACTATCTACGTCCAGAATAAATAAATCTGAAATTAAATTTCCCCATGTAAAGATAAGGTTATTTAGTCTCAAAGAAATTCTTGTCCTAGAAAAACGAATGTCGAAACCATCAAATAATAACCTAGAAACAGAAATTAAATTCTGACGCATGCTCGATGCATAAAGAGTATCACAGAGAATTATCATTTGCCTTATGCGCGTGCGGAGATGGGAAACGCCAATCTCTAGTACGTCTTCAACAACATTATTTCATATATACACCTTGTAACTTTCTTTGGCTACAGGCTGGAATTCCTCGAGACCTCGACGACTCCATGTTCATGCTTTGTTTCGCCTGAATCCAAAATCCACTCGTTAGATATAGTATCAACGGAAAGGATTTCAAATAAAATGCCTACATACAAACTATCTAGTGACTTAGGAATTATCGTCTTTTTACGGGCACACTGTTGGGCATAATGGCCAAAATTTTCACAGACAAGGCAGATTATATTTGCCTTTTTCGGCTTCTTCTTTCCATTCCCGTTCTTGAGATTTGGACGAGGAGTTGTTATTGAGGGTCAAATATTGCATATTAGACCTCAATTATTACTTGATTTTGGGCACATAATACTATTTAAATGCCTTATTTTACTCATGTTTGTGTTGCAAGGTGAATTGACGAGCATGGATTGAAAAGGATGTTAAAGGCAAGGGATGGACTTTAGGGGACCAAGATCGATGATTTTACATGGCCGAAATTCGAGAAAATCACGGGTTTCACCTACACAAACCTGAAAGGGTCCGAAATGTAAGATCACAGGGTTTCCACCATCTGATCGGCTCCAAACTTTATATATGGCCTGAGGATCATGAATTAATCGTACACGTCGATTTTCATCCATTGAATACCTCTAAAAGCGGCCCAATAGACAGATCAACCCTATAATTCCTTAAGTGGGGCCTACCTGACATTTGGATATGCTTCACTTTGGGCTCAACCATTTAAAGGAGGTGGTAAAGTAGATGGGCAGATTGGATTTTGCCGATACATCACGGTGGGGCCCACTTTATGTAGGTGGAGTGCATAAAAGTCGTGCACTCACCGTGCACCGAATATACCAAGTCGGTCAACAGGCATTGACTCGACTTCTCGCATTAAAAACGGAAATTTCCATTTTCCACGGTAACAGGGACTTGCGGTTGGGAGTAAGTGGGCCATTATCATTTTTCAGGTCGACGATCCGAGCCGTTCATTGCACTCAGAAGGCCAAAACGACCGTGCCTTGACTCGCAGCTTGAGTTATTCCGATATTTCGTATATTTGAAGAGCCCAAACGGAGGATGGATGGCAGCAAGAGAAGTCCTGTGGGCCTCATCGAAACAATCTCAAAATTTATTCTTTCCGACCTTTTTTACGAGGGGAATCCAGTAGAAGGACTAGATTTTCCAGCCGACGTGGATCAGAAGCCCATCGACTTCATCAGACCCATCTTACGCAGGCCCTGTTTATGACCGGACACTGTCCACGTTTTTTGGGTAGTTGTGGGCCACCATCATGGGCCATCTTTGTAATCCACACCATCCATCGTGTAGGCCGCTTGAAAAGGTCCTAAGAGACGTTTTTCTTTTAGAAAAAAATCATTGAAATGGGGAGTTTTGGAGATTCGATTTTGGTTGCGAAAGCCTTACGCATGCGGCTGACTTCTGTTACTGCGAACGGGCTGCGTATCTTACACGCACCGACTCCAATAAGGTCAGTTTTCAAAGCCGACCCCTTGACGACCTTCACAACTATAAAAAGAAGGAGGCAGCAAGAAGAAAAGGGATTGAATTGATTAGGACGGGAGTAACATAACAAGAGACAGGGAGTAGTTTTCTTAGCCTTGTTATTTATTTTATTTTACATTTTTTTAATGGTTTTCCTGAGATCTGGTCCAATGATGTTGGGCTAAACCTCTTAGCTAGGGCTAAGAGGTGCAGCTTGTAGCGTAATGGAAAGTTCTACGGTCTGGATTCATGTTTGAATGGAATTGATTCTAGTTGGATTAATAAAGAATGCTTTAGTTTTTAATGATTTGTTGTAATGTACATTACAATAGATCTGTGACAGCTTAAGTATTGTTTTTCCTTTAATTGATTATGAAGTTAGGATGCCTTGTTGTTCACCATTACCCCTGAACATGGTGGGATGACGGAACTCTTCCTGACATTCATGCATCGCTCAGATGGGCTGTGAATTGGTTTAACTCTGTTGTTTGCTTTGTCTCATGGGCATGGTTTTGTGATGAAATCCATTCTAATTTACACTCGTCTGATCTCTTGAAAACTAGATTAAATGAAGTTCAAAATCGATTGTCAGGTTATATCTTCCAACTGGATGAAGATGGGACTCGAAGTCCAGTTGAGTTTATAAATTGAGCATAGATCTCCCTCATCTCTACAAGTGGATCCTCTGAATCCCTAGTTTCCTTCCTCTGAATTCTCTAAATTTTAGATAAATATCTCACCATTATTCCTCAAATTACAATCGATTTAGATTTCATCTTAGTCTAATTCTAGTTCTACTTAGTTTCAGATTACGTACAAGTTTCAGTCCCTTGGGATTCGACCTCGGTCTCACCGAGTTATTACTACATCACAATCCTATACTTGGGGAGTGAACAAGTTTTTGGCGCCGTTGCCAGGGATTGACGGTTACGTTTTTCTGAAATTAACTAGTTTTAGAATTAAGCTAAGATTATGATTTTCTATCTTTAGGTTTAGATTTTTCTGATTTCTAGAAACTAACCTGTTTTCCTGTTTTGTAGGACCTTGACATACACATTCTAAATTGGTACTTAATTTAGGACTTCTATTTTGGTAACTTCCTTCTAACTCTTTTCTCTTATTTTTTAGATTTGTATTTTTTCCTTTCTCTTAGGTTTAGAATTTAAATTGAGTGATGCGAGTATTTCATGCCCAAGTGGGTTTGTAACAGCACTTTACGTCTCAAGGAGGAGTGGTTGAGGGATTATCTATCCATCGCAGGATTAGACACCATTTGAGATCCTCAAAGTTAACTGAGGTTATGGGTGCAAATCAACCTCTTCTACCCCAACCTAGGGTGGAGGACATCCAGGATGAGAATGAGGTGCATCAAGCACCCTCGCCTCGTACTTTACGAGATTATTTACAACAGGTGGGGGTGAGTATGTCCTCATGCATGGTTTTTTCAGAAAATACAGGACACATGAATATCAAACTAGGGGTGATCCAACTCCTTCCAAAGTTTCATGGGCTTGAATATGAAAATCTGTATCTACACTTGAAAGAGTTTGATGAAATCATAGTCACTTTATACTTTCCTAACATATCTGAAGACACGGTTAGGTTGAAACTCTTTCCCTTTTCTTTGAAAGAGAAAGCTAAGACGTGGTTACATTCACTACGTCCCCGATCTATTAGCACATGAATGACATGACAAGGGAGTTCATAAAGAAATTTTTTCATATCACAAAATGAACACCCTTAGAAAGTCAATCATGAACTTCACCCAAAAGGAGGAAGAAAATTCTTCCAATGTTGGGAGTGGTTGAAGGATCTTGTCAGCTCATGCCCACAACACGAATTTGAAATGTGGCATATTACACACTTTTTCTATGATGGACTATCATCTTCCATGCGCCAATTGGTCGAGACAATTTGCAATAGAGAATTTATGAATAAAAATGTCAATGATGTGTGAGATTACTTAGATAGACTTGCTGAAAGCACACAAGCATAGGACACATACCTAAAATCAAATACCACTTCTAGGCCCACTCAATCAAGGGAAATGGGTGGAGTATACCTTCTGAAAAAGGATGATGATCTCAATTTTAAAGTGGCTAATCTCATAAAGAAATTCGAGGCCATGGAATCAAGGAAGGACAAGGGTAAAGAAGTTGTTTGCAGTATTTGTGGTTGTAACAGTCACACAACTGAAAATTGTCCAACTATATCTGCCTTTCAAGAGGTACTGATTGAGCAATCCAATGCTGTAAATAATTACCAAAGGCCTTTCAATGGACCCACCTCTAACACATACAATTCTAGTTGGAGAAATCATCCAAACTTCAGTTAGAGGAATAAACTAGTCCTCCTCAAGGTTTCTTTAATCAAATTCCAAATCAAGTGAAACCTCAAGAGGATCCGGTTCTAAAATACATTCAAGACCAAGAGCTACTTAATCAGAATACGGCACAAGCAATCCAGGAAATCAAATCAGCAATTGGAATACTCGTGTCGTCTGTCCAAAGGATGGAGTCACAATTAGCAATTGTGGGAAATGGGATGCTTCCTGCTCAACCTCTCCCCAATCCCAGACCGCAATATGAAATAAGTAACCCTAGCTCTTCAAATCAGATGGAACAAGTTAAATCCATCACCACTCTTAGGAATGGGAAGATCATTGACAAAACCATTCCGGTTAGGGCTGAAAAGCCTAAGGATCCAAAAGGGGACAACGATGATAGACCTAGTATTGCTCCACATGAATTAGAACCGAAACCTCAAGGGAAGTCGATTGTTCCATTCACCCAATGGTTGATTGCACCAAAACCTCTCTCTAACTCTCAGGATATTTTAGAGGTGTTGAAACAAGTGAAGGTCAACATTCCTCTACTTGATGCTGTAAAACAAATACCTTCATATGCCAAATTTCTGAAAGACTTGTGCACGACTAAAAGACGGCAGAATATTCAAAATAAAATCTTCTTGACTGAGAAAGTGAGTGCCATCCTAAAGCAAGATGTGCCGCAAAAATTCAAAGATCCCGGTAGCCCAACCATATCATGTGTAATCGGGGACTATCAAATTGATCACGCACTTCTTGACTTAGGAGTGAGCGTCAATCTAATTCCCTACTTGGTATACAAACAGTTAGGTTTAGGTGAATTAAAACCCACCCTACCCACACTACAACTTGCTGATCGCTTTATTTGTGTACCAAGAGGGATAATTGAGGATGTGTTGGTCCAAGTCGACAGATTTTACTACCCTGTAGATTTTATCATCCTGGATATCGATCCCATCAGTAACATGAGAGCTCAGATTCCCGTCATTCTTGGTCGCCCATTCCTTGCCACTTTAAACGCAATTATCAATTGCAGGAATGGTGTCATGACTATGTCTTTCGAGAATATGACATTGGAGTCAAAAATATTTTTCAACACAGGCAGACGGTTAGAGGATAATGACAATTTTCACAACATTAACATGATTGACTCTTTCGTGGAAGATACAACACCTCTGACCTTATCCTCTAACCCTCTAGAGATGTGTCTGGCCCACTCCCATGATTTTAATGATGACATGATTAGGGAGATGGGTGCCATGTTTGAGACTGCACCAGTACTTGAAGTTAACCGATGGAGGCCACAATTTGAAGTGTTGCCCCAAACTGATGCAGTGCCTCTACCGTCTAACCTCAAAGCACCGAATCTTGACCTAAAACCTTTACCCTCTAATTTGAAATATGCCTATTTAGGTCAAAAAGAGACATACCCAGTGGTGATTTCATCCCACCTTGAGAACAAACAAGAGAGTATGCTCATTTCTACTCTCGAAGAAGATAAAGGAGTTATTGGACATATCATCACAAATCTCGATAGGATGAATGAACTCATTTTAACTGAATATTTCGACTCTTTGGATGATTGCTTGGCACACTTTATAGATTTAAACGATCCTATGATACAAGAAATAGTAGATGCCTCGTAAGACAATACCTCGGTAATTGTCACGGATCGAGAGAACCCTTATTTTGAAGTACCTCCTCCCCCAGATCCTGAATGTTTACCATTAAAGGAGGAGGAGCTGAAAATTGAACTAAAGAGTGAAACTTCGGCGTGTGTTGAAACTACATCACTTCTTGCAAAGTTTTCTGAACTTTATTTACTTGAGTCTCTGATTCATCATGGAATACTAACGTTGAAACTTCTTCTGTCACAGGTGAATCATATATCCTTTGGCTACCTCAAGCAATTCAATGGAAAGTTTCTTATGAGGTACATAAACTTTTCTGGAAAGTCATACTCCAGGGCGTCCAAGCCTATTGCAAAAAGGGCATTTGGATGATCCTGTTGAGGAACTTATTGAGAAACTTATCAAGATATTGGCCGGAAGAGAAACCTTGTAGCATGATTGAGTAGTTTTTCCCTGCTTTCATAAGACTAGGGTAGTTTGCTTTATGTTGATCTAGGTTAGATGGTTTGATGCCATTAGGTTAGTTTGCTTCCTGCATTATTTTAGGATAGTTTGAGTCAGTTACTTTCACTCTCGTACTGACCTGCTCTCACACTATGATCTCTTGGAAAGTCTCTCTCGATTCATTATTTAGGTACTATCTTCCCATTATGTTTCATTTACTTTCATTGTCTCATGTGCATTACATGCCCATATGTCTTTTACATTGAAGACAATATAGATTTTATGTTGGGGTTGGGAGATTAGATAACCTAATCAGTGTTTTCTTGGTCTCGAGCAAAAAAAAAAATTGTAAATTTTTAAAAATTTTTCTAGACTTTCTTGCGAATTTGAAGTGATTTTAACGACCATTTTGGATTTAGAATTATAAGATACGTAATGTTGGATTTATGACTCTTGGATTTAGTTATCTGTTAGATTTCACAGTTAAGTTCGAGTTATTGATCCATGATTAGAAGTTGTAAACATTGATTGAGTCATGCTTTCACATGTCACATCTCGCTTTCACATTAAGGTTTCAGTTTGATATTGAAGGGTTAACTTGGTAATCACTAAGCATGTAAGGAATCAGCCTGGAAAATTTGCCCATCATGATCAATTGAAGGAAAAGAGAATACCCAACTACAAGATAGCTACCTGCGAAAAGGGTTGGTCGAACGAACTTCACCATAAGTTTGCTCCCTATAAGTGTAGATTCGATTCCCCATGGTTACCATTTGGAAAGAGTTAGGCGATTAGTTTTCACCATAGGTTTGCTCCCTATAGGTGAGGAGTTGATCCCCCTCCTTAGAGTTATTTTTAATGGAAAAAATCAAAAGATGATAAGAATGAAAGGATGATTTATGAGGTAAGTTTTGTTGTCATGAACTCTCTTGATGATTACCAATGATTTCATGAAACAAAGAAGTTACTCTTAATGTTGATAAGCCGAGATTGCACTTTACACCCATGGAACTCAATTTTTAGTATTTTTCAAATCGATGGGCTAATACTTTAAACTTGATTATGAAGTTTACCGTGCACTTAAGTCCATAAGAAAGTATTACCCAACACTAATGAATCTTGGAATTCTCGTATCCGAATTATTTTGTGAAAGTCACTCGAGTTCATAAGAATTGTCCTATAATTTTCAACTTATAATTTTTCGCATACCTTGCTCAGGACTAGCAAAATGCTAGTTGGGGGTTGTGTTGAGGGTCAAATATTGCATATCAGACCCCAATTATTACTTGATTTTGCACACATAATACTATTTAAATGCCCTATTTTACTCGTGTTTGTGTTGCAAGGTGAATTGACGAGCATGGACTACATAGGATGTTAAAGGCAAGGGATGGACTCCAGGGGACCAAGATCGATGATTTTACATGGGCAAAATTCAAGAAAATCACGGGTTTCATGCTACACAGACTTGAAAGGGTCCGAAATGCAAGATCACAGGGTTTCTACTATCTGATCGGCTCCAAACTTTATATATGGCCTAAGGATCATGAATTAATCGTACATGTTGATTTTCATCCATTGAATACCTATAGAAGCAGCCCAACAGACAGATCAGCCTTGTAATTCCTTAAGTGGGGCTCACCTGACATCTGGATATGCTTCATTTTTGGGCTCAACCATTTAAAGGAGGTGGTAAAGTAGATGGGCGGATTGGATTTTGCCGATACATCACGGTGGGGCCCACTTTATGTAGGTGGAGTGCAAAGAAGCCGTGCACTCACCATGCACCGAATATACCAAGTCGGTCAGCAGGCGCTGACCCGACTTCTCGCATTAAAAACAGAAATTTCCATTTTCCATGGTAACAGGGACTTGCGGTTGGGAGCAAGTGGACCACAATCATCTTCTAGGTCGACGATCAGAGCCGTTCATTGAACTCAGAAGGCCAAACGGACTGTGCCTTGACTCGCAGTCTGAGTTATTCCGATATTTCATGTATTTGAAGAACCCAAACGGAGGACGGACGATAGCAAGAGAAGTCATGTGGGCCTCATCGAAACAATCTCAAAATTTATTCTTTCCAACCTTTTTCACGAGGGGAATCCAGTAGGCAGACTAGATTTTCCAGCCGACGTGGATCAGAAGCCCACCGACTTCATCAGACCCATCTTACGCAGGCCCTGTTTACGACCGGACGTTGTCCGCATTTTTTGGGCAGTTGTGGGCCACCATCATGGGCCATCTTTGTAATCCACACCATCCATCGTGTAGGCCACTCGAAAACGTCCTAAGAGACGTTTTTCTTTTAGAAAAAAATCACTGAAATGGGGAGTTTTAGAGATCCGATTTTGGCTGCGGAAGCCTTACGCACGCGGCCGACTTCTGTTGCTGCGAACGGGTTGCGTATCTTGCACGCACTGACTCCAACAAGGTTAGTTTTCAAAGCCGACCCCTCCACCTTCACAACTATAAAAAGAAGGAGGCAGCAAGAAGAAAAAGGATCGATTTGATTAGGACGGGAGTAACATAGAGAGTGACAGGGAGTAGTTTTCTTAGCCTTGTTATTTATTTTATTTTACATTTTTTTTAATGGTTTTCCTGAGATCTGGTCTAATAATGTTGGGCTAAACCTCTTAGCTAGGGCTAAGAGGTGAAGCTTGTAGCGTAATGGAAAGTTCTACGATATGGATTCATGTTTGAATGGAATTGATTCTAGTTAGATTAATAAAGAATGCTTTAGTTTTTAATGATTTGTTGTGACGTACATTACAATAGATCTGTGACAGCTTAAGTATTATTTTTCCTTTAATTGATTTTGAAGTTAGGATGCCCTATTGTTCACCATTGCCCCGTGGACATGGTGGGATGACGGAACTTTTCCTGACATTCATGCATTGCTCAGATGGGCTGTGAATTGGTTTAACTCTGTTGTTTAGTTTGTCTCATGGGCATGGTTTTGTGATGGAATCCATTCTAATTTACACCCATCTGATCTCTTGAAAACTAGATTAAATGAAGTTCAGAATTGATTTTCAGGTTATATCTTCCAACTGGATGAAGATGGGACTCGAAGTCCAGTTGAGTTTATGAATCGACCGTAGATCTCCCTGATCTGTACAAGTGGATTCTCTAAATCCCTAGTTTCCTTCCTCTGAATTATCTAAATTTTAGATAAATATTTTATCATTATTCCTTAAATTACAATCGATTTAGATTTCATCTTAGTCTAATTCTAGTTCTACTTAGTTTCAGATTACGTACAAGTTTCAGTCCATTGGGATTCGACCTCAGTCTCACCGAGTTATTACTACATCACAACCCTATACTTGGGGAGTGAACACTTGTGGACTTCTACTTTTAGTTATTCTTTTTCGCCTTCTTGCGTACTTTGAACCATTTCTTGTTAGCTTTCACTTATGGGTCTCTGCTACAAAGGCGTTGGCCGAACCTGGCTGAATTACATTCATTTCAACCTCTCGTACCAAATGACCACAAAAGTCTCTGAATGTAGTGATAGAATCAGTATGGTTAAGAATTCTTTTGATTGGGGCCGGAGATTCAGGCAAGGAACGGTGCATTGCTATTATCTTTTTATTTTCAATCAATTTACACCCAACATTCCTAATGACACTTATCATCTGCTCCATTTTATGGATATGATCTTTGATGGGGCAGCTGACTAACATCTTATACTCCCAGAATTCTAATTCATTGCCCGAATTTTTGCATATGACTTCTGCGCATAGACATTTGTCAATGCTTTTCAGATTTCCTTAGCGGTGTCATGTACTTTATACGTTAGTATGAGTTCTTTATGGATAGTGCTAATAAGGACATTACGGGCTAAACAATTTTGTTTATGTCACTTATTATAGCGGGTCATTGCAGCCCTATGTTCTCCTAAATTTCCATTTTCAGCTAATATGGGTTCCTCTTGAACCTCATCAAGTGTGTGCGATATGTCATCCTCGTCTAGAAGGTTTCGCACCGCGCAGGACCAGTCTTCGTAGTTGTTGCCGTCGAATTGTTGTCCTTTGTGCTGTTCAGTGATTAACGCTTTTGTGGCCATTTTTACATTATATCAAGTGTCACTACTTAGGTATAATCTAAAGTATTGAAACCAATCATCAACATTTCTATGTGTTATCCAAATTTTTAAGATATAAAAGTAGTCAATACATCTTAACGAGATTTGAAACTCCACATACCTGAATAGGCGGTGTAGATCAACCAAGTTCTCTTTTAAGATGAAATAGATGCTTTTATAAGAATATATTTGTATAACGTGCAACCTTCGATTACAGGTTGAATACATCATTTGGTGGAGGAGAATAAACTCCCACTAAGGTTATGCACAGCTTATATATATATATATATATATATATATATATATATATATATATATATATATATATATATATATATATATATATGGAGCATTATAACACTAAGTTTTCTATTTGTAAATGAAAAAGGGGCTTATATCTAATCACACCAAGCCAAATTATATCACACATATAAACATCATTATCAAAAAGAAAAATGAAGTGTTAAGATATAAATAGAGTACTATCTTCACTAGTGATCATGTCCATTAGCAATAGATCCGATCATCACCGTTAATGATCATTGTTGATGATGGATCCTTTCATCAACATTTATCATCATGGTTAATGATCGTTTCGATCACTAATGATCTCTTGATCAACAGTGAATAGAATGATATAAAGGAAACCACATTCACATGCATGTATATGTACATGTAAAAAAAAATGTGAAATATACGTTTTACTTACAAGAAGGCCTTTAGGTTTTTACAAGTGGGCAATTGGACCATAGTTCAGTGATCCAATAGTTGATATTATGGGCCCCATTTTGTATATCCCATATGCCAATAATCCAGTTGATGTAAGAATCTAATTCCTTCATTTTATTAATGATAGGATTATTCAATCTATGAAATATTTATTTCAGGGGCGATCCATAGTGAGACTAACAATCTCAACGGTTTAGATCATTGAAAGATGGGCCCACTTGTTCAAAATTGAAAACCTAAGCAGTATGCCAATCCTAGGACCCATATATAACGTAAACATACATGCATCCACTGCACACAGGACTTCACTTATCCGTAGTTGCCTAAGTTACATGAGCCCACGTGATACTCATGAGAAATCAACTCAGTTTCTCAAGTTGACGGTAAGGGAGGAGTTAAAGGAGTTAGATCCAAAAAGCAATGGATCAATCTATAGATGTGCTATAGCCCAAAATGTGGCGTAATTGTTTCACGAGATCCTAACCATCGGATCAGAGATCTATTCGTTACGCATGGTCCACCTTATGAGGTGACTAACCTGAGTTGTTCGCATCTTGATAGACGGTCTGGATCTGTCCCACGAGAAGCCATAAAGTCATTCCCTCTCTCTTATCTCTGGAAGTATCAACGGTTGAGATTGGAGAGAGAAAGTATCAACGGCTGATATTAGAGAGAGAGGTGGCACATCCCATGAAGCCATTCCCTCTCTCTGACCTCTGGAAGCTGCTTAAAAATCTGAAAAAAAAAAAGCGGATGTACACGGTGGATTTAGAACACAAATTTCAAGGTGATCCTCATTATAGAGGTTTCCATGGTAGACGTTCAATCCCCACTGCATATTACAGTGTGGTCCACTTGATAATTATATCTGTCTTATTTATCTTCTCAAACTTAAATCCGAGCTCGCCAGATGGATGGACGGTTTGGATATTACACATACCTCGTGATCAGACCCACAGGACTTGCTGACGTCAATACAGCAGCTATATAGCTGGTGTGATGTACATCAGCCAATCCGCTGCTCACGTTCATAGCAGGTGTATTGCTGGTGTGATGTCCATCGCATAGAGGATTCTGGCGAGTGGTTCCCACCGTTCGGTAATCCAAACCATTGGGGATTGATCTAGACCAACCATTAGTTCTATTTCACAATCAATGAATTTCGTGGAAAAAGTACACCGATCCAATGATCCTATCCATCCAAACTTGGCATTATACTCTCAAAACGATCTGATTTCCACAACATAGATGCAATAGAGGTTGCATGGATGGGAAATACTCCAATGCTCTCAAAAGACTTAATATTATAATGCTTCTAGTTACATTGGGTCATTGGGACATACATCAGTTGGTATTGCCAAAAAATCACTCCCTGATTTTGGTATTGCCATAATCACTCCTAAAAACTGACAAAATCAGTTGGTATTGCCAAAATCTGCCTTCAATGTAAAACTCCAATGCCGTTTCCATTCTCTGAGTCTTAACCGGTGGAAATGCACATGCACAGCCACCGTCTTTAACTACGACAGTTCGGCATTCCCCCTCATGGTCTTGAATGTAGACCCAACGTGATGTATGTGATTTTCATCCATGTCGTTCATCCATATACCAGATCATGATAGTGGGGCCCACCGTGATGTTAATTTGACATCCGGACCGTCCATCACTTTCCCATGTTAGGATATGAACTTAAGATAAGTAGATCCAAAGATCAAGTGGTGCATGCCACAGGAAAAAATGGGGATTGATCCTGCACCATTGAAATCTTCATGGGGTGAAAAATGGTATAGATCTGCCTAATATTTTTGTTTCCAGTTCATCACAGTGGGAATAATATTATGAATAGTTTAGATGGGATATCACTCTTGATCTATGAAAGGAATTCTTTTTAAAAAAATTTTTTTTTTTTTTAAAAAAGGGGCCACTTACCTTTTTAGATTAAAATAATCGGAGATTCGCCGTTGAATGCTTTGATACCACTATTGGGAAGTGCGGAAGTGTGAGCCCTCAAGATCTGATGGTCTACACGATATGGAACCTTCACGAAGCTGAAGATTAATGCTCCAGATCCAGCGGCCCGCCTATTTACTACTGGAGCAGATGAGTCTATTCACCCCTCTGATTCAACGGTATAGATGGCCCCGGATCATGATCTATGGTTTAGATCATCCCAAGGACAAACTAAATGGACAAACTACTATGCACACTATTCCTCCCTATTTTACTCATGGGATTTTCTTAATGCATTAAACAATAGAGCCTTATCTCCTTTTATAGGAAAAGATGGAATATAGATGAGACCAGATTTTCCGGTCTTCTCCATATCTCTCATCAAAAATCAAATTCAAAATTGAATTTGAAAAACCAACTAAAAAGAGAGGAAGCCGGAAGAGACATAAATACATGGGACCCACCCACTAGTGATTGCTCACCAGTGGGCTCCACTGGTCTACGACCAACATAAATGGATAGCACGACATTTACTATTATTTTATTATTATGGACCAAGTGACACCATTACACCATCGGAAGTCAACACAGTACCAAGTGGTTCCAAAATTGGAAATATTACTATCTAACTCCTGAATCTAGCACCAATAATGGGTAATTTTTTTATGCAATGTTATTATGTCCTAAGTTTGGTGGGAGGGCTTACTAAATTTCTGAATTCCAAATCTGGTTTTACAATAATAAAGTGTTTCCAATTTTTCATTATAACGACTTAAGCTTGGTGAACTACTCAATAAATTTCCGTGCTCCAAATCTGATTGGTAAGAAAAAAAATATATATATATATTTTTCTTTTCGTTTCTTCTGAGATATTTTAACATAAAATTTTTATGAACAAAACCCAACAACCTGTATGCATCAAAATCCAAAATGTACAATCATCCATTTAAAATATTACAATCCCAAACTTTTTCTAAAGAAACACATAAAATAGAAGAAGAAGAAGAAGAAGAAGAAGAAAAAAAAAAAAAAAAACAGTAAAACAAGCTAAGCATCATGGGAATATAATAGTTTCTTGAAAAAAAAAATGAAAGAAAACGTGGACTAAGTTTAATAGGCCAGTACAAGTATAATACTCTTGTCAAATTTTAAGGTTAACAATTTTCTTTTCTTTTCTTTTCTTTTTCAAAAATGTTGACCAAGATGACCATTAAGTGGAGCCATCTAATCATTTTGACCTAGATCCATGACGATAGCATTTGTTGGGTGCAAACGGGTAGCACCACATTAAAAAAAAAAACGACAATGTCTGTTAAAATACCAAATCACACAATGGATCATCAATCTAAACCATTTAAACTAATGATTGACCTTCGGATTGACATTTGAACTGTTGAAAGTTACCAAAGATATGAACAAATTGCTTAGATCATTGAAATTGATTAATTAAGTTCGTGACACATCTAATATTAACCTTTCATTTTTTTTTCCTCTTATCATTAGCTACACAATGATATGATTTTCATAACTTTATCTTGAGTACAACTCTTGATCTTAAGCCAGGAGTATGAACAATCATGATTTATTGAATTTTTGGTTTGATCCAGTGAACCAATATGCAATTGAATCCTGTCAATGGGTTTGTATGGTTTAGAACTACAAATTCAATTGATTAGATCATGTCTAAACCATGTAAATTTATTATTATCATGTGCATATGCATGGCCCATTATTTGATTATTGATTTTATTAACTATCATGCATTTTTATTTACCCAAATATTTTTTCATAAGCATGTGCATCATGAGCATCAATATGACACTCTCTAATTGGTTTAGATCACACTCATATGATGTCCATAAGCATGGCATGCACACACATGTGTATGTACTCTCACTCATGGGAATGAGAGAGTATCTTGGTTGGATGCACCCTCGGATCCATATCTCCCTAATTGTTTAACTCCAGACCATGAAACAAATTTTAGGTCAAGTGCATCAACTAGCTTAAGGTAATAAGTGCTTTGGATCTAATGATGTGTACACGTGGGGACCATATTTGAGAGACATGTTTACAAACTACCTACACTACCTATTCTCTCTCACCCTCTAAATCCCTCCATTACCATAATTCCAGTCCAAATCCTCTTGTGCTTTATGTATGAGAATCTATACGGGGAGGGGGCGCGCGCACTTCCTTTGCCGTTCCCATATCAACTTTACAAAATGAGACAAAAGAGAGATCGAATGGGCCTTTCCTCTCAGCATCATCAGTAAAGTATCAGTAAGTGTTAGGATGTTGAGAACACATATGTTGTCAAATTTCATGGGACAAAAGCGCCTCAAAATCTGCTCGTGTTCAAGAAAAGATCAAGCTCAAACTTATGTTCAAAAAAAGATTGATTTCAAAATCGACTTATGTTCAAGAAAAGGTCGGCATAGTCTCTCAAAGAAATCATCACAAAATCATCGCCCAAGTCCAAGACAAAGTCCAAGATAGAGTCCACGATAAAGTCCAAGATTCAGATATTTGATATATCTCAGGTGGTATAACCCTAGAAAGACCTTAGGACTAGGTGCTTTCAAAACCGTTTGATCATAGATTTTTTCATGTATTTTTGCTTAGAATTCGGCCAGCCTAAGCTTCTTCAGCTAGCCCAACTTCAAGTCCGAAGCAAATAACAACTTTTGTTGAAAATTCGGCTAGCTCGAGTTTTGATTCGGCTAGCCCAAGCTTGAAATTCTACTAGCCTGAAAAAGTTCGGGTGAAATTCTAGCAACACCATCTTTTGAAATTCGGTGGAATTTGGCCAGCCAAATTGTGATGTTCAGCCCACCAAATTTTGGATAATTCTTATCCTCCGCAATTCGAAATTTGTTGAACAGAATCTGGTGGACTCCGACTAGTTGAAGCCTATCTCAGGCTAGCCGAAGTTCTAACTTCTTTGCCTATAAATTGAGTCTTTCTCTCATTCTGAATTACACAAAATTATTATCATAATTCTTCTACAAGAGAGAGAGAGAGAGAGAGAGAGAGAGAGAGAAGCTCAAGTCATCGGCAAGCTATTTGTTGGTATTTATAATTTATTTTAATAGCTTATTCAATTCTCTTTATTCTCATATCTTTTAAGTTTTAATCTACGAGAGTAAATTATACTCCCCTTTGAGATCTAAGAGAATTGAATTAAGTAGCATTTGAGTTTTTCATAATTAAAATCTATAGAACCCTAGATTCTTTCTATCTGATTGAACATTGCGTCATCTACGTTCAAGAAAGAAATCCTTCCTCTGCTACGTCTTCTACATGTGAAGATAAGTATATCTTCTAAAACTTTGTTTAGGTTTTTCTGAAATATCCTGTGAAAATCTTAGTTAGGTTTTTATTGTGATAGCCCGTGAAAATCACAAAGAACTGTATCAGGTTATTAAGGTGACCCTATGAAAATAATTTTTATAATGAAAGCCAAAATTATGAGGGTAGTAATTTTGGGAGTGGAGTAGGTGTGGTTGTTTTTAAGCACCATACCACTATAACTCCTCATGTCATGTGGTGAATGCTTTATTATTATTTCTGGTGATTGGATATATTTTATTATTTCAGTTTAATGGTGAATGTTATAATCTTTTTAAAACTTTGATTTTAAAGACATTCATGAAATAAGGTTATCGTGCCTAATATTTTAGGTGAAGGTCGTCCTACGAATTATTTGGAATCAAGGTTTTAATACTCAAGCGATTAAAATTTTTGTAATCTTTTTATGTTTTCTCATTTATTTCGATTATTTGGCATTGTCCTATTTCACCCCCCCCCCTCTTCTAGGACATCGCTAACTCTCCATTTCAAGTGGTATCAGAGCATGTTGCTCTTTTTATTTTTTGGATTTACCTCCTTGAGTTAGATCCAGAACTTTTATATGTCAAATTTCGAAAGCCTATCCATTACCAAGGCACCTCCCTTTGATGGTTATAATTATTCATATTGGAAAGTCAGGATGAGAATTTTTCTTTAAATCTATAGATGAAAGTGTGTGGTAAGCCACTGTATCGAAATGAATCGCTCTTATGATGGAAGTAATATCTGATGATGGAACCATATCTATGAAAGAAATCGCATACAATTTTTGGACTACTGTTCAGAAAAGTGAAAGCAGTGCAAATGCAAGCCTTAAATGAAATAACTTGTGCTCTATCACCAGATGAATTCAAAAGAATCATTTCTTGCAATACAGCTAAACAAGCTTGAGATATTCTCAAAATGACACATGAAGGAACTAATATAGTCAAAAAATATATAATTCAAATCCTCACAACCAAATTTAAGGAAATTCTTATGGAAGAAAATGAGTCTTTTATGGACTTCTATATGAAACTAAATGACAGTAAATTCCATGTGGGATCATGGAGATAGAATCCTTGAAAGTAAGGTTTGTGCGAAAATACTACGATCACTTCCTGATAGGTTTAATTCAAAGGTTACTACTATACAAGAATTAAGGGATCCAGATATTATGAAAGTTGAAGAGTTAGTTGGTTCTCTTCAAATTTATAAGCTAAATTTCAAAGCTCTTAAAGTCAAGTTCATTGCTCTTAAATCTTTTAAATCTAATTTAAAGGAAACTAATGCAAGTTCTGATTTTGAAGAAAAAGAAGATGATTTGGTGATGTTAGCAAAGATATTTTATAGAATTATCAAAAATAAGAAAATAACTGATTTTAAAAAACCATTTGATAAAAGAAAAGGAAAATCAATTTTTTGGAAATCTAAAACAAAAGACAGTTAATGTTTCAACTGTTCTAAATATGGTTATTTAGCTTCTAATTGTCCTAAAAGGGATAAATCTAGAAAAAAATAGATGATAGTTGTCGCACCCCAGACTCGAAAATCGGGCTCACAAGATTCCCGATCGCCGATTTAGGTGCCCACAACCTCTGTAGTACCCCATTCTCAGCTCCTGGCGCCTATTCACCAGGTTCTGATCCTAGGATCCAACAAGGAGGATTTCTATAACATAAATCTGATTCGTAATGAGCATACCCAAGATCATAACATCATAGCCACAGATAATAAGTATAGGAACACCATTACAAAATCCATTAAGAATGTAAACTTTTCACGAGTACAAGTCTTAAAGGGGGAAAGATACAAGATCTATATAAGAACAACTCAAAGAGGTCCACAGCATACTCCAGCTCCTGCTTAGCTACTACTGTTGCCTAGAATCACCTACATGCATCAATCGTACATAAGCTTATAGAAAGCTTAGAGGGCGGTGTAAGTGTGTGTAAGACCAGTGCCGCGAATGCAATATCAGAGTATGTGGAATATGCGGCAAGGACCATGAATACCACCAGCTATAACAAGGCTATGAAATGCGATGCAGGAGTGCCAATAGTCATCCCAAGGCTGAACAATATAAGGTAGGGCCTAAGGATCCAATATCTCGTGCAATATGCAATATGATTAAGCTCATCCACATATCAATCCGACATATCAGTGCAGTTCCTCTATGGGGAATCACTGGAGTCAAATACACTACCTGCTAACTGCCGCTCTCCTAGCCACAGAGCCTAGTGAGCGTAAGAGACCTCACTACCCGCCTATGGACAACTAATCACCAACAAGGTTGGACAGTAGCATACCCATTTATGAGCTGCTCAAACTCAGCCTAGCTATTGCCCCCTCATTTAAGTGGGTAAGGCCACACCCCCTCCCAACCGATGACGATACAGTGAGAGATATAACCTAATGGTAAAGGCGCCGACGCTCATGTTTTCCACTTGGTCTCGGCATTGGAGCATCTCCTGGTACCATGAAGGTTCTAGGACTTTCACCCAAAGACATCTTATGTGCCCTACAGTGCTCAAACACATATTTCCGGTATCCAAATCTTGCCATCTACAATTGGACTATGGAAGCTACAACCCTGATGAAGCTAGGGCGAATATCAACTATACTATGTAATGCCAGATGCATAAATCACACAAAGCAACCATGCATCAGTCTTGCGCATACAATGCACTCAAGAGGGGAAACTCCATCACCCAGGGAGTCCCATAACAACCTACCCAATGACATAAACCATGACCAATTGCATCTCTACCAAGAACACATATGATGCACATAGGAATGGGTCATGATGATAACTAAGTATGCCATGCGTTGATGTTGTACTTTCCTCATAACAAGGTAGGGTCTAGGCACTCAGACAATTTTACATAGAATAGGAAGAGCACAACTACTAGTGTGTGTGTGTATGGGGGGGGGGGGGGGGGGCAATAATTTGGGGTAGCTCATAAGGACTAAGAGAACAATACTATGGGCCTAAATGGGTGAGTATGGGCCCAATCAAGGTCTAAGGTGGACATTTAACCACAAATAGATGAGAGTAGGTCTAACAAAGGGGCCTAGAGGGGTATAAAATGTGGACATTCAACTACCATTTGTCCCTAAGAAGGCAACCCATCAACGAGTCTAGCCAAGACAAGGTCCGTGGCCCGAGTACAATTATAAAAATGAAATGGACGGCAATACATACATCTTACATCACATGATGGGCCTCAAGAAAATGGCCCAAAGCCTACATACATTAACATGGGCCCAAAAGGGGCAAATCATGGCCCAAGTACAGTGGCTACCAAGTTCATGCATTATGATGGGTCTCATGGGTAGCCCATATGCCCAAATCAAATGGATAAGGTGTATCCGACATTCAAATTGTGGGCCTTATAGGTCAGCCCAAAAGTTGGTAAATTGGATGGGCTATGAAGATACAACCACATACACCATAGTGGTCTTACAACCAGCCCACAAGATCCAGCACAATGGAATGGGCAGCACTTGCATATGGAGAATGACAAGGCTAGACGTCCAGCCCATCTGGGCCTACCTGGACGTCTAAAAATCTGGCCTACTATGGCCCTCAAAATCAACCCAAAAGTGGGCCTCACAAGGCACTAATTAAGCCTCAAAAATCAAAGATTTACAAGTATGATGTGTACACATAATACCGTCAACATGGTGGGCCTCACAATCCCAAAACAACAACTATATGCAGCAAATTCTGGGCCCTTGTTGGAAATCCAGCCCACCTACTTCATGGGCCTGCTGAAGTCTAGCAAAACAGATTTTCTAGTTAAAATACATAGTTCAAGGTGGCCCATACATGATACAATGGGCCTCACCAGATGGAAGGTGGATGTACAACACATAAAACATGGTAGGCTTGCTGCTGGACTGAAGTCCAGTAGCACCACAAAAATTTAAGCATCCCAATGGGGCTGGATGGCTGGCATAAAACACATACAAGGTGGGCCTCACTTGTGGTTGTCCCACCATGGTATGGACCACATCCAAGTGGGCCACAATAATGGAGGACAGTGTGGACAATACACATCAGCAAGGTGGGCCACATAAGGTGGAACGACTAGCCCCTGCTAGACGTCAACCCAGCTGGGACGTCCAACAGGTGGGCTGCTCACCTAGCTCTGGTAATCCCCAAAAATGTTGGTCTAGGTGACCCACATGCACATGAAGTGGGTCCCAGCAAGGTGGGCCACAAAGGAGGTAAAGGAAAAGATCATACATCCATACATTTAGAGAATAAAAATTTGTACAGCAAAGTTGTAAATAAAATTCTGCTACTAGAAAAATGTCGTTGGCCCCATCTTGTACACCCAATGGGGTGGGCCCAGGCCTGCCAAATCAAAGGGGAAATGGATGGATTACATGCACCCATATATGGACAATAAGTGGGGTCCACCAGAGTGGCCCACTATCCCCAAAACTAAGCTGATACATGTGCATTTTTTTGCATGCAGGACTGCTGGACAGTCCAAAAAATTTGAACCATCCAGCCCTCTTGGGCCTACTCCATAGAGCTCAAATCAAGGGTGGATGGTGTGGGCTCCATCCTACATTAAGGTGGGGTCCACACCTTAGACAATACCCAAAAAAATTTGAAAGAAAGGCATTATAAACAGGCTTTACAACAACATACAAAACCGTACAACAATGGGCCTGAAATCTAGATAACAACATGTTGTTGTCCATTTTCAACCCATTAAAAAATTAATGGAGGGATTAAAGCTTAAATTCAACAAAGTGGGGTCCACCTAGATGGACCACATATACTCCAGACCCAAACCCCTTACAAAATAATCCAAGAAATCAGGCCTTAGTGGCCATCCAACCCATGCAAATAGGATGGGCTTGGACGTCCAACAGGTGGGCCTGGACGACCAAAAAATTTGGATGGTCTGGATTTTTTTATTGACAAATCAGGTGGGCCACATACATCAGGAACAAAAGAGGGAGGGAGGGAGAGAGAGAGAGAGAGAGAGAGAGAGAGAGAGAGAGAGAGAGAGAGAACCATGGCCATAAGGAGGACTCCGCTACTATGAGGCCTCCAACAATCCAAACTAGGTCCATGCATGCATGAGATTCTTACATTCAAAAAATTTTCTGAGGTGGGCATGCCATCCCCGCCATACAATCTAAGGTCTAGATGACCCACAAATCTATAAATCAAAGGGAAATCTCATGATGGGGTCCATGGAGAATGGCCCCATCATTGCAATCATGCATGCATAAAGTGGGCCGTTGGCCACACTCATGGAGTTATGTAGGACCTCCACCATTGATTGGTGGGTCCTACACACTCTTAAACAAGTGAAAAAGGATCATGCAAGAAGAGAGGAAGGAAACTAATCCTATAAATCACCCACCTCAAGACTTCTTCTTCTTCTTTCTCCACACTAGAGATCTATAGCACCATAGGAGAGGTTTTAATGGCTAAGATGGTATTTGGAGGGTTAGATTTGGAGGATTTTAAGGTAAAAGGGGCTGGAGAGAAAACTCTCTCTCATGGACGTCCAAAGAGCTTAGAGAAGAGAATGAGAGAAAAGAGAGAGAAGAGAGGGAGAAAAGGTAGCTAAAGAAAAGAAATGATTAGTTTTGGGGGAAGAAAAACCACTTATTGCACATGGGGAAGAAAACTCATGATATTTATTTTTTTTGGTAAGAAAATTCATAATTGCTAGGCTAGGCTAGGCTATCATGGGTAGCTCACATGGGAAATGATGCAACTAGGGTGGGCCCACATGGGAAAACATGCAACAAGGATAAGGTGGGTCCCACATCATGATCAATGACCCAAATAATGCACAGCCTACAACTTTTGATGTACACATCGGATTAACGCATGAGATGCAGCGTTGAAACCGCGGCATCGATGTGGTCGCAATGGTATAGGTTTTGGGTCGATCCAAGTCGAGTTTACATGATGGGACCTAAGGATGATCACAAATGAAATCTACAGGTCGCGGGTCCCCAAAATTTGACCGGTATGACCGGGGGACCTAATGGAACAAAATGGACACTAAGGTTAAGGGTCTTACAATAGCTACTTGGGATGAATTATCAGAGTCTGAAAATAATTCTAAAATTGATGAATTAGACCAGGAAAATATAAATGATTTAAAAGCCTTCATGACTATAGCTAGAATCACTTCTTCAGATAAGTATGATATATCTGATTATGAAACTCTAAGAAATAACCTTGAAAATGAAGATGATCTTCAAGATGCATATAATGCCCTATACAAAAAAAGCAATAAAGTTACGATCAAATTAAAAATTCAAAAAGAAAATTATGCTAAACTACAATTAGAACTTGAAAAAGTTGTTTTAGAAAATTTTCATTTTTTCGATTGTTTAAAAAAAAAACTAAATTAGATTTGAGTTTTAATTCTTCTGAATTACAAAAACTTAAAACCAAAATTGAAAAACTAAAACTTGAAGTTTCTTCCCTTCAGAGTTTAAAGGACACTTGGAAATATGCCCTTGGTGACCAGAAACTTGAAAAATTGTTAACCTTATCCAGGTAATGTGGTGACAAGTCTGGTCTAAGTTATATTAAAAATAACTCTTTGAAATCTAAGGATTCTGCTCCTACTTTTGTAAAAGGAGAATCCTCGAAATCTAAAGATGAGACTCCAAGTGATTCAAACTCTAAAGGGAATGACTTCAAAAACTCAAAACCTTTTCAAGTCTCTAAAATAAATAATAATGTCAATGTTTATAAACATCAAAGGAATAATAACAAAAATCCTCCTTTAGCTGAAAAAATTATGGACTTACTTAAAGAGCTATTGAAATCCTAACTCTCAAACACAGCATAAAGCAAGAGATCCTCCTAAACTTAGAACCATAATGAAATGGGTTCCAAAGGTTAAGTGTCTTGTAATCCATGCAGCTTTCAGAGTAAGTAGCCATTCCAAATGGTACCCGGATAGTGGATGTTCGAGACACATGACAGGTGATAAGGTTATACTCTCAAACATCAACAAAGTAAATGTCGGCTTAATTACATTCGGAGATGGAAGCAACTGCAAGATAATTGGCCAAGGTAATGTACAACTTCCTAACTTACCTCTCTTCAAAAATGTTCTATATGTTGA
Organism: Magnolia changhungtana; assembly: GCA_030180095.1. Classification (NCBI taxonomy): domain Eukaryota; kingdom Viridiplantae; phylum Streptophyta; class Magnoliopsida; order Magnoliales; family Magnoliaceae; genus Magnolia; species Magnolia changhungtana. Next base: position 11,025,816 of record JASAUF010000160.1, read on the forward strand.
AGGATTAAAACATAATCTTCTGAGCATATCTCAGATCTGTAATAATAAATATGGTATAAAATTTTCAGATCACAGATGTAAGATTATAAATGAGAAAGGAAATATAATATTAAATGGTCATATAACATCTGAAAATTGCTATATAATTGATAATTCTTCCTCAACAAACCATTCATATTACATGGTTCAAACAGACGAGACTGAACTATGGCATCAACATCTTGGACATGTAAATTATAGAGATTTATATAAATTGAGTAAAAGAAATCACTTACGTGGCCTACCCAAATTTAAAAAGATAGAAAAAGTTTGTGGCATAAGTCAAATAGGCAAGCAAGTTATGAGTAGTCACAAGAAAGTGAACTCCTTAGCCACGGGTAGACCTCTTGAACTTCTCCATATGGATTTAGTCGGACCAACTAGAATGGAGAGTAGAGGTAAAAGAAATATTTCCTAGTGGTAGTTAATGACTATAATAGATATACCTGGGTAGCCTTTCTAAGAGAAAAATTAGATACTCTTGATGAAGTCATAAAAATTATAAAACGTATCCAAACTGAAAAAGAGTTATCTGTAGTTAGAATTAGAAGTGATCATGGTACCGAATTCAAAATAGCAATTTTAAGAAATATTATAATGATCATGGTATATTGCATGAATTCTCTGCTCCATAAATACCTCAGCAAAATGTCAGTGTTGAAAGAAAAAATAAAATTCTTCAAGAAATGGTTAGTGTGATGTTGAATAACATGAACCTACCTAAACATTTATGGGCTAAAGCTGTTAGTACTGTATATATATATATTTAATCATGTTTATATTAGAAAGGCTAAAAACAAAACACCTTATGAACTTTAGTTTAATAAAAAGCCCACAGTTAAATATTTTTAAAGTTTTGGAAGCAAATGCTTTATTTTACGTGATCGAGAAAACTTGAAAAAATTTGAAGCTAAAGTGATGGGGGAATATTTGTAGGTTATGATCTAAACAGTCGGGCATACCATGTTCTTAATAAAAAAAACTAGGGTGATACAAGAATCTCTAAACGTTGTGATAGATGATCGACAAATCACACCCAGTCTTGATTAAGACGATGATGATATCAATTTGATTAATATACCTAAATCTTCATCCAAATAAGACAATACTGAGTTAAGGTTAGTTAAAGACCATCCAACTAATTAAATACTTGGTGACCTTCACACTGACGTTCAGACAAGAAGACAACTAGAAAATATATGTAATTATGTCTGCTTTACTTCCCAAATTGAACCGAGTAATGTAAATGAAGCACTCGGTGATGAAAGTTGGATAAATGACATTCAAGAATAATTAAATCAATTTATTAGAAATGATGTATGGTATTTGGTTTCTAAACCTACTAATAAACATATGATTGGAACCAAGTGGACTTTTAAAAATAAAACTGATGAAAAGGGAAACATTATCAGATATAAGGCACGACTAGTTGTACAAGGTTATACTCAGATAGAGGGTATTGATTACAATAAAACCTTTACACCAGTTGCGTGCCTTGAATCGATCAGATTATTTATTTTCATTGCATGCCATAAAAAATTCAGAATTTATCAAATGGATGTAAAAAGTACTTTTCTAAATGGTGATCTAAATGAGGAAGTCTATGTTGAACAACCAAAGGGTTTTAAAGATCCCGAACTTCCCAATCATGTTTACCGTCTTAAAAAGGCTCTTTATGGTTTGAAACAAGTTCCTAGAGCGTGGTATGAAAAGTTGACTAAATTCTTACTAAGCCATAATTTTGTTATGGGTAATGTTAACAAAACCCTTTTCGTCAATAAATAAAATGAGCATATCCTAATTGTTCAAATCTATGTTGACGATATTATTATGGATCTACGTGCACTAACCTATCTACTGAGTTTGCAGATCTAATGAAGTCCAAGTTTAAAATGAGTATGGTCGGTGCACTAAACTATTTACTTGGATTACAAGTCAAACAACTTGAAGATGGTATGTTCATATTACAGACTAAACATGCATTGAACCTTGTAAAAAGGTTTGGCTTTAAAAATGGTAAGAATTTCAATACTCCAATGAGTACGACTCTTAAACTCTCAAAAGATGAATTAGGTAAAAGTGTAGACTCTCGACTATATCGCAGTATGATCTGTAGTCTTCTATATTTAAATGCTAGTAGACCTGATATTGCATTCAATGTTGGAATATGTGCTAGATATCAATCTGATCCTGAAGAATTGCACTTAACTACTGTTAAATGGATAATTAGACATGTTTTGCGAACTTAGGCATATGGTATCCATATAATACATTTGTACAAATCGTAGGCTATATAGATGCAGAACGAATAGAAAATTTTGATGATAGAAAATCTACAGTGGTGGATGTTTTTATGTCAGAAAGTACTTAGTATCTTGGCTCAGCAAGAAACAAAATTTCGTATCTCTATCCACTACAGAAGTTGAATATATTGTGGTAGGAAATGCTTACACTTAGCTAATGTGGATGAAAAGAATGCTAGCTGACTACGGAATTACACAAGATACGATGACATCATATTGCGATAATTCTAGTGCAATAAATATCTCTAAAAATATAATTCAACATTCTCGTACAAAGTATATCGACATATGTACCATTATATTCGAGAATTAGTTGAAAACAAAACTATCATGCTGGAATACATTCAAACTGAGAAGTAGCTTGCAGATATACTGACTAAGCCGCTTGACAAAGTTAAGTTTTCAAATCTAAAGCATGATATTGGATTATGTATTGTTAAATAATTATATTATTTCTTTTCCTCATATTTATATTTAGGTTTATTTATGATGATGAAATGCATGAAATGAAAATAAAATATTAATAAAAATTAAAACTTTAAAAAAAATTAATTTTTTTTTTGATTTTTTGACCAGCTAAGCACATGCTCGGGCTAGCTAAAGAATTCGGCCAGTTGACCACGAGCTTGGGCTAGCTAAAAATCGTGCGGGTTTGCCTCGAAAACGGGAAAATCCCCAAATCTATTTCATTTCACTCTTTCCTCGGCTAGCTGATGCCCCATTCGACCAACTCATCAACCAAACTCTCTTGTAAGTGATTTGTTTTCAAATTCCTTCAAGTTTTAGGTGGTCTATTGTTATATTAACATATTTAAGTAGATTTTTCTCTATTTGAAACCCTTTTTCTAGTGGGTTTTACTTCAAATCTAATCAATTCGTTTTCTTCTATTTTTCTTTGATATTTTTCTTGTGCATTGTTAAATGGAATGTAGAGCTAAGAAATCGGTTCCTAAGGCTCAAACCAGTTCATCTTCTAAATCTACTCCTCTTGGTGTTCGAACTCTACCGTCACCGGAGGATGATTCGGAAAATGTACGGGACTTTCACATAAGGGACATTATCATAGAAAAAGTTGTAAATGTAGACTGCATTGTTAGGTTTGGTTTAATTCCTATTCTTTTCGAGGTTGGATGGGAATGCATTTTGAATTGGGGTGGAACGACTTACTGGTCCATAGTGCAAGGCATGTATACCTCCATATCAAATGTTTCTCTTGAGAATTTGTCATTCTCGGTTAAATTTGTAGAAGAAACATTCACGATAACGTTATACGTTATATCTGCATTAATGGAAATAGATGTGACAAATGATGGAATTCCAATCGCCACATTATCAGAGAAAATGTCTAACTCTAAAAAATAAACTATTACTGGAGCATTGTGAAAGGACGAGCTATTGATTTCTTAGAGGGGGGGGGGGGGCGGTGAATAGGACTATGCCAAATATTTCGATACAATGTGGAATAATAAATCAAATAAATTCAATTGCGTAAAATATTGAATTGTTGATATCAAATAGTTCATAGGACAACCTTTGCCTAAAAGATTTTGGTAGGACAATCTTATTTCATGACATCTTTAAAATCAAAATATCAAACTATCACAAGAATAAATGAAGCACAAGATATGCATAAATAATAAAAATTAATCAACACATAGTATAAAAGAATTATAGTGGTTCGGTGCTTAAATGTAACCTACTCCACTCCTAAAATTATTGCTCTCGCAATTTTGGCTTTCACTATCTCAAGGTTTTCCCAGAGTCACCTTAACAACCTGATACAGTTATTGCGATTTTCACGAGCTATCACGGGATCACCACAAACAAACCCGCTGAGATTTCCAAGCTATCTCAGAAAAACCCAAACTGAATATAAATAAACAAATAGTACTTATTTTTTATTAGCGAGTCGAAGTCGTATCTATAGCTCGAATGTAGCGATCTTCTTCTTGGGATGTAGATGAAGTCTTGTATGAGTTCAACCCAAAAAAGAAATAAAGGGATCTAATGTATTTTCAATGAATGATACCTTAATGCTGCAAATTCAATTATTTATTTCTCAAGCAGAGTATGGATTACTCTATTAAAATAGTTTAAACTAACTTGAGAGAGAGAATAGAAATAGCTAAAATAAATATAAATATTACAGCGCAAATAGCTTAAGGAGGCTTGGACTATTACTCTTTTTAACAAGATAGATTTATGAATTTCTATGTGTTATGAAGAGAAGAAAGAGCCTCTATTTATATGCAATTTGGCTGGACTGAGGGTCAGTTCAGCTAGTCAAATTCCAAAGATCACGTTCCAATGGAACTCGGATTTCACGGGATAAAATCTTTCAAAAATTCGGTTGGCCCAAACTCAAGTTCGGCTGGCCCAATATGCCTAAAATCTGACAGAACCCAGTTCATATATACTTGACCGAACCCAGCTCGGGCTAGCCGAACGGTCATGTTTGGTTGGCCAAACTCATGGTCAGGCTGGCCGAACATGCCGCGAAAAAATCTTATTTGGATCTGATTTTTGCCCAAGTAGTATAAGGTTGGCTTAAGGCAGTTAGGTTGGAAGAACTAAATGTCAGGCTGACCAAACTCAAACTAGAGTGTAATTTACATAAAAGATGATCATTATAATGCATGTATGAATTACACCTAACATATGGTCATTCTAAGGTTATACCACACGTGGTTGACTCATACAAAATGTTCCGATCTTCGAACCATAAATGATCTTGACTTGAGATGTTGAGTCTTCTTCTCAGACGCTTGATTGAGTTGATAACTTGTCTTAGATGGAGCTTGCGATCCTTATAAGACTATGAAATTTGAAAAACTATAATGTGCTTAAGTATAAGCACTTACAATCTCCCCCTTTGTCAAATTTGTGACCAAACTCATTCATACAATTATACAACTCTTCATAACAAATTACAATATCTCAACAACACATCATGTACATAACAATTGATTCATTACAAAGGATCGCTTGAATCTCATTACTCCCCTTTAGATTATGCGTATGAAAAACTCCCCCTGAGCACTTTGTCACATACATCACATGCTGCAAAAAAATATAATTCAATAGAATGTGCATGCAAGTGTAGGTGCTCATAAATGTGAGAGAGATGAGTTCATGATGATCATAATATATATATATATATATATATTGATATATTCTTCCCCTTTTTGTCAGAAGTTGATAAAGGAAGACATATAAATGAAGCATTAAAAAAATATAATCAAGGATATGAGTAACAAACATAAGGATAAAAATGCATTAAACCATAACCATAACATGTTATCCAAATGTATGAGAATCAAGAGTAAAAATAATTCAGAAGTTATTACAGACCATAAATAAAAGAAAGATTATCAGTCAGAGCTAGAAGAGGACGGTGCAGGCATGTCAGGATCATTAATCTTCAGACTCCTATTGAAACGATGAAAATACTTTTTCATGTACTTCATTTGTTATTTCTAGTTCTGAAGTAATGCTTCCTGAGAAACATGTAAGTTGTCCACCTTCTTCTCTAAGCTCTTCAACCTCTTTGAAAATTGTGAAGACTGAAAGTCGGAGTCATTTGTATCTTCTGATTCTTCCAGGTCAACAAAGATGTCATCCATGTTGACATCTCCTTTAAGAACAACTTCCTAAGCACTTCGCTGCTCAGGTCTCAAATCAAGTTGCATCATATTTAAATTCGCATTACCAAAAGGGAGCTTGGACTCTGGTGCTTCAGTTACGGGAATTTGAACATGAAACCGCAAAGCAATGGAAGTCATGAGAAATGCAAATGGAATAGACCCATGATGAGGATGGAGACAATACTAAATGATCAAGTATGTAATCAATGATGGAAGATAGATTCAAATACAAGAAATGATGAAATGCAAAATGCGCATCATATAGGGAGTAAGGTCAGTCTTATTCCTTACACGAGGATAGATATTAGAAGTGAAAATGTGATGCAAAATGTGATATTTTGGAAGAAGATTATAGGTGGGGAGTGAATTACTTTTATGCCAAGGTGCATCAAAATCACATAACGCTCAAGTGAGAGAATCTCTTTCCGTCGTATATATGTCTTCAAAAAGTGGCAGAATAGAAATTCCATCTTCCTCCATATCAATGTTTATGATAGAAGATATGACGGAGGGTGTAATGGTGATGGTGTCTTCCATAAATTGAATAGTAAAAGTTAATTGTTCAGAGGAGATGTCACAAATAGATGCATACATCCCTTGAGCGATGGACCGATAAGTTGCACTACCCCACTCAAAAATCTTCTCCCATCCTACCTCGGATAGGATTTCAAGGAGGCCAAAACAAGTAATGTGATTAACATTCATAGTTCACTGAATAATTATGCTACGAGTACGAAAATCCCGCACATTCTCCAAATCATTTTTCGAGGAGTGAATGGTGCACACAACCCGATTGGCGAAACAGGATGAGGAATCGGATGGAGGACATCAAACGGTACACTTAGTCCAATGTTTCATTACCATACAGCTTTTGAGACCCCCATTGGAATATCTCCCTTTAATCTCATCTATGGGAAAGCTTGCCAGCTACCTATGAAGCTGGAGCATAGAGCCTATTGGGCTATCAAAAATTTGAACTTTAATTTGGACAATGCTGGCTCACTGCGCAAACTTAAATTGAATGAACTCGAAGAAATCTGGAACGATGCTTATGAGAACTCAAGAATTTACAAGGACAAGATGAAGGTAGTCCATGACAGGAACATCATTTGAAAATCATTTATAACCGATCAAAAAGCCCTGCTATACAATTCTTAGTTACATCTTTTTTCGGGTAAACTTCGATCTCGTTGGACCGGTCTCTTCATTGTTACTAATGTCTATCCTCATGGGGCCGTCGAGACAAAGAATTTGACGAATGGATATTGCCTCAAGCCATTTGTTGAGAAGTTTGTTTCAGAGGACATGTCTATGCCTCTGATTGATCCTGTGTACAAGATTAACCTCCTAGTCTAACGGAGGTATAATTAGGTTTATTGCTTTCATAGGATTTAGGATTAGGATAGTTTGATTTCAGTTTGTTTAGTCTTAATGCTAACCCATTTACATGTTAAGAACTTTGGAAAAGCTTTAATTCTCCTTCTTCAGGTATTATCTTCCCATTACTTCAGGTATTATCTTCCCATCACTTCCCATGCCAAAGTAGGAAGTCCAAGTAGGACAGCAGGCAAGTTGTTGCCAGACATGTGGCACTCCTCCTCTTTTGGGTAGCATCCTCTAGCATGTGGGTTCCTCCATTTCGAACCTTAGTGTGCGGTTGAGGTACATTTACATCGATGCTCCTTATCTAAAATTACCATTTTACCAACTTATCCAACCTATGAGATGATGCCATGTGGCAATCTCCAATCTCAGCCATTCAAACACATTTTACCCCTAGAATCACCAGGAATTATAAGAAAATCAGGTTGAGAGACTATAAATAGCCCCCTCTCTTTCCCATTTGATACACACTAAGCTTTAAAGAGCCTTCTCATTTCAGAGAAGCTCATCCATTAGCCTTAGCCTTTCTTCCACTAAGGAGAGTGAGAGTGAGAGAGAAAGAGATCCCAACCCTGGTCTAGCCTAACCTAGCCAGAGTCTAAGCCTCCTGATCCACCCAAGTTCAAATCTAAGCCACTCAATCTAGCCTTGTGATACTACCGTTCAATTCTCTATCAACTTCATCAAACCAACACATTAGCATCATGCAACATTCATTCCCTTCTCAACTCTCCTGCTTCTCATATATGTCAGCATGATAGTGCATTTTCATCGTTTTCACGCATCTGACTACCAAGTGTATACTCTATGGCTTGCCGATATATTCGGATCTTGCCCATTAGAAACCTTAGCCAGTTAGTCGTTGTTTTGGCATATACATTACATCCCCATCATTTTCCATCATATCTGACTAGTGGCATATGCTCTGAGACCTGCCAATATAATTACAGCAAGTCCAACAAAAACCTTATCCGATTGGTCGTTGTTTTATCATAAGCATCCATACAGCGTCAAGCATCATTACACCCTGCACTTGATTGTTTCGAACGTATGCTCTACGGCTTACCAATATAGTCGAATCCTTTCCATTAGAAATTCGAATCGATCAATCACTAGTATCATTACACCGCATTACATTTCTAGTACACAAGAACTACCATTATTCTTCAAAAATTAATTAGATCCTGTGATGTAAAGACCGTACATCTGTACGAGCAGAGTGGATACCTAACACCTTCCCTCTATGTAATTGTGGTCCCTTACTCAGAATCTCTAGAAACTAACCTCACGACTCATCTTAGGGTTAAGGATCTTCAGGTCCTCAATCTTAAGCGTTTCAATGGGCTCTAACAGATTGTAGAATCCTAATAATTGGTTAGTGGCAACTCTGGTCAAATATAACACCATTTACCCTTATCACAAAAGCCCTCGAGCAAGGCAACCAGTCGACGGAAGAGAGTATATCTCCCGTACCCTCGCGGAATCGTGCTCCCTCCAGTGTCCATAGAATGACGACTCCATTGGGAACAAACTAGCCACACTAGTTGTGACCAGACTTGAAAAATAAGATCTTACGGATTCATGAAGAATACATATTCTCACACACTTGCATCTGCATCAGCATTCATTAAAAAAAAACAAAAAAAAAAAAACAAAAAACAAAAACGAAAAACAAAAAGGAAAAAAATTATGCCTTTACAAGTTAAGCGTCCTAAAAAAAATCTCCCTTATCACTCCATAATACAAACAAGATCCTAAACAACTATGTCCTACCACGAACAAGTAGCTCTCCCTTTTTTCGCTCTCAATATACATGAAGGTATTCCCACACAACCACATCCAGCAAAATCAGTGCTACCCTCTTCTATCCAGGAGGTAGTCTAGAATACAAAGATCATAAAAGAAATGTTTTACCAGTTCACACCAGCATAAGTTCCAATAGGCAACACTCAGATTGGCATAACATAACAACAGTACCAGTTAAGGTTCGCGTAGGACTTCTGATACCCTCCCAATGGAGACATCAAACCAGCCCAACCATCTACCTCAGGGCATTTCTTCAAATATCCTCCCACAAGCGAGAGTCAGTTCCATCATTCCACATCCTAGACTCCTAGTCAATTCCAAAATTCTCTCCCTTACGGGAATTCCAGTCAATTTCAACTATATCCTACAACCAATATTTTTTTGCAACCTCCTTTTCCAGTCCCAATTCAACAAGCTCCCTATAATAAGAGCAACCACTAGGTCCAGCCTCCCCCAAGTAAGAATCATAGAAGTGTCAACAAGGTCAACTATTATAAGAAGGATGCATGTAAGGCTTGGCAAGGGGCAAAACCTCTCCCATCTGGTCCCTCTGAAATCGAGCAACTGCTATAGATGGAGAGAAAACTACAGAAGCAGCATAGGATGGATCTCCCATCCACCAAGTTTAGGGTCCTCTGTCCATTCCTTCATGCAAAGGTACCTCTAGGCTTTGAGGCACCAAAATTTAAAAAATATAATGGTACAGAATGTCTTATAAATGACCTAAGGACATCATGAAAGGTGATAATTCTATATTTGTGGAGAGTTTAATGTCGTGGTAGGAAATGATGGAGTGTTGATCCATCCATTTTAGAAGTCCCTGAAAGGTGATGATTCCATATTTGCGATCTGCCTTGAAGCACTTTTGTCTTAGGAAATTTGACAATCAATATGTGTGCTAAACATATAAGCACTAGCAAATTATATATTTAAAAATTAAAATTATTTACTAACTAATAATAAATATTTTTATTTTTTATTTTTTTTTGTGAAATTTTTACAATATTGCCCTGAGATAAACTTCTAATTTTGGAAATCTCTTGAGAAATTTCTAAGAATGAGATTTGTCAATATGGTCCAACAATTGAATTTCCTTAACATTAGAATTAAGGATTTGGGCTCCAAATTGCAATTATGCTATTTTTCAAGTTGTACTTGAAAGAAATGTTACTAAATTTGTGGCTTAGATCCTCATTTCAAATGCTAGGAAACATCATTAGCTTTTGTGCTTTCCTCTTAACCAAAAGTGGAACTGCACAATCCAGTTTGCTTGTGCATCCAACCACAGCCGGGTTTTGGTCTCTTTAGGACCTTAGTTTATTTAATGTTGACGTTAAATCTGATTTATGTCCAACATCGTTAGAATGCACTAATAAGCATGGTAAAAAATGGAAATGTGGCATTAGAAATGTAATTTTCTTGTTTACATAATCAAAGAATAAAAAAAGAAGTAAATTATTGACTGCAAAGTAGTAAAATTTTAGAATGCCACAATTTGATAATGTAAACACAGCCTAGGAATAGATCAAACAATTTGTCGTATGCTTTTATGTTCATCATTTTAAAAGTCGTTGACATATCTTTCAAAAAAAAAAAATTTATTTGGTAACTCAACTCAAATCTCAGCCGAGTCAACTTGTTAATATTTCAAGTTAAGTCACAATGAAACACTCTCCTCTAGGTGACTCGGTCTTGACTTGATCAGAATCATAAAGTTGGCTTTTTTAGTGAGAAGTTAGAATTAAAAATAGAGAAGATGATTCAAACTTGTGACCTCTACTAGTAGAGTCACCATCTTTAACTAATAGAAAACAATGAAGGCTTTTGATCTCAATAGCTATTTTTCATAACCTATAGAACTTAACTATGTGAATATTTATTACACCAAAAAATATATTTAATTTAATTATTAAATACATATTGAGTCAATTAAAGATTTGATGAGTCTTTGAGTTCACCCGACCTAGCTAGACATGGGGTTAAGTCCAATTTTTGAGTTCTTGAACAATGGTAATGCTACCTCTATGCCTTAGAAAAATCATAACATTTAAAAATTGGATTGTCTATTGGAAATATGGCCCGTTAAGAGACAATTCTAACGAGGCAATAGAATCATGATATGGAAAATGACAAGAACTTCCAAAAGTAATTTAGTGTTCTTACCTTATAAATCTATTGATTTTTCATGAGCTTCATTTTGTATTTTTACACGAGCGGAAAATTACCTAAATATTTGGTACCTCTTTCATTACATTAATGATGTAGAGCTGGTCGCAGGCAGTTACATGGCTAAGATAGATCAGAAAAGGCCCGATCGACGACAGAAGTGATCCGGACCGTCAAACCTTAAATCGAGCATATCTCGCAATCCAAAATGAGTTATTGGACGTAAAATATATGATTTTGGGGTAGAACAAGCTGCTTTAGCCAACCAACCCCGATATGTCTAGTTGCCCAAGCTGGATTTGCGAAATACCACCAGAACGACTGTCATTTCCATATTTTAATTTTGTTTTTACTATAAATAGTAAGTTTTAGTTTGATTATAACTCTTCATTCGTTGGGCTTTAGGAGTTGCGCCCAACGTAAAAAGAGCTTAGAAAAATTAGGAGAACAACTTGGTGAAGCCAAATAGGACAACTACTATTTTTGGCCTAAAACCTTGCGCACTAGTAGACGTCACGATCGTCTATAAATAGAAGTTTACTATTTATAATAAGTTGCAAACTCTAGGAGTTTTAGTCGTAGTTTGATTCTGAATTCTTTCTCATTGCTTGGTATCCCTATTTGAAGGGTTGTGAACTTATTTTTTGTTATTGATTAATCAATTTTGAATTTATTAGAATTTATTTCTATTTTCTTGCTTTCTTTCCTCATGAATTCGAGAAGTCTCTGTGAGGAGTCCAGAGAAGTTCCGTGGATTCAGAATAGTTATCCTCTTGTGAAAGACGGTGCTCGACCTCACGTCCTCCCTTGTGTTAGTTTAGTATCAGAGCGAGATTTTTCCTTGGATCGATGGCTTCTAACGATGGGTCGAGCAATAATCCCATAAGTGGTGCTCTAGGGAATTTACCTTTAATGGCGGTAGCTTTTAAAGCAGCACAGTGAGAGAATCGACAAGCCATGCAAGGACTGTGGGTATCCATCGATGACATGGCAGATCTCTTGGTGAAAACTATAGGGCAACTCCATGTTCCTGATGGTAATCCTCCACCGCCAATTGTTGAAACTCGTAATCACCCTGATCGTAGGATAGTATCGACAGTGCATCCACGGGTTATTCCTGAGGAAGGGGGATCCAGTGAGGAGGAGATTGATGACATAATCTTCCAACACCCCAGACCAGGCAGCGATCGAGTAGATTGAACAGATTGAAAATTCAAGATACAGGTTGATATTCCTACCTTCAATGGTCAACTACACATTAAGGATTTTTTTGATTGACTTTCTAAAGTTGAGCGATTTTTCGACTATATGCACATCCCCGAAGCAAAGAAGGTCAAGCTTGTGGCCTAGAAGTTAAAGGACGGAGCTTCATCTTAGTGGGAATAACTGCAACTCGCACGAACCAAATAGAGGAAATCACCAATCTGCACATGGCAGCGGATAAAACAACTACTACATGTCAATTTCTTCCTAACGACTATGATTAGGTATTATTTCAACAATACCAAAATTATCGACAGGGTAGTCTTTTGGTGAAAGAATACGCAGAAGAATTTTACCGCCTGGTAACGCGTAATGATTTGGTGAAGACTAAATCGCAGCAAGTCACCCGATTCAATGGTAGATTGCTTATGGCGATCTAAGATCGAGTTCAGATGCAATCCATCTGGATGATGAATGATGTAATTAAGTTGGCTACCCGGGTGGAAGCACAACTTGAATGTCCTAACACACGGACCGATCCTACCGCAAGGGTCACTGCAGTAGTTCCACCCCAGGGAACTCCACAGCCCAAAGGGAAGGAGCCTGTAGGAGCACACACTCAACCTCCTACGTCTAAGAGCCGAGATCAGAGAAGCGGGCAAGCTAGACCCCAAAGGGGCGTATCGACTGCTACTAGTCCAAGTAGAATCCCGAACCCCTATGCTCAGCAAAGGCCCGACAACTGCTATCGTTGTAACCAACCAGGCCACCTATCAAATACCTGTCCCCAACAAAAAGTGACGAACCTCGCAATCAATGATGGTAGTGCTGATAACGCCTAAGAAGATCCAGATGTTAAAGAATAGGAGCACACCACCAAGGACGAGGAAAATGAGTCAGGTTGGGTTCAGCGAGACCGCAATGAGTCGCTCGTCATGAGGTGACTATTATATGTGCCAAGAAAAGAAGTGTATCGACAGCGACATAACATCTTTCGAACTAGGTGTACATTAAATCGAAAGGTTTGTGACCTGATCATTGACAGCGGGAGCAGCGAGAACATTGTCTCCAAGGTCATGGTGAAAAAATTGTAATTGAAAACAAAGCGTCATCCCTCCCCATATACAATCGGTTGGATCAAGAAGGTCAGCGAAACAAAGGTAACTGAATAGTGCACCATATCCTTTTCAATTGGTAAACATTATAAGGATGAAGTAGTATATGATGTGGTTTACATGGAAGCATGTCATATACTACTCAGTCGATCCTAGCAATCTAATTATGATGTCACTCATAAAGGGTAAGATAACATATATATCATCGTCAAGGATTGCCGGAAGACCATATTGGCCCCTATGGATCCAAAGGAACCACCTAAAACTTCTAAAGTGGAGGGCCATTTTCTCTTAACCATATGGGACTTCGTGGAAGAATCCAAAGAAACAGGACAGACTTATGCATTAATTGTAAAAGGGGAATAACTCAAGCTTACCATCATCCCTGAAAGACTAAGGCCCTTGTTACATGAATTCAAAGAAATTTGGCCCATACGGGATATCCAGCACCATATCGACTTTGTCCCTGGGTCTAGTTTACCCAATCCTCCTCACTATCAGATGAGTCCGAATGAGTGTGAGATTCTGTAGGGGTAAGTGGAGGAACTGATCTGTAAGGGTCTTATTTGAGAAAGCATAAGCCCATGTGTCATACCAACTCTATTAACCCCAAAGAAATATGAGAGTTGGCTCATGTGTGTCGACAGCCGGGCCATCAACAAAATCACCATCAAATATAGGTTTCTTATACCTCGGATGGACGATATACTGGACATGTTAGAGTGCACAAAAATATTTTCTAAATTGGACCTAAAGAGCGGCTACCATCAGATTCGAATATGGCAGGGTGATGAGTGGGAAATAGCCTTTTAGATCAAGGAAGGATTGTACAAATGAATGGTCATGCCCTTCGGTCTTTCGAACGCGCCTAACACATTCATAAGATTAATGAACCAAGTTCTGAAACCTTTCATTGGGCGATTCATTTCGATGATATTTTAATATATAGTTAAGATGAAACTACCCATATGGAACACCTCAAGAAAGTCCTTCAAGTGCTCACTGAAAATAAACTGTATCTCAATTTTAAAAGCGCAACTTCATGACTGATAACCTGTTATTTTTGGGTTTTGTCGTAACATCTACAGGCATTCGGGTGGATGAGGAGAAGGTGAAGGTAATCAGAGAATGGTCGGTTCCCACAAATATTCACGAAGTGCGAAGTTTTCATGAACTGGCGACATTATATCATCGACTCATGAAAAATTTTAGTACAATTGTGTCACTAATCATAGATTGCATGAAGAAAGGGCAGTTTTAGTGTACTTATGAAGCGGACAGGAGCTTTGCCGAAATTAAGAACAGGTTATCCACGACCCCGATTCTTGTACTTCTCAACTTTGACAAACTATTTGAAGTCGAATGTGATACCTCATATGTCGGGATTGGGCGAGTTTTGTCTCAAGAAGGTAGGCCGGTAGCTTTCTACAGTGAGAAACTTAGCGATGCACGCAAGAAGTGGTCTACATATGAGATCAAGTTGTACGCAGTGGTCTAGGCACTGCGACACTGGCGATATTATTTGATTCAAATGGAATTCATACTTTACATTGACCATCAGGCTCTCAAATTCATTAACAGCCAAGCTAACATTAACTGTGTGCATGCTAGATGGATCTCTTTTTGCAAGAGTTCACGTTGGTGCTAAAACATAAGTCTTGGCAACAAAACAAAGTACCTGATGCACTGAGTCACCATGAAACTTTGTTAGTCACTACGAGCAATGAGGTTGTCGGATTCGAGCACCTCAATGACATATATGCTGACGACAAAAACTTCAAGGACGTATGGGTTTGATGCTAAGAAGGTCACCCTAGTGACTTCCATATGCAAGAGGTGTTCCTTTTCAAGGAGAATCTACTGTGCATTCCTAAAAGTTCGTTAAGGGAATATATAATCCAAGAGCTACGTGGAGGTGGCCTTAATAGACACCTTGGGTGAGACAAGACGCGAGCTCCTATGGAAGAGCAGTATTATTGGCCGCAATTGATACGTGATGTGGGAAAGGCAGTCCAACGTTGTTATATTTGTCAAACCTCCAAGGGACAATCTCATAATACGGGCCTCTATACCCCATTACTCGTGCCTGACAGTCCTTGGGGAGGATTTATTTATGGACTTCGTGCATGGTCTCCCACGAATACAACATGGCATGGATTCAGTGTTCATGGTAATAGGTCGTTTCTCCAAGATGGCGCACTTTATTCCATGCAAGAAGACTCTCGATGCGACACATGCAACAAATCTATTCTTCAGAGAAGTTGTGTGGCTACACGGGGTTCCCAAGACTATTACTTCTGACCGTGACAAGAAGTTCATTAGCCACTTATGACGAACTTTATAGACTTGATTTGATACACGACTTTAGTTCAGCAATGCCTAGCACGCACAAACTGATGGGCAAACCGAGGTTGTGAATCGCACGTTGGGAAACCTCCTTAGATGTATTTCAAGATAAAAACTAAAGCAGTGAGATTTGGCCTTGTCTCAAGCAGAGTTTGCATTAAACAATATGGTGAACCGCTCAATAGGAAAATCCTCATTCCAGGTTATTTAGGAATGAGTACTACACCACACACTTGACTTGGTCTCTCTACCCAAGCTCCGAGGCATGAGTATTGCAGTAGAACATATGATAAACAGGATCATGGGCATTCATGCGGAGGTACATACATACTACATGCCTCGAAAGAAATATACAAAGAGCAAGTGGACAAGCATCGACGACAAAAAGCGTTTGAGGTGGGCGACCAAGTAATGATCCATCTGCACAAAGAAAGATTTCCAACCAAAACATACAACAAGTTAAAAAATAAGAAGATTGGACCGGTACCAATCATCCAAAAGATCAATTACAATACTTATGTTGTTGATCTTACAGATGACATGGCGATCTCACGAACTTTCAACATTGTGGACCTGACCGAATATCATGAACCAGAGCAAGATGTGAACTCGAGGAAGAGTTCTTTTGAAGTGGAGGAGACTAATGTAGAGCAGGTCACAGACAATTACATGGCCAAGATGGATCAGAAAAGGCTCGGTCGACGATAGAAGTGATCCGAACCGTCGGACCTTAAATCAGGCGTATCTCGCAATCTGAAATGAGTTATCAGATGTACAATATATGATTTTGGGGTAAAACAAGCTACTTCAACCAACCAACCCTGCTACGCCGGGTTCTCCAAGCCGGATTTGTGAAATACCGCCAGATCGATAGTTGTTTCCGTATTTTAATTATGTTTTTATTGTAAATAGTAAGTTTTAGTTTGATTATAACTCTTCATCCGTTGGGCTTTACGAGTTGCACCCAACATGAAAATAGCTTAGAAAAATTAGGAGAACAGCTTGGTAAAGCCAAATAGGACACTTACTATTTTTGGCTGAAAACCTTGCACACTAGTAGACATCACAACCGTCTATAAATAGTAAGTTTACTATTTGTAGTAAGTCAGGGTTGGTTGGCTAAAGTAGCTCATTATATCCTAAAAATTATATATTTTACGTCTGATAACTCATTCTGGATTGCGAGATACGGCCAATTTAAGGTCCGAGAGTCCGGATCACTTCTATCATCGACCGGGCCTTTTCTGATCCATCTTGGCCATGTAACTGTCTGTGACCCACTCTACATCAATTAACCTTAGGTAAACGGTTCCCAATTAGTCTCATTTGAATTCATAAATTATGAGCCAAGGTTTGTGAGACAAGGGTAAGAACGGTTTTGAGGCTGATGATCTTGCTCTTCCAAGGAGCGTAAGTTCATGGTAGATACATATTCTAAGTAGGTGTGCTTACAGCACACCGATGTTTCGGTTCCATAAATAAGGAAGAATGATTAATTATTAGCTTCGAGATTAACGTGGTAAAAGTGTATAACAAAACTACATATTAATGAGGTTTGGTTTAGGACTTATGTGGAGGAAGTGAATGCAAGTTTATGGGGTTTGCTTTTTTATCTGTGTTTATAAATGGATCTTTAAAAGCCTTTTAAAAAAAAGATTTTGAGGGGTTTGCCCTTGTCATCTTTCTTTTACATTATGGTAGTAGAGGCTCTTAGGCAACTAATTATCAAACCTAACTAAGAGGGTGTTTCAGGTGGAATTTTGGAAGTCGAGCTACAACTTCTCTAAACTTACGTAACTTTAGGAAGAGTAGTTAATGCTTAAACAAAAACTAAAGCATTCTGAACTCAAAGTGAATTAACCATGCATTTCTCTTTTTTATCTTTGATCCTTCATAAATGCCTTAAAGCACTTTTTGTGATTTGATTTACAATAGATTGGTATTAAAGGAGAGTGGTCTTGGTTTATAGCTCCTTAAAGCAATATTCATTCTGAACAGGGTTCCCTGTTTGGTACTATATTTGTAGATGTGGGGCCCATGAATGGTATCCAAGACATTGATCTAACATCCCCCATCATGGATGCACCACTCCTAAAATATCCACTTAATGCATGGGAATAATTTTTCTATTTTTAATGTATTAGTCTTGAGAAGGCATAATTTTTTATTTTTTGTTTTTTGTTTCTCACTCTTTAATGGGCGAGTTTTCTTTGTTTGTGATGGGGATTTCTCCTCATGGCTCGACCGGTCGAGAGTTTCACTCGACCAGTCGAGGGTGCTGGTCGACCAGTCGAGGACTGGCTCGACTCAAACTCCAGCAAATTTGGTTTAATTTTTTTTGAGGTGCTCGACCGATCGAGGGAGGTGCTTGACCGATCGAGTGGACCGCTCGACCAGTCGAGGACTTTGCTTGACCAATCGAGGTTACACAGATTTGAGTCCGGATTTTGTGCAGACTACAAAAATTTGAGGAGGTTTCGCAAGAGGTGCAAAATGGAGTTGCCTAAACTATAAATAGGGGTTCCTAAGGCTTTTCTAAGTAATACAAGAGGGTTTCCTAAAGCTTTACAAGGGTTTGCTAAAGGGTTTAGGGCTATCAAAGGTGTGAGAGAAAGAGAGAAAGAGAGAGGAAGCTTGTGGAAGGTAGGTTATGCTCATAGAGGTGATCTATTGTGCACTCAACATCTCGACGCTTCTACGTCCTCGTGATCAGTAAGATCTCTCCATTTTTCCTTTATTCTCTTATTGTTTATCCACTTTGCATGAGTGAAGAAGGTTTGATCCAAGCGGTGTGTGCTTGTGATCAATTAAAACGTTCTACTTCATAGTAGATTGTTGTTCTGGAAGAGGTCCCTGGTTTTTTTACCTCTTTAAGGGTTTTCTAAGTAAAATCTCTTGTGTCGTGTGGTTTGTGCTTTGATTTATTTCATTACTTTATTATCCCATAATTCTAGTGTATTTGGGAGGCTAGATCCTAAGGTTTTGTGCAACGGCCCTCCTAACAAAGTGGTATCAGAGCGTTTAAGTTGGTTAAATGGGATGAGATCGGTTCTGAATTATGGAAGGTGACTCATCAAGGATGATTAGTCTCAATGGTTCTAACTGGACCGTATGGAAGGCTAAGATGGAGGACTTGTATTCTCCAATTCAAGGCATATCAGCAAAATTAAAGGATATGTCAGATGATAATTGGAAAAAGTTGGACCGAAAGGCGATGGGGTTTATTAGACAATGGCTAAACGATTCGATATTCCACCATGTGTCTACGGAGACCTCAGCCACTAGCCTATGGCTGAAATTGCAAGGGTTGTATAAGAGGAAAACAGCAGGTAATAAAAAATTTTTGATAAGATGACTTGTAAATCTCAAGTTCAAAGATGGTGGTTCTGTGGCTGAGCATATGAATGAAGTCAGCAATATATTGAACCAGCTCTTTGCCATGAAGATGGTCCTAGACGATGAATTATAGGCTTTGTTATTGCTTAGCACATTGCATGATAGCTGGGAGACATTGGTGGTGTCTCTAAGCAACTCCACGCCGGACGAAAAGGTGTCCATGGAACAAGTAACTAGTTGTCTCTTCAATGAGGAGACAAGGAAGAAGTCTCAGGGGTCTACGGGGGAGAGAAAAGAACACAAAGGGCAGAAAGGCCCAAGATAAATCAAGAGGCAAGTCGAGTACCAGAAAGGATGTTGAATGCTGAAATTATGGCAAGAAGGGCCACTATAAGCATGAATGTTGTAAGAATAAGAACGACAAGAAAGGAAAAGGAAAGGAGAAGGAAGATGAATCAGACTCGACTGCAGTCGCTTCAGATGGCGACGTTGTAGTTATAATTTTAGCAGATCATGATGTTTGTCTCACGGCTACGAGTCAGGACACCGACTGGGTGATAGACTCAGGAGCCTCGTTTCATGTGACTCCACGTAGGGACTTCTTCACAAGCTACAAGTTAAGTAACTTTGGGACAGTGAATATGAGAAATTCTGGTGTATCGAAGATCATAGGGGTTGATGATATTTATGTGAAGACCGATGTGAGCTACACATTAGTTCTCAGGGATGTGAGACATATCCCAGACCTTCGCCTCAACTTAATGTCGACAGAAAGGTTAAATGATGATGGCTATGAAAGCCAGTATGCTGGTGGGCGATGAAAGCTCATCAAGGGTTCGTTGATCGTGGATAAAGGAAAGAAGTGTGGCACCCTTTACAAGGCAAGTGTCAATATGTGCAAGGGTGGGTTGAACACAGCGAAAGATTCAGCTTTTGACATGTAACACAGGCGTCTAGGCCACATGAGTGAAAACTCCTTCCAGACGTGACATGTATGCCTCTCAAAACATGTCTTGATTGTTTATCAGGGAAACAGTATAGAGTTTCATTTATTAAATCTGCTTCTCATATTAATAAAGTGCATGCATTAGATTTAGTTTATTCTGATGTTTGTGGTCCTATGAGGACAAAAACCTTGGGTGGGGCATTGTATTTTGTCACTTTTATAGATGATGCATCTAGGAGGGTTTGGGTTCATGCTTTGAAATCCAAGGACGAGGACTTTGGTGTGTTTCAATTATTTCATGATATGGTTGAGAGAGAGACAGGTAGATCATTGAAGTGCATCCGCACTGACAATGGTGGTGAATACATTGGTGACTTCCATGAGTATTGTAAGTTCCTGGGTATACGGCATGAACAGACAGTTCCCAAGACCCCCCAGCATAATGGTGTTGTTGAGCGAATGAATAGCACCATTATATAGAGAATCAGATTCATATCCCATGCGAAGTTGCCCAAGAAGTTCTAGGGAGAAGCAATGCACAAGGCAGTGTATCTGATAAACAGGTCTCTATCAGCCCCGTTGAATGGAGAAGTACCTGAGAAGGTGTGGACTGGACAGGATCCATCGTACAATCATCTCAGGGTATTTGGATGTGGGGCATCCGTTTACGTACCAGAGGATGAAATGGTCCAAGCTAGATATGAAGATCAGGCAATATGTGTTCTGGGGGTACGGTGATGAAAAGTTCGGTTACGGATTGTGGGATCCGACCGAGAAGAAGCTCGTCAGGAGCAGAGATGTGGTATTCTTTGAAGATCAATGTATAAAAGACATTTATAAGCCAGAGAAGAATCAGCCTAGTTCAGGAGAGCTAGAGGACATGGATCCGGTTATTCCTCCTATGGTGCCGGATGACGGGGGAGTACAACAAGGTGCAGAGGACAAGAGAGTTCCTATAGAAGATGGACCAGGGGAGCAGCCCCCATTTAATCCACCTGTTAAGCCACAGGTGAGGAGGTCATCTAGGGACAGATAGTCATCCAAGAGGTACTCGCCGCATGAGTACATTATGCTTACTGATAGGGGAGAGCCAGAAGATTATTCTGAGGCCCTAGCTAACGAGCATAAGGGAGAATAATTGAAAGTTATACAAGAGGAGATGGAATCCTTACATAAGAACCACACCTATGATATGGTGAAATTATCTAAGGGCAAGAAAGCTCTGAGCAACAAGTGGGTGTTCAGAAAGAAGATTAAGCAGAAGAATTCACAGACGAGGTTCAAGGACAGACTTGTGGTGAAAGGGTTTGGTCAGAGGAAAGGTATAGACTTCGAGGAGATATTCTCACCACTGGTGAAGATGACATCCATACGGGTGTTACTTAGTTTAGCGGCTAGCATGGATCTAGTGATAGAGCCGTTAGATGTTAAAACCACCTTTCTCCATAGTGACCTAGAAGAAGAGATCTATACGCACTAACCAAAGGGGTTCGAAGTCAAGAGAAAATAGTATATGATGTGTAGGCTGAGGAAGAGCTTGTATGGGTTGAAACAAGATCCACGGCAATGATAGAAAAAGTTCGACTCGTTTATGTTGAAACATGGGTATGACAGAATGAATCGGACCACTGTGTGTTCACGCGCAAGTTATCAGATGGTGATTTCTTAATTCTGTTGTTATACGTTGATGACATGCTCATCATGGAAAAATACATCAAGAAGATTGACAGGCTGAAATAGGAGTTGGGCAAGTCGTTCACGATGAAAAACTTAGGCCCAGCTAAGAAGATCGTAAGAATGGAGATAACATGTGACAAAAGCAGAAAGAAGCTTTAGTTATCACAAGAGTGGTATATCAAGAAAGTCCTAGAGTGGTTTAATATGAATGCAGCGAAGCCAGTCGGTACTCTACTGGATGGTCACTAGAGATTGAGCAACAGGCAGTGTCCCAAGACAAAGGCAAAGGTGGAAGAGATGGATAATGTACCCTACTTGTCAGCTGTAGGAAGTTTGATGTATGTTATGGTGTGTACGCACCCAGACATAGCATATGCGGTTGGTGTTATCAACCGATATCTTGTCAATCCTGGCAAAGAACATTGGGTAGCAAAGAAAAAGATATTATGGTATCTAAGAGGCTCATCCATATTGAGCCTATGCTATGGTGACGGAAAACTTGTGTTAGAGGGCTACAAAGATGCAGATATAGCAGGTGACATAGTGTCAACCAGACTCGATAACCGGAATCACAAGGAACCCAATGGCCGATTCTGGCCATAACAGCCTCCATAATACCACATTCTCAGCTCATGAGGCAAGTTCCGATCCTGAGATCGTATAAGGAGGATTTTTTTTATAATAATATAATCATTACCAATAGAAGCATACCCAAGATCACAGTAAGAATATCTGAGAATAACAAATACACAGATTGTAAAATCCACTATAAATTTGAACTTTTACAATCATCCATAAGGTCTAAAAGGACATACATGAGATAAAAAGGAAATGGGAGAAAGGTCGGCAACACTGAAGTCCTCAAATGCTCAGTTCTACTCCACGCTCTGCTACTACGACTCCTGCCTTAAATCTCCTGCACGCATTAATCGTGCATAAGCTTATAGAAGCTTGGAGGGTGGTGTATGTGTGTGATAATGGTGCGCAGAAGAATAGTAGGAGATACAAGGAGAGAAGCATGATCAATGAGGATATCACTAGCCTTACCCAGGCTTATCATGAAAAAGATGCAATGAGTACTGGGTGCCATACCAAGGCAATGCATGAAGGGGCCTATACAGCCAATGCTAATGCGATGCAAGTAATGTCAGTGCTCATATCCAAACCACAAGTCAAGTACATTTCCGATCATAAGGAAATCATCGGGGTCCATTACACTGCTGAATGACTGTTATTCTACAAACCATGTACAGTCGAACAAGCGTAAGAGACCACACTACCTGCCTGTGGACAGCCAATCACCAGCAAGGCCTGACAGTAGAGAACCCATTTACGAGCTGGTCAGACTACACACCAGGCAGGTAAGGCGACACCTCTATCCAACTGACTACACGACAGTGGGAGTCGAGACCTAATGGTATAAGGCCCTCGTGTACTCATGTATTCCACCCGGTCACAGCGTTGGAGCAAATCCTTGATACCATAGAAGTTTTGAAAATTTCACACATAGGCATCCTATGCACCCGGTATGCTCAACTAATATTTCTGGTGTCCACACATACGGCCATCCACGAATACCCCTGTAGAAGTAAGGCCCTGATGAAGTAAGGGTGGATATCCACAATCTATGCAATGCCAGATGCATAAATCATACAATCACCCATGCATCAATCCCATACATCCATCTCTCGGGGAGATACCAATATGTCCTACACAATGGCACAACTATAGCCAATTATACCTCAATCAGGCATGTATATGATACATATGGGAGTGGGCCATGAAGATGAATAGGGGTGCCAATGACGTGAAGATGAATTCTCTACCTAACCATGAAGGGGGTACTTAACCAATTTGTCATAAGGAATACAACCTCTAGTAAGGGCTCATTTACCTGGGGTACCCCACGAGACTAAACATACAAGCTATGGGCCTAAATAATATAGAGATGGGCCTAGCAAGAGATTAAGGTGGGCATTCAACCATACTTAGAGGGGTCTATAGTGGAGACATTTAACCACCATTTTTTCAAGGCATAACCAACCATAATCCATATAGTTATAAGGCCCAAGGCCCACATCCAAACCACGTACAAATTCCTGCATAAAGGCATGAGAAAAAGGGTCAAATACTACCTTCAACAACATGGGCCCAAGGAGGGGAATCAAGGCCTAAGGCCCAAGTCCCAATGGCCATAGGACTCATACATTCAATTAAACTCAATGGGCAGCCCATGAGCACAAAAAATATGACTTAAAAATAAGTTTGAAATAGGCCCCACTACATCAGCCCAACAACTAGCAATCTAAGTGGGCAACCAAGGGCCCAATACCACCCTTATCTCAGCCCAGAAGTCCATCAAAATAGTGGAGGTCAGCCCAACATATGGCTAGGCCAAGCTAGGATGTTCTAACCAATGTGGGCCCACTAAGAAGTCTCAAAATCTGGTTTATATTTGGGTCCCACAAATGATCATCAATAAAGACCCAAAAAGGCATTGATTAAGCCCAAGAGTATTCTAAAATATAAGGGAGTAATAAATGCCCAATTTCCTTAATATGGTGGGCCCCATAATCATGGCCCCAATGGGCCCTAGAACATTAAGGATGGGTCCTCAACTAATCCTATACAAAGCCCAATGGACTGGGACTCAAAATTTCTGAAATAACAAAGGGGACAATAATGTACAGGAAATTTCTGCAATGCATGTTATTATCCTAAATTTGAGCACTCCATCAGAGTGGGTCCACAGCCTCTAAAACTCTAGGAATTAAGGGACAAGGTCCATCATGCATACAATAAGAGGAAACCCAAAAAGGTGGCCCACCATCAAAGGAAACATTTTTGAATTATGGTTTTTATCAAGGCATATTATTGGACTGCGCAGCAGAAAAATCTGGCAGTCCAACCATCTTGGCCCATTCTTTTGGATGCCCAAATGGGGTTAGTTAGGGCTGAAATTTTACAGAGTGATACTTCCATAGGAGGGTCACACTTACACAAAATTTCAAAATTTTTCAATATTCCTAAGTATTTTAATTAATTTAAACAATACAGTCTATCTAAAAAAATCGGACAGACCTGGACATCCCAATGTGATGGGCCATCCGGCCCTCGTCACGGTGTGAAAAGGGGTCCATTGGCCCTAAAATTTATTAGGTAGGTCCTACCATGAGTGGACCTCACCCCCATAAAATTTCAGAATTTTTGAATATCTATAAATATTTTAATTCATTTAAATAAGTCAATATATCATAAAAATCAGACTGATCTGGACACCATATTATAGTAGGCCGGTCCAGCCACCACCATGGTGTGTACAGGGGTCCATTGGCCCCAAAATTTTATAGGTGTGTCCTAACATGAGTGGTAAACCTTCTTGTAAATTTTCATAATTTGTGGACACCCAAAAGTATTTTAATAAATTTTGGAATTCCAACCTGTCTAGGATGGAATGTTGCTGGAACAGTGCAGAAAATCTAGACTGTCCACCTCACTTAGACCACACCTTTGGGACACCATTGAAGGTCAGATAGGGCTGAAATTTGACATGATTATAGGTGGGGTCCACACCTTCAAGAAACATATATTACATGGGACCAAACACCACTCCAAATGCCTAAATATCTAGCCTTAAAATGACCCAAAAATCTGTCTAGATAGTTCTGGACAACAACATATGATTAAAAATAAATAGATATAAACACCATTTAAAAGGGGATTTAATCTAAGAAAATCATGGTATAGACCATCCCAGTGGGTCCCACAAACATTCAGACCCTTCCCATTAGAAAATACTCCTTCAATATGCCCCATATAGGTAGATAAGGGGGCTCCAACATCCAAAGGTGGACTGTCATGGACGTCCACCCTCCAAGGATGGTCTGGATATTTTTGGTCCACAAGGTGGACCATACACTCATGATCAACAGGTAATCAACAAAGGAAAATAAGGATTCGACCACAAGGGAAGGGTCTCTGCCACATTAAGGCCCTTCCTCTCATCACTCATGCACACACATTCCACAATCACAAGATATACAAGATCTACATGATTATAGGATTTCTACTTGAGATCTATGGTGGAGATGCAATTTCCATCAAGGATCAAGGGTCTAGATGACCCAAAGATCCCTGATCAAGGAAGGAAAAGCCATGTAGGGGTTCATGAAGAATGGCCCCTTGCATGGAACATGCATGCAAGTAAGATGGGCTATGAGCCCCATGCATGAAATCTTGGGGGCCACCACCATCATTTGATGAGCCCCACAAGCTTCAACATAAAAAGAAAGGAAGAACAAGTATGAAATGGAAGAAATCTGAATTTTTGCAATTACATGCACACCCACCTTAAGATCTCTATCAAAACTCCACTCCAAGCTTCTAACTATCCAAGGAAGCAAGATGAAGGGTTGAGATGGGTTTTCAATGGAGGAATTGAGGGGGGAAAGGAGGATAAGGGGTTGGAAAAGAGGGAAAATGGGACTGGATTTTTTTTGCAAGAGGGAAAGAAGGAGAGAAGAGAGTAGAGAGAAATGAGAGGGAGAGTATGAAAATTTGCTAGAAAAGAGAAAAGAGAGAGAGAGAGAGAGAGAGAGAGAGAGAGAGAGTAATCATGAGCTCTCTCACCTTGGATAGGAAAATCCATCATGAAAAGTAGGGTGATATAAACAAAGTTCATAGACTTATAGGTTTAGGGTAGGGATGGGTAGTGTGTGGGTAGTGAGTGGTGTAGAAGATGGGGTTTAGGTAGTGTGTTGGTGGTATGTGTTGGAAATAGTTTCAAGAGATGGAACCTACCTATAAATCCATGCACACCACCCCTAGGTGGGCCACATGATCATGATCAAGGGCTTAGAAAATGAAATGCACACAACTTATGATCTACACACTGGATGGACGCACAAGACGAGGCGTCGGAACTGCAACAACGAAGCGGTCGCAATGGCATAGGTCTTAACTCGATCCGAGTCGGGTCTTCATGACAAGACTCACAGATGTCTGCAAACACTATCCAAGGGTCATGGGTCACCAGGATTCGACTAGTAGGACCGTGGGACCAAGGTGGACAAAATGCATACTTACACACACGCACACATGTGAACTTGGGTCGGGACTCACAATCCTCCCCACCAACAAGAAATTTCGTCCTTGAAATTGACAAAACCGGAACAACAAAATGCATAACATCATCATACATATATTAATCATTAATCTCAAGAGAATGCAATACAAACAATCAGTCATCAAACAAATGGGGATAACACTTTCTAATCTCGGCCTCGCATTCTCAAGACGCCTCGGCCTCCGAATGATGACCCTATTACACTTTCACCAAGTGAATGACCTTGGTCCTGAGGACCTGCTCCTTCTGATCAAGAATACGAATCGACTGCTCAATATAGGAAGCATCCTCACGGACCTCAAGTGGCTGCTCAATCATGAGAATAGTGTTTGACCCACATTTCCGTAACATAGAAACATGGAACATGTCATGGATCACGGACAACTCAGGGGGTAAGGCAAGCCTATAAGCCATAGCGCCCACGTGCTTGGTAATCTCAAAAGGTCGAA
Organism: Magnolia changhungtana; assembly: GCA_030180095.1. Lineage (NCBI taxonomy): Eukaryota > Viridiplantae > Streptophyta > Magnoliopsida > Magnoliales > Magnoliaceae > Magnolia > Magnolia changhungtana. Next base: position 11,053,354 of record JASAUF010000160.1, read on the forward strand.
TAAATCTCAGGGCGAGCTTGCCCTTCACACCAAAACAAGCCACGCCCTTCACAGGTGAGACCTTGAGATATACCATGTCCCCGATCACGAAATCGAGGGGTCGATGCCGACGATCAACAAAACTCCTCTGCCGACTCCGACGTCTGTAGCATAAGCTCAGGACCTAAGAGACGACTCTCTCCAACCTCGATCCAATAACTATGAGATCTGCACGGTCTGCCATAAAGTGCCTCAAAAGGAGCCATGCCGATAGTCTTCTAATAACTGTTGTTGTACGCGAACTCGGCGAGGCGCATATGCTCATCCCAACTACCCTCAAAGTCAATCACACAAGACCTGAAAATATCCTCAAGGATCTGGTTGACCCTTTTGGTCTGCCCATCCATCTGCGGATGATAAGTGGTGCTGAGATGCAAAGTGATCCCCAGCGCCTGCTGAAAACTCCTCCAAAACTGAGATATAAACCTGGAATCTCGGTCTGAAACGATCAAAACTGGGACAGTCTCACTATCTCCTCAATGAATATCCTCGCCAACTGGTCCATAGACCAGGAAGCATGCACTGGAATGAAATGAGCCGACTTCGTTAGATAATCAATGATAACTCAGATGGTATCGTGACTGCACTGAGTCCTCGGCAAACCTACGATGAAGTCCATTGATACGTGCTCCCACTTCCACTCTAGAACACTCAACAGCTATAAGGGACCAGGGGGTTTCTGATGATTGGCCTTGACACGCTGACATGTGTCACACTCGACCACAAAACTCGTAATCTGGTACTTCATCCCCTGCCAGAAGTACTACCTCCTCATGTCACGATATATCTTCGTGGACCCCAGGTAGATAGTAAGTCTCGATCGGTGTGCCTCGGTCATCAGATCACAATGCAACTCTAGCATGTCCAGGACACACAATCGGCCTTTAAAGCATAATCCACCATCAGAACCGATTTGCTAGTCTGACTGCTCCACGGAGGCAGCCTCTACTCGGTACTCCTGAAGTGACTCATCCGTTTGCTGAGCCTCGATCACCCTGGCCACTATAGAGGGTTGAATTGATAAGCTCGAAAATTGAACAATGGAAAACTATAGGTCGAACTCAAAGTCATACTCTGAAACATCCTCAAGCATTTGCCACTGTTGAACCATCATATGTGCCACCAGGCCTCGTGGCTAACGGCTGAGCACGTCCACCACTATGTTTGCCTTGCCCGGGTGATACTGAAGGTCAAAATCATAATCTTTCAGCAACTCCATCCATCACCTCTGTCACAGGTTTAACTCAGACTGTGAAAATAGATACTGCAAGCTCGTATGATCTGAGAAGAGCTCGAACTTGACCCCATATAGATAATGCCTCCACACCTTCAGTATGAAGACAACTACTGCAAGCTCCAAATCGTGAGTGAGGTAGTTCAACTCATGGACCTTGAGCTGGTACGAGGCATACGCTACTGGCTTCCCATGCTGCATCAGCACAGCACCCAAGCCAACTCTAGAAGCATCTGTAAAAATAACAAAACTCTCACTCCCATCAGGAAGGGTAAGGACAGGAACGGACATGAGGCGGTCCTTCAACTCCATAAATGTCTCCTCGCAGGCGTCACTCCAGATGAACTCGACACCTTTCCGCGTCAACCGAGTCAGCAATGCTGCAATATGGGAGAAACCCTTGATAAACCGTCTGCAATATCCCGCTAGACCAAGGAAGCTGCGAATCTCGGACGAGTTCATGGGTTGGCCCCACTGACGCACTGCATCAACCTTCGAGGGGTCCACAGTGACACCCTCCCTCGTCACCACGTGACCGAGGAACTTCATCTCCTCCTGTCAAAACTCGCATTTCTCCAGCTTCGCATACAGCCGGTGGGCACGGAGGGTCTCAAGCACAATCAGCAGGTGCTCAGCATGGTCCTCTCGGGTCCTCGAATATATAAGAATATCATCAATGAATACCACCATGAACTGATTGAAGAATGGCCAAAAAACCTCGTTCATCAGCTGCATGAATATGGCGGGAGCGTTGGTCGGTCCGAATGACATGACCAAAAACTCAAAGTGACCATAGCGTGTTTGGAAAGCCGTCTTCGGAATATCCTCCTCTCGGACCCGAATCTAATGGTAACCGGAACACAAGTCTATCTTGGAAAAATACTGCGCACCCTGCAACTGATCGAACAGATCATCAATACGAGGAAGCGAGTATCGGTTCTTGATGGTGACTCTGTTGAGCTCGCGATAGTCCACACTGAGTCACAACGAACTATCCTTCTTCTTTACAAACAACATAGGAACTCCCCAAGGTGAACTGCTGGGATGAATAAAACCTAAGTTCCAGAGCTCATCTAACTGCTCCTGCGGTTCCCTTAACTCCAACGGTGACATCCGATAGGGGGACTTTGAGATAGGCGCGATACTGGGTACTAAATCAATATAGAACTCCACTTGCTAATGCGGTGGCAAACCCGGAATCTCCTAAAACATATCCAGGTACTCACAAACAACTGGCAGCTGCTCAATACTCTCTGCCACAGAATCCTCAACGACCGAAGACAATAAACTAGATAGAAGCTCTCCTCTGGGCTCGGCGACGAACTGGAATATTGGCAAGCCTAGAATGTGAAACGTGACTGTCCTCGCGACACAGTCCAAGATAGCACGATACTCTGCAAGCCAGTCCATACCCAGAATAACATCACAACCTGTCATCGGCATCACGAACAGGTCGGTGAGAAGAAACATCTCGCCCACCAACACCGGGCAGGAAGGATAGCCATGGGTCAACACAACGGACTTCCCCATGGGAGTCGAAATGGCCAAGGCCTCAGACACAGCCTCCAACAAAATACCAGTCGATCGGTAAAAATGCTCAGCCACAAAGAATGGGAAGCACCAGAACCAAAGAAAACATGAGCAACGTAAGCGAAAACTAGAAGAATACCCTCAATGACTCCACTGGTCGATGACAGCGGGTCTTGGCCTAGTGCTTGGTGCGCAGAATAAAAGCGGCCCTAAGCTGGTAGGGGAAGCAACCCGAAAGGCTGAGGGTCCTGAGTCTGAGCCTGCTGGGCTGCTATATATATTGGACCCAGGGATCGAATAATATTCGGATATCCCCTCTCACAGTCTTCGCTTGCCGTACATTCTTTGTCTTTCTTCTTGTTGTCGCTCGAGGAGGTCTGCCTAGCAGCCTCTATTGCTGAGGAGAAGCCCTAGGAGCAGCGGGTGGAAGCTGAGCTCTCTGCTGCTGCTGAGGAGGACAAGGAGGAGGTAACTGCGATGGCCTCTGCTGCTGAATGGGGAGAGGGCACTCACGCCTCTGATGCCCGACCTGTCCACAACTGAAGCATACACTAAAAAAGGGGCCAAAAGATAAAGGGGTTGGCGGTGCTGATGATGAGGAAGAAGCTATTGTCTGAACCGCAGGCTATTGAAATCCTGATCTGCCCCTTAGTCTCTACTGATGCTGCTGCCTAGAACTGCCGGCTAGTACTCTCCTCTTCCTGTCTCCACCGGAACTCTGCTCTCTCAACCTCTAGGTCATAGCCCAGTCCTCCTCATAAACCAGTGCCCGATGGACGACCTGGTCAAATGTCTCCAAACAGTGCCCTACCACATAGCTACGAAGGGCAGGGCGCAAACCAGTCACAAAACGACGGGCCCTCATCTTCTCATCACTAGTGAGATGAGGAGAAAATCTAGATAAGGCCAACAAACGGGCCTCATATTGAGATACAATCATATTGCCCTGCATTAGGGTCTCAAACTCGATCTCCTGCTGGATCTGAACATGCGCAGGGAAAACTTCTGGTTGAAGCGGGTCACAAAGTCCTCCCATGTCCAAATGAATTGAGCCCCGACCATCCTGGACACGGATGACCACTAGTGACGGGCCTCACCCTAAAGAAGGTAGGTGGCAAGGGATATTCTCTGATCTGCAGGACACTGAATAGTGTCAAAAATCCTTGTAACCTCAGTGCGCCAAGCCTCACCTGCAGAAGGGTCAGGATCACCACTGAACCTCGGGGGATCATACTGTAGGAACTCTCGGGCTATCGCACTAGCACACGGTAAGTCAGACTGAGAAGAAACCTCAGCGGTAGCTGGCGGATGGGTCTGCAATGCGGTGGCATTTCCAGCTGCATGATACTAACTCCTGTCACGCCCCAGACTCGAGAACTGGAATCACAAGGAACCCGATGGCCGGTTCTGGCCATAACTGCCTCCATAGTACCCCATTCTCGGCTCTTGAGGCAGGTTCCGATCTTGGGATCCTACAAGGAAGATTTTTCATAACAATATAATCATTACCAATACGAGCATACCCAAGATCACAGTAAGAACATCTGAGAGTAACAAAGGCACAATTCGCAAAATCCACTATAAATTTAAACTTTTACAATCATCCATAAGGTCCAAAAGGACATATAAGAGATAAAAAGGAAATGAGAGAAAGGTCGGCAATACTGGAGTCCTCGAATGCTCAGCTCTACTCCATGCTCTGCTACTACGACGCCTACCTAGAATCTCCTGCATGCATCAATCGTGAATAAGCTTATAGAAGCTTAGAGGTTGGTGTAGGTGTGTGATAATGGTGCACAGAAGAGTAGTAAGAGATACAAGGAGAGAAGCATGATCAATGAGGATATCACTAAACTTACCCAGGCTTATCATGAATAAGATGCAATGAGTACTGGGTACCATACCAAGGCAATGCATGAAGGGGCTTGTACAGCCAATGCTAATGCGATACAAGTAATGACAGTGCTCATATCCAAACCACAAGTCAAGTACATTTCTGATCATAAGGAAATCACCGGGTCCATTACACTGCTGAATGACTGTTGCTCTACAGACCCCACACAGTCAAATGAGCATAAAAGACCTCACTACCCGCCTATGGATAGCTAATCACCAGCCAGGCTTGATGGTAGCGGACCCATTTACAAGCTGGTCAGACTCAGCCTAGCAATGCCCCCTACACACCAGACAAGTAAGGCCACACCCCTATCCAACTGACTACACGACAGTGGAAGTCGTGGCTTAACGGTATAAGGCCCTCGTGCGCTCATGTATTCCACCCGGTCACGGCATTGGAGCAGATCCTTGGTACCATGAAAGTTTTGAAAATTTCACCCATATGTATCTTATGCACCCGGTATGCTCAACTAATATTTTCGGTGTCCACACATACGACCATCCACGAATACCCTTGTGGAGGCAAGGCCCTGATGAAGTAAGGGCAGATATCCACAAGCTATGCAATGTCAGATGCATGAATCACACAATCACCCATGCATCAATCCTACGCATCTATCTCTCGGGGAGATACCAACCTGTCCTACACAATGGCACAACCATGACCAATCATGCCTCAACCAAGCATGCATATGATGCGTATGAGAGTGGGCCATGAAGATGAATAGGGGTGTCAATGAGGTGAAGATGAATTCTCTACATAACCATGAAGGGTCTAGGTACTTAACCAATTTCTCATAAGGACTACAACCTCTAGTGAGGACTCATTTACCTGGGATAACCCACGAGGCTAAGCATACAAGCTATGGGCCTAAATAATATAGGGATGGGCCTAGCAAGAGATTAAGGTGGGCATTCGACCACACTTAGAGGGGTCCACAATGGGGACATTTAACCACCATTTTTTTAAGGCATAACCAACCATAATCCATATAGCTATAAAGCCCAAGGCCCACATCCAAACCACATACATAATCTCTGCATAAAGCCATGAGAAAAAGGGTCCAATACTACCTTCAACAACATGGGCCCAAGGAGGGGAATCAAGGCCTAAGGCCCAAGTCCCAATGGCCATAGGACTCATACATTCAGTTGAACTTAATGGGCAGCCTATAAGCACGAAAAAAATGACTTAAAAATAAGTTTAAGTTTAGTGAAATGGGTCCAACTACATCAACCCAATAACTAGCAATCTAAGTGGGTAACCAAGGGCCTGATACCACCCTTATCTCAGCCCATAAGTCCATCAAAATGGTGGAAGTCAGCCTAATATATGGCTAGGCCAAGCTAGGACATTCCAGCCCAATCTGGGCCCACTAAGAAGTCCCAAAATATAAGACCCGTATCCTAGTCCGTACTGTTCCGTCGACTCCTGCGATCCTTCCCGTCGAAGTCCGACAATCTGTGACTGATAATTGACATTTACGATTGACCCTAAGTCATATCCTGTAGATTTAAGTTGGCTTAATTTGAGACTTGCTATTGTGATCGCACCGTCGCCGCGGTTCTAACGCCACAACTCGCGCACCGATCCGATACCCAAGCCAGAAGATGTGTGCCGACATTTATTTCGAAGAAACGCCGGACATTACAATCTCAAGAAAATCTCTACAACATGTCAAATCAATCCCATCAATCACCCCTCATGTCAAGTAAAAAGCGCCCCCATGCTTTCTTTCTCCACAAGCCAAGCAAACCCCAAAAGTCAACACATCTATCACCTCACCCATCATTCACCCTTTCACCCATCACACCCATCATTCACATCTCTCCTTACAACTCTCTCTCTCCCTCTCATTTCTCAACATTCCTAAGCCAAGCAAGAGCACCCCCACGTCCAAGCTTCTAAGTGAGAGAAGAGAGAGTTTGTGTGACCAACTTTCCCTTCCCAAGATCTCTCATCCTAGCCATCCATCTCCCATCTTCCACCATCAAAAAGAAGCACAAGGAGATCGCTAGGTGAGTATTGTCCATAGGCCTAAATTTCATTTTTATGATGAAGGGCCAAGTGAGGCTTACCGATTGATGGTACGGATCTAACTTGGGACCCTAGATGTAGCCGATGGCCTACCTTGATGCTCATAATCATTCCATGATGGGGCCATTCTTCATGGACTCCATCATGATGTTCATTTTTCCTTGCATGCATAGGGTCATCTAGACCATGTACTTTAGTGGAGAAGGGATCTCCACCATTGGGTTTTAATTTAATGGGCCCATATGTAATGGGACCCACTTGATGTATGATTGGATGTTCGAAACAGAGGGCCCATAGTGTCGGCGTCCCTCCATCACACGTTCCCACTCTCCTTCTCCCTCTCTCTCTCACTCTCTTTTTCATTTTCTTTCCATGTGATGTTAATATGATTGTGTGGCCCACCCGGATGGACCCCACCAAGAGGCATGATCTTTATATAAGCCATTTATAAGTGGGGCCCACCTTATATGTATTGTACCCACACCACCCACCATTTGGTGGCCCACCTAAACAGGGCCCACCTTGTGCTTGTGTTAGGCCTAGACCGTCTAGCGACTAGGGACGTTGGACGTGCATGGAAAACACAAATATAAGCTTAGTTCACAAGCTTCTTGGTGGCTCACTCACATAGGCCCCACCTTGATGTATGTATTTAATCCACACCGTTCATTCCATTTGCCAACTCCTCTTAGGCGTTGAACCGAAAAATGAGGTTGATCCGGGTATCTGACAGGCCATAGCATTGAAAACAGTGGTCGTTACCATTGAAAAATCACCCGACGTTTCTTTGCTCTAAAATATATTCAATATTGGGCTTGTATGACTTGTATTAAGTCATGGGACCCAACGGTTGGGTTCGATTCACCTGATACGGGCCCCACATGAGAAAAACCTCAAAAATATAGGTTTTAAAAATAAATAAATAAATAAATAAGAAGCAACAGCCGCTGTTGTTGCTGCCAGTGCAGGAAACACCTACGGTACTGTAGACGAGCGGCTGGGCGGGAACTCACGGCTCCAGCCGTGGGCCCCACCTTGATGTTTATTTGACATCCAATCCGTTCATGTGGTGGGCCACCCCCTGAGGTGGGTCCCCTCTAAAAATCAGCTTGATCCAGATCTCAGGTGGCCCACACCACAAGAAATAGCGGTGATTGAACTCTACCATTGAAACCCATTTTGGGTCCACAGAAGCTTTGGATCAAAATGAAATTTGTTTTTCCTCTTCATTCTAGGTCCGTGCGACCTTATTAACAAGTTGGATGGAAAGTAAACGTTATAGTGGGCCCCACATGGGACCCACAACGATGTATGTGTTTTATGCCCACCATCCAGGCGAACGGTGGAGCCCACGTTAATGTATGTGTATTACTACACCGTCCACTGCTGTGGATGGTGGGTCCCACCTGAAATTTTGCATGCCCCTGAAACTTGGGCCGAACCCTCATGCAAGTGGGACACACGTTATGGATGGGCTAGATTGGCAACCACATCTCAGTGGGCCCTACCATGATACATGTGTTGCATCCAACCCGTCCATCCTTTTTTTTTTAAAAGCTCATTTTATAGTATGAGCTAAAGAATGAGTCAGGTCCATGGTTCAAGTGGGTCCCACCACTATTATTTGAAGTGAGGATCGGTTGATCCTTTGACATGATTCATAGATATGTATATATACATGTATGTATGTATTGGTGGCCATTTTTAAGGCCCACCTTGGCATTTATTAGGCCCATATGAGGAGGCCCATATTGATGTAATTGTAGCCGTTGTTGAGGCCCACCTTGGTATATGCATGAGGCCCACTTTGATATATAGGGCCTGTGGGTTGAGACCCATTGTGATGTATTTGGGGGTCATGGGTTAAGGCCCATTGTGATGTATTCAAGGCCCGTTGTTGAGGCCTACCTTGATGTGTAGGAGGCCTTGAGGCCATTGATGATGTGTATGTAGGAGGGCCCGTTGTATTCAGGAGGCCCATGATGTGTAGGGGGCGGGATTGCAACTTATTGAGGCCCACCGTCATGTGTATGAGGCCCCGTTGTTGAGGCCACCTTGAAATATATGAGGACTATGTGATTAGGCCCATTTTGATGTATTCTAGGGCCCATGGGTTGAGGCCCATTGTGATGTATTAGGGCCCATGGGTTGAGACCCATTGTTATGAATAAAGGTAGTTGGGTTGAGACCCATTGTGATGTGTATAGGGCCCATGGGTTGAGGCCCATTGTGATGTATTTGGAGCCCATGGGTTAAGGCCCATTGTGATGTATTTGGACCCCATGGGTTGAGGCCCATTGTAATGTGATTGCACCGTGGTTTATGTGTTGACCTTTATGGTAGCCCATGCCTTGGGAGCAATGTTGGTTTGATGTCCACATTGTAAGGATAATGTTGGTTAAATGTCCGCATTGTACTTCTCTCTAGGGCCCATTGATAGGCCTGTACTTGTTCTGCATAGGCTGTCTAAGCCCATCTTCGTTGAGAAGATAGTTCATAAAATGCTTAGTATAACTCCATGATTCATGCCCATACGCATCATATGTATGCCTGATATGAGAAATGTTTGATCATAACATACGCTATTGGAAAAACTATTTATGGGACTCCTTATGAGACAAAGTGCCTACATTATCACGCTGTACGAGCAGGATTATTGCATGACTGGATAGTGTGACTCATGCATCTCGCATATGTGTGACTTGATCATTGTACGCCCTAACAACATCAGAGTCGTGGCCTCCACAGGCACATCATGGATGGCTAGATAGGACACCGGAAATATTTGGTTCTAGTATTATGGGCACTTAGGATGTCCTTAGGTGAAAATCCCAGAACCTCCGAGGCCAGGAGTAGCCCCAACGTCTAGACCGAGTGGAACATGAGTGCCCGAGTGCCAAATACCAGTAGGCCACGTCTCCCACTGTGTCATGGTTGGTTGGGAGGGGGTGTGGCCTTATCTGCCCGAGTGAGGGGGCTATAAGCTAGGCTGAGTATGACCAGCTCGTAAATGGGTCCGCTATCGACGAGCCGGGTAAGTATTGGCAGACTACTAGTCAAGCGGATAGTGAGGTCTATTCCGCTCACTAGGCTATGCAACTAGGGAGGAGGCAGTCAGTGTGAAGCATAATAAACCACGGTGATTTCCCCATAAAGCAATTGTACTGATATGTGGACTTATTGATCAGGAATTGCATATCCATTCATTCATTCATTCACTATCCACTCGGGCTGGTGGTGCGTAACTACTTGTCACGTGTACGTTCGTATGGCCAGAATTTTGGTTGGGCACATGACTAACTTGAGATTAAGAGTTTACCACATTATGTCTAACTATCCAAATTTAGGTATGAGACTGGTTTGGATAGAAGTCCCTTGTGATGGACACCATAGCCTGTGATACTTCGTACTATCATCCCGACTTCACGTTCCTGCATGATCATTTCATTCGCACCGCATATTAATTGCATCCGCAGTACTTAGCATTTTGGGTTACTATGTTTTTACGCTTATATGGCCTAGATGAAGTTGATGGTATTCGTGGCTCGTCAGGATTTACATATTACATTGCATCCTTAACATCTGTTATTGTCTTATTATGTTTTGCATCGCTTAGCCTTAGTACAGTTGATAGCACTCATGGACTTACCAGTATATTTTCGCTTACTCTAATATCGTATGATTCATGATCTTGTCAGTATTTTCGCTTATTCCAATGATGTACTTTATGGTATACTTGGCACTTATCTTGTGCACGCACTTTCACCACCCTCTAAGCTTTTGTAAGCTTATACATGATAGATGCGTGCAGGTGGCATTAGGTTGCAGCAGCGTTGAGCTTAGAGCGTGCAGCTGTCCTCTGGAGCTTTAGTTTCGATATATGTATTTCCCTTTCAGCATTGTATTCAAATGATTATATTAGTGGATATGTGGTGATGTTGTTTTATGACTTGCTTATGCTTGTAGTTATGTTCCATTACAAAAAAAAAATAAAAAAAATCATACCGAAAATCCTCCTTTTAGGATCCCAGGATCGGAATCTGGCATATGGCGCTGGGAGCTGAGAATGGGGAACTACGGAGGCTGTCAGCACCGGATTCGGCGATCAGGAATTTTATGAGCCCTTTTTTCGAGTTTAGGGCGTGACACAAAATCTCGTTTATATTTGGGTCTCACATATGATCATCAATGGAGACCAAAAAGGCATTGATTAAGCCCAAGAGTATTCTAAAATATAAGGGCGCAATAAATGCCCAATTTTCTCAATATGGTGGGCCCCATAATCATGGCCCCAATGGGCCCTAGAACATTATGGATGGGTCCTCAACTAATCATACACAAAGCCCAATGGGCTGGGGCCCAAAAGTTCTGAAATAACAAAGGGGACAATAATGTACAGGAAATTTCTACAATGCATGTTGCTGTCTTAAATTTGAGCACTCCATCAGAGTGGGTTCAGGGCCTCTAAAACTCTGGGAATTGAGGGCCAAGGTCCCTCATCATGCATACAATAAGAGGAAACCCAAAAAGGTGGCCCACCATCAGAGGAAACATTTTTGAATTATGGTTTTTATCAAGGTATATTGCTGGACTGCACAGCAAAAAAATCTGGCAGTCCAACTATCTTGGACCATTCTTTTGGATGCCAAAATGGAGTCAATTAGGGCTGAAATTTTATAAAGTGATACTTCCATAGGTGGACCACATCCCCACAAAATTTAAGAATTTTTGGATATTCCTAAGTATTTTAATTAATTTAAATAAACAGTCTATAAAAAAAAATTGGACAGACCCGGATGTCCCAACGTGGTGGACCAGTCCGGCCTTCGACAGGGTGTGCACAAGGGTCCATTGGCCCTGAAATTTGGAAGATAAGTCCTACCATGATTGGACCATATCCATACAAAATTTTAGAATTTTTTTACATCTATAAATATTTTAATTTACTTAAATAAATCAATCTGTCATGAAAATCGGGCTGATCTAAACATCATATTATAGTGGGCCGGTCCAGCCTCCACGATGGTGTGTACAGGCTTCCGTTGACCCCAAAATTTTGTAGGTGTGTCCTAACATAAGTGGTCAACTTCTCTATAAATTTTCATAATTTTTAGACTTCCGAAAGTATTTTAATAAATTTCGGAATTCCAATTGTCTAGGGTGGAATGTTGTTGGAACAGTGTAGAAAATCCAGACTGTCCACCTCACTTGGACCACATCTTTAGGACCCCACTGAAGGTCAGATAGGGCTGAAATTTAGCATGATTATAGGTAGGGTCCACACATTCAAGAAACATATATTACATGGGACCAAACACCCCTTTAAATGCCCAAATATCTGGCCTCAAAATGACCCAAAAATATGTCCAGATAGTTCTGGACAGCAACATATGACTGAAAATAAATAAATATAAACACTATTTAAAAGGGGATTTAATCCAAGAAAATCATGGTATGGATCACCCCAGTGGGTCCCACAAACATCCAGACCATTCCCATTACAAAATACCCCTTGCATGTGCCCCATATAGGTAGATAAGGGGGCTCTAATGTCCAAGGGTGGACTGTCATGGACGTCCACCCTCCATGGATGGTCTAGATATTTTTGGTCAACAAGGTGGGCCACACACTCATGATCAGCAGGTTATCAATAAAGGAAAATAAGGATTCAGCCACAAGGGAAGGGTCTCCACCACATTGAAGCCCTTTCCCTCATCACTCATGCACACACATTCCACTATCACAAGATATACAAGATCTGCATGATCATAGGATTTCTACTTGACATCTATGGTGGAGATGCAATCTCCACCAAGGATCAAGGGTATAGATGACCCAAAGATCCCTGATCAAGGAAGGAAAACCAATGTAGGGGTCCATGAAGAATGGCCCCTTACATGGAACATGCATGCAAGTAAGATGGGCTATGAGCCCCATGCATGAAATCTTGGGGGCCACCACCATCATTTGATAAGCCCCACAAGCTTCAATATAAAAAAGAAAGGAAGAACAAGTACGAAATGGAAGAAATCTGAATTTTTGCAATTACAGGCACAACCACCTTAAGATCTCTATCAAAACTCCACTCCAAGCTTCTAACTGTCCAAGGAAGCAAGATGAAAGGTTGAGATGGGTTTTCAATGGAGGGATTGAGGGGGGAAAAGGACGAGAAGGGGCTAGAAAAGAGGGAAAATGGGGCTGGATTTTTATTTTTATTTTTTGCAAGAGAGAAAGAAGGAGAGAAGAGAGTAAAGAGAAATGAGAGAGAGAGTATGGAAATTTTCTAGAAAGGTAGAGAGAGAGAGAGAGAGAGAGAGAGAGAGAGAGAGAGGGAGAGTAATCATGAGCTCTCTTACCTTGGATAGGGAAACCCATCATGAAAAGTAGGGTGATATAAACAAAGTTCATAGACTTATAGGTTTGGGGTAGGGATGGGTAGTATGTGGGTAGTGAGTGGTGTAGAGGATGGGGTTTAGGAGTGTGTGGGTGACGTGTGTTGGAAATAGTTCCAAGAGATGGGACCTAGATAGAAATCCGTGCACACCACCCCTAGGTGGGTCACATGATCATGATCAAGGGTTTAGAAAATGAAATGCACACAACTTATAATCTACACGCTGAATGGACGCACAAGACGCGGCGTCGGAACTGCAATGATGAAGCAGTCACAATGGCATAGGTCTCAACTCGATCCGAGTCAGGTCTTCATGATAGGACTCACGGATGACCGCAAACACTATACAAGGGTCACGGGTTGCCGAGGTTCGACCGGTAGGACCGCCGGACTAAGGTAAATGGAATGCATACTTACACACACATGACACATGCGAACTCGGGTCGGGTCTCATACATAGACTCCATGAAGTCTACATCGGGGTTCATGATCACGTTTGCAAGGGGAGCAGTCTCTTGACAGAGCAAGCTACAAAAGGTCGTAGCATTGTCGACGATAGAGGCCAAGTACATTGCAGTCACAGAGGCATGTAAAGAGATGCTTTAAATGAAGAGGTTCTTACAGGAACTTAGCCTGAAGCAGGATCAGCACGTGGTCTATTCCGATAGTCAAAGTGTATATACTTAAGCAAGAATCCAAGTCAACACTCCAAATGGAAACACATACAGATTCGGTATCACTGGATCAGGGATACTTTAAAATAGAAGGTGTTATAACTTAAGAAGGTCCACACGGACGATAATGGGTCAGACATAATGACCAATGCTTTGCTCAAGGGCAAGTTTGAGGTTTGCAGAAACTGAGCTAGCTTGAAGAAGATGGATTCCTCCTAAGTTGGAAAGGGGGAGATTTGATGGGGATTTCTCTCCTCATGGCTCGATCGGTCGAGAGCTTCACTCAATCGGTTGAGGGTGCTGGTCGATCGATTGAGGACTGACTCGACTCAAACTCCAGCG